>OY728132.1:1632368498-1632918166 GCA_963277665.1 Viscum album | reverse complement strand
GAAGGTACGTCCTCTGAAAAGGATGTCGTGCTCTGCTCCAATGGAGAAACCATCGGGCGCCTGACCTGAGGATATCAGTGCACGTCGGGTCTCACAGTCAGCGTCCCCACGCTGAGCCTCTCTAACCCGCTGTAGAAGTGGGGGAGAGACTGTGAGAGAATGAAGAAAGGATGCTCCGTCTCTATCCACGAAGGATATCTGTAAGGAGGCTAGCTGCTCTGTCGCCTCCTCAAGTAGCTGAATGCCCGTCCTCCTGCTGAGGGCATCGGCTACCACGTTCCCCTTCCCAGGAGTATAGACTATCTCAAAGTCATAGTCCTGGAGGAACTCAAGCCATCTCCGCTGTCTCAGGTTCAGGTCCTTCTGAGAGAAGATATACCTGAGACTCTGGTGGTCAGAAAAGACTGTGAAGCGCTCGCCCATCAGATAGTGTGGCCAAGTCTTCAGAGCGAAGACCACTGCTGCCAACTCCAGGTCATGAGTGGCGTAGTTCTGCTCATGCGGCCTCAACTGACGTGATCCTTAAGCGATCACGGCCCACTCCTGCATCAGGACGCACCCGAGTCCAGTCCCTGATGCATCGCAGTAAACTACGTACCCAACTCCCTCCTCAGGCAACCTCAAGATAGGTGCGCTGGTCAATCTCTGTCTCAGCTCCTGGAAGCTCTGCTGACATCTGTCTGACCACACGAAGGGTTTCCCCTTCTTCGTCAACGCTGAGAGTGGTGCCGCAACTCTGGAGAAGTCTGGCACGAATCTCCGATAGTATCCCGCTAGGCCCAAGAATCTCCGCACCTCTGTCACGCTCCTGGGTGGCTCCCAAGCTAGCACTGCCTCGATCTTCGCTGGATCCACTGCAACTCCCGCCTCAGAAATGACGTGCCCCAAGAAATGGACCTCACGTAACCAGAACTGGCATTTTGAGAGCTTTCCATAAATATGGTGCTCTCGGAGTGTGTCTAGCACAACTCGAAGGTGGTAGGCATGCTCCTCCTCAGTCGTCGAGTATACCAAAATGTCGTCAATGAAGACAACGACAAATCGGTCGAGGTATGGCTGGAAGATCCTGTTCATGAGGCTCATAAACACTGCTAGAGGATTGGTTACGCCGAACGGCATAACCAAGAACTCATAATGGCCATACCGACACCTGAAGGCCGTCTTCTGCACGTCCTCGTCTCGAACTCTGAGCTGATGATAGCCTGACCGGAGGTCTATCTTCGAGAACCACCGCGCTCCCTTGAGCTGATCGAAGAGGTCATCAATCCGTGGCAGCGGATACTTGTTCCTCACCGTCACCTGGTTCAGGCGACGATAGTCGATACACAGTCGCAAGCTCCTGTCCGCCTTCTTGGCGAACAAAATCGGGGAAGCCCAGGGTGAAACACTGGGTCGGATAAACCCCTTACTCTGCAAGTCCTCCAACTATACCCGCAGCTCTCGAAGCTCGGCGGGGGCCATCCGATATGCTGGAGTAGATATCGGGGCTGTCCCGGGGTACAAGTCGATGTAAAAGTCTACCTCTCTACGAGGAGGTAGCCCTGGAACGTCGTCGGGAAAGACGTCCACGTACTGGTCCACCACTGCAGGAAAAGCTGGGCTCCGCGCGTCCACTGCTCCTAGGATGAGGCTAGACAACTGATGAGAGATGGGCTGCACTCTCCTCCGCGGAAGTCCATCCTGTGCTGCAAAGGTTCCCTTCTCGCCGGTGAAGGTAAACCTACTCCCGTCGGTGCGAACACATCGCACCTTGCGCTTAAAACAGTCGATCTGGGCATGAACTGTGGATAGCCAATCCATGCCCAAGATGACGTCGTAAGGCCTCGACGCCGCTACAAGGAGATCACAGCCGAAGCTCTCGCCTCCTAGAGTAAGCTCACACTGCCGGCACCAGTGCGTAATCGTCGAGTCTGCTCCCGTAGGAGTCTCTAGCCGTAAGGATCGAGCCAACGGCTCAGTCGGAATCTCCGAGCTCCGAACAAGGGCAGAGGCTATGAAAGAGTGACTCGCTCCTGTGTCTATAAGTACTGCAGCAAGGGTGGAATAGACACAGATCGTACCTCGAATCATCTCTGGCATGTCGGGGTCGTAGGCCTCCACTGCCTGGAGTTGGGCCTGTCTCTGCCCGCCAGCTCCCTGTGGTCGAGGTGGCCCTCCAGGTGGTGGTGGGGGTAGAGCCTGGAAGCGTCGCCCACCACCCGCTGCTCGGCCAGCTCCTCTGCCTCGTCCGCCTCCTCCCTGCGGACCGCCACGGTCGACCCTTTGCCTCTGCCTGGGTGGCCCCTCCACCGTCTGCTGCTCCTCTGATCGGCGAGTCGGGCAATCACGAGCCATTTGACCCTGCCCGCCGCAGGAGTAGCACAGCCTGCCTCTCGCAAGGCTGGCACTCCGCTGTGTGCCCTGCACTGCTGAGCCGGTGTCCTGAGGCCGTCTGCGTGGGGGTCTGGTCTGCCTGGACCCGAGAGTCATCCGTCGGCTACCTGCTGCCGAAGACTCAGCTACCTGCTGCCCTGCGCTAGGTCTCGCCGCTGAAGAAGGCTCTGCCAGGAAGCTCTCGATCAGGAGGGCTCGCTCCAACACTCCCGCCTGGGTCGGAATGCTGAGGGAGACCAGCGACGCCCGAATCTCCTGTCGCAAGCCCTGCTCGAAGGTCCGGGCCCGGAAGAAGGGGTCCCGTACCACGTCGGTCGAGTAGCGAGATAGGTCAGTGAACCTCGCCGCGTACTGAGCGACCATCATGCTGCCCTGGCGCAGCTGGAGAAGCTCCTGGATGCGCACCGCTCGCAGGGTGGCCGGGACGAACTCATAGCGGAAGAGGCTCTCGAAGTCCGTCCAGAGCAAGGATGCCTCATCGTGAACCTGGAGCATCAGGCTCCACCATCGTCCCACCGCCGCCTGCAGGAGGCTCGCCGCGAGGATCACCATGAGATCCGCTGGTGTCCTCACTAGCCTAAAGATCCGTACCACCGCCTCTAGCCAGTCCTCGGCGGCCTGGGGGTCCGCCTCACCGCGAAACCTGGGCGGTAGCTGGCTCTGAAACTCATGCAGTGCCCTGAGGCGACGTGCATCGTCAGCGTCTGGTACTGGTAGCATCGTTGGCTCGGCGGGTAAAGCTACCACCGGTGCCACTGCTGGCAAAGGGCCCTGCACCGAGGCCTCGTCGCTCGGTGGGCTGCCATCGCGCCCTACACTCGGAACCCTAGCTGGCTGTCGTCGCGGGGCCATCCTGAAAAGGAGAACAAGAGCACCACAGTCAGAACAGTATACCTGGTGAGCTGGCACAAGTAATCACAAGGAAAACTTGAGACTTTCATGAAGCAGATCAGTATACCCGGTGAGCTGACACAAGTAATCATAAAGAAGACTTGAAACACACACGCAATCAATGTTTTCATTTATTAAGTCGGAAATCAGGAGTCAGGGTCCTGGTGTATGGATACGTCGGCCGCCGCACCAACACTGGGCTCCCTGAACTGATAACCACACTCAATACACTAAACACTATTGCTTCATATAGAAATAAAGGATGATCAGAGTCTGCGGTAGAACCGACCACCTCTGATACCAATTTGTCACGACCCGACCTCGGGGCCCGTGCCGTGACTACCCCAAGCCCGCCTTCCATAGGCCAGGGGCTGGCGACTAGCACCAAGGCGTAAAATCCCAGTAAACAGGGAAGGCATTGCCTTTATAAGTAACAACCACACAGAGTCAGCAAGCGGAAAGTAAAGTGCAAAAAAGTAAAGGGGCCGGAAATACAAGCCCAACTGTAAAGTACAACTGAAAAGTAAAGTACAGCAACTGAAGAAAAGACGGCGGCCTCGTGTCGTCCACTGGAAATCCCACCTGAAGGGTGGGTACAGATAGCCTCCAGGATCCTCGGGTCCCACGTCCGCTCCGAGCACGTCCCGCCCAGTGGTCCACCTCCAGGTACCGTCCTGCTCCACGCCCCAACCGTGATCAGCGCTGTCCGTCGTCTGCAACCAACACAACAAGGTGCGGGCATAGCCCGTGAAGGGGTGAGTACAAGCTACTCAGTAAGGACCCCGAGACCCCCGAAGGTCTCCCGAAATCCACAAAGGATATAACACAAAAGAAAGATGCAATCACGAAGTAACATCTGACTCGACTTAGGTATATGCCCATACATATACCTAAGTCCCCATTTCTAGCTCTGCTCACGAGCTCAAGAACAACTCAATCCACAAAGGAAAGCAAGACTCAAATCCACAAGGAGAGTAAACAGTAAATCCACATAGGATAGTTCAACACAATCCACAAAGGAGAGTAACATAAGATTCAGCTCAACCAGGTATACTTTTTCAGATGACGTCAAAGATGATCACTGATCCATCTAAGTCGTCGGACCCACGAAGGATCGATAGGTACTAACCCCCGCAAAAGACCCACACAGGATCGGGCTCACACAGAACCTGTAGGCAGTGGCTCACACAGAACCGGTAGTAAGGACCCACATATGATCGGGCTCACACAGAACCTGTAGCACTGATCCACATAGGATCGCTGAGTGCAGTAGTCGACGCAGTCCACTGAGGATCTCTGCTCTGTCGTCGCCGCAGTCCACGAAGGATCTCTGCTCTGCCGTCGTCGCAGTCCACGGAGGATCTCTGCTCTGCCGTCGTCGCAGTCCACGGAGGATCTCTGCTCTGTCGTCGAAGTCACAGCCAGCGCTAGGGTTTCCGCACATAGCGAGCTCGTTTAGGAGGGTCCGCTCCACGAGCCGAGAGGCTGATACATCCACTGACACGTAGTCCGAAGTTAATGTATCCAAAAGTTCCGTATCGACAACAGGATCTCAACGCGACAGACGGCGCGTCAATCGGACGCCCGGTCTGAGAGTTATTGGCAATTTCGTCCCAGGGGCCCGGTTGGTTTTTAGGGCAAAACCAACCCGGCCGTACTCCGCCTGTATCCGATCCTCGGGCGGAGTATGCCAAAAGTTCCGTCTCACTTAGAGGAAACTACCACAGCTGACGGTACGTCGATCGGACGTCCGTAGCTCAAGTTATGAGCGTTTCCGCTCCGAGGGCCCAGTTGGTTTCGTGTGCGAACCAACCCGGCCGAACCCAAAGTCTTCCGAAACCTTGAGTATAATATACTGAAACGACCGCCTCGATCCAAGGATCGCGTATCCGCTGACGGTTCGTCAATCGGAGGTCCTAGGCCCAATATATGGGCGAAAGACCGAAGAGGGCCCAAAACGGGGGTTCCTGGGCCCGGGGCGACCCGGCCCGAACCCCCCCTTGGGTCGGCCCGGCCGACCGGACCGGCCGGCTCGGCTTCGGCCGAGCGGCCGAACTGCCGCGGGGGCACCGCCTGTCACGCGGACGCGGCCGTGCCGCCGCGTCCGTTCGCGGTTCCGCGCGGCCGCGGAACCGGCCGCCGCCGCCGCCGCCGCGGCTTCAGCCGCGGCGGAAATTCTCCTCGGCGGCGCGCCGGGCGCCGCCGCCTCCGGTCGCCGGCGGAGGGTTGCTCCGGTGGCCCGTTTTGCCTCCCGTCTACGCCATGATTCCTCCCGGGACGCGTCCTTCACTGCGGAATCAACAATTGGCCCTTGCGTCATGCTTTTGTCGTCGCCCGCCAAATCCGCACAAAAAGGAAGATCGGCGGAGGGTTGCCGGGTCTTGTTTGTTCGACCCGCACCCTCCGCGTTAGTCATAAAATCATCGGGAGGAAAAGAATTAACCAAATCAACAATTTTAAATAAATTAAAATTGTTCCGATCGGGTTCATTATTTGAAAAGAATAAACACGGGAAAAGAAATACAATATTCCAATCAACCCTTACCTTGTCGTCGTCGTCGGACGAGAGGTCGTCGCGGAATCGCTCGTCGCGGAAGAAGGGGGATCGTCGCGTCGTCGCGGTATCCGGCGTCGCGTCGCCAATCTCCGGATCAAGAACAAACTGATTTAATTAATTAAATACGTTGTTATTGAAATTTAAAAAGGGAGAAATAAAAGATTCGATTCTCACTTTTGTTGCCGAACGAGGATCGGCCGCGGAAGAAGAGGCGTCGCCGAAGAACGTCGTGGGTAGGGCTCGTTGACGTCGCAGATCTCGGTGTGCGTCGTCGAATTCCGGTCGCCGGCGTTCTTCGCGTTCTTCTTGTTCTTCGAGTTCTTCGCGTTCTTCGCGGGGAGGGTGGAGGCTCAGAGGAATTGCACAACGATAGCAATCCTCCAAAATAGACAAGTTTGTCTATTTTATTATTTTGCCAACAAACGTAAAACGCATAAGTAACGAACCATTTAATTCGTTGAATTAATTCAACGAATGAAACAGCCCATTTAATTCACGAAATAAACCGCCCAATAAAATGGTCTGTTAAGAATTAAAGAAAACGCGTCGGTTGACTTTTCAGTTTCTTTGACGGGTTTTCGCGGGTGCGTTACTTAGCGAAAGAAACGGCGGGGCTCGTGCGGGCCCTGCCTCACAAATATCTTACCAAGAGGGTAGGATATTTTTGGATAGCATCCTATCCAGTTCAACTCAGTTCGAGCCGCCTTTAAGTGGCTTCAAGTGGCTTCCAAGCAGCTTAAGTGAAATAAAATAAAGTTGTCGCAGAAACTTTATTTTATTTCTGACTTAAAGCCGCAAAATTTAAAAACCACGGTTGAGCAAACGCAACTCCGGAAGAAGCGTTTCTAAGCAAATACCGGCGCTGCGATTTCATCGGTGCCCTCAGAATTTGATTCCGGGCACCGGTTCAAAAGATAGAAAAACCCGCTCGTCCGTTCACTGAACGTACCCGAGCCAAACTTCGGAAATTGATTCCGGGCACACCGGGCCTCGGAATCAGGTGCCGTCTGAAGCTGCGCTCTTGTAAAATTCCAATGAAAATTAAGAAAAAAATTTCCTTGAAATTTGCGGGTCTTTACATTTCTAAAAACAATAGTTTTCACTCCAACATTGGTGTCGTGCTATTTCAGGCCTTGTATGTCCAACCTTGTTGTTCTCTATTGTTCTTGATTAAGTTCATAGAGTTAGCAATTCATGCACAAAAACTAGTGAAAAATAAAATAGAGATGGTACAACTGATTTATGTGAGGATGAAGACAGCGCAATATCATCAAAAATAATATTCATATCAAAGGAGGAGAATCATAGTGTTTGATGTTTGGGATCATGTTTTTCTAAAGGTGAATCCCCGTTTTGGGTAGTGACAGTTGGGTCATGAGAGTAAGCTTTCTCCCCATTTTGATGGGCCTTTCAAGGGGCCAGCTCGTGTTGGAGCTATGGAATATCGAGTAGCACTTCTCCCATTGATGATTCTGATATATTATGTTTTCCATGTGTCATAGCTTCATCTTTATATTACTGGGGAATCTCACATCCTCGATTGGGGAGGGATCAATGTTGATGATGTAGTGAAATTTGAGGAGCAACCTGTGGAGAAACATGACCGCAAATAGAATGTGTTGCACGAGTGATCTATCCCCTTGGTTCATGTCTTGTGGCGACATGGTGGAATAGAGGAGAGTACCAAGGAACACGAGTCATAGATATGAGCTCAGAAACCAATTTTGTTTGATGTTTAATTTTTTTATGTATCGATGTAGGCTTTGTGGTTTTAGTCCATTCATGTTTATAATATAGATTTCTTTTGTTGCTTCATGTGGCTTTCTCTCTTTGGAGCGGTATCTCGATGGGTGGTTGTTCATACCCCGTTTAGTTTTCCCTTTATGTGGGGTTTGAATTCTCAAGGATGAGAATGTTTTGTGTGGTATATGTTGTAATGGATCGGACCACTCTAGTCCATTCCATTGTGAAAATTAGGTGTTTGAGGTGTTTCAGGAGGTCAAGGTGACTTATCCCCAACATTTTTTCAAATTTCCATTTCTGTGAACAGTTCCATCAGTGAATAGTTCCAATAGTAGACTGTTTTGAATATTGACATCGGTGACCTTATGTGAACAGTGTCATCAGTAACCTTATGTGAACAGTGCAATTGTGACCTAATATGAATAGTGTCATCAGTGACTTTATGTGAATAGTGACATCAGTGACCTTTTGTTAATAGTGCAACGGTGAACGTATGTGAATAATGACATAAGTGACCATATGTGAATAGTGTCTTCAGTGACCTTCTATGAACGGTGCAACAGTTACCCCATGTTAATAGTGACATCACTGACCTTATGTGATCAGTGTCATTAGTGATCTTCTATGAACAGTGTAATCGGTGACCTTCTGTCAACAGTGTCATCATAAACCTTACGTAAACAGTGCAACAATGACCTTTTGTGAAAAGTTATACCAGTGACCTTCTATGAACAATGTTATCGGTAACCATATGTGAACTATGCAATAGTGAGGTTCCAATGATGGCCATCTTCCTTTTCCAAATTTTGAGTTTATGATCAGTGTTTTCAAGAATGGAGAGGTTCCAATGGTGACCTTTTTCCTTTACCAAATTTGGAGTTCATGAATAGTGTTCCCCGAACGGTGAGGTTCCCACGGTGACCTTATTGCTTTTCCAAATTTGGAGTTCATGAACTGTGTTTGTAGAATGGTGAGGTTTCAATGGTGACCTTTTTCCTTTTTCATGTTTTGATTTCATGAACAGTGTTTCCAGAATGGTGAGGTACCAACGGTAACCTTTTTCCTTTGCAAAATTTTGAGTTCATGAACAGTGTTTATAGAACGGAGAGGTTCCAATGCTGAGGTTCCGAACAGTGTTTTCAGAATAGTGAGGTTCCAATGGTGAGGTTCCAATGGTGGGGTTCATGAACATTGTTTTTCCTTTTCAAAATTTCGAGTTCCTGAATAGTATTTCCAGCTTCCTATAGTTTCGCCCCATTAATGTTTCCTTTGACAAAAAATGCATTTATATCAAACATATAAAGACTCTAAGGTTGTTTCAAAGGCCATAATTCCTAAATTAATTTCTCCTATGGCTTTGGATGATTTTACCTAGTCAGACATCATGGTTTATTGTAACCTTCTTTTAATGGAAACCCCATCATATCTTAAACCACCGCTCCATAAAATATTCTAAATGGACGATATATCTTCATACCTAATTCATCCTCCTTGTTATTAGGTGTGAGACACCCAAACATCCAATTCCTTTTGGTAGGAGTTGTGAAAACAAACATTACTCTTGTATTTTTTATGCTTTTTTTATGCAACCAAGAAATATCTATCAGTCTTCGATATGAGGTATGATATATCTTCATTATTTTGGGTTCATTTCCTTATTTATCCTTTCCCTTTTTATGGAAATTTAACCCATAGATCCAAATGGTGTTTTCTAGGGTGTTAGTCGATGTGGTGGTGTCTCAGCATCATCAGGTGGATACAGTTTTCACATGGGAGGAGATCGTAACCTATTGTGTGGCTTGTTCCCCTATAAAGAATGTCATGAAACATTTGAGTTAGGGTATTTGTTGCTTTTATTATCAGTTATGTGAAATTGTAGAGTTAGGATTTTGTTTCCCATTAGATGTAAATGAAATTATAATAATAAATATTTGAACTGGATTAATAAATTGAGATTGATTGCTTGTTATTGGCTCTTGTTTTTTTGAGATATTGTGATATCAATGCTTTCTTTCTTAGCTTTTTCATTCATGATGGAAATTGGAAAAGAATGTAAAGTTAGAATTAAATTATTTTTGTTCGGATAATGAAAAAAAGGCATCTAAGTGAATCTGGTTCCTCTTGTTGTAATTTGATGTTAATCAAATTGGTGAAGTCATCATGTTTAATTATTTTTATATCTTACTGATTAGGTTTCTCGAGTTAGGAACCTGCAAATAATAAATTGGTTAATCCATGATGGATTAAAGAACTGGGTGGTTGATAAAATATAATTCATTGTAGGGTTCTGAGTTACCCACTTGCTTGTTTAAGGTCCATGAGCCCAATTGATTAGATGTTTTTTTTTCATGCTTCTTATGTTGTGATGTGAGCATGGATGGTTGTTTTGATATGTGGGGTAGTGTGGCCTATTGGTGGCTATAGGAGGAGACACCTAGAGTGGTGAGATGCATCAGTATATGCATGTGGGTGTTAGAAAGGACATGAGGGGTGATGAAATGCATGGAATATAAGTGTTTGATTCATGATTATTCATATTGGTTGGTAGTCTGCATTACATTCCCCACATCTCACGGTATCTAGTCTTGCATAACCTTCTTCCAAAAGGGGTGAAGACACACAAGGTATTCCACATGATTTCTGTTTCTTGATTTTCAAGGAAGGATGGGTCTACGCTCTTCCTATAGGAGGCAAAGACTCGACGGGTAGTTATCTAATCACAGTGTTGATCCACCTTATGTTTAGTAGCATAGAATTTTTTTCTATAATTCCTCGTTATATGGTAATATAATGTAGTAAATGAATTATTGAATAAATGAGGTTATCCCATGGGGTTGGATCTTTCCAAAATAAAATAATGAGGTAACAATTTTAAAGGGACAATGGACTTTGTGTGTGATGCTAATGAAATTTAATGATGAATTGTTAATGGTTAGATAAAATGTAATTAATTAATTGACATAAAGTAGAACTGATAAAAAGGGAATGAAGTAAGGTAATAAAGCTCTTTAAATGGATGTGTGCTTATAGGATACCTAGTGTTAGAAGTGGCAGTCATTAGTCCAAGAGATGTTAGCTGCAGTTGAGTCTATGACAAAGTTATCTCCATAGTGTTGTAGTGTGATATAGTATATTCTGTACATTTTTTGTTTCTATATGCCACTCCATCCTGTCAGTTAGGGAAACTGACACCCTGAAGATTCTAAGAACTGGGGGTGTTTTCCCCAACATTTCAGTGGGAGGAGGGATATCAGACTACCCCCATTGGCCCCACTCTCTTCTCTTAGTAGAAACATGGACTGGATGGTCAAACAGTTAGTTTTCCTCTTATATGTGTGTGGAGGGCTGTGATGGGTTGTGTTTATTCACCCACATATATTCTGCATATATTTTCCTAAGGAAAACTATAGGTGTGATGTGTGGATACTGTGATTTCATGAGGATCCTTACTCAGTGTATGGGCTATAATGGCTTGAGGTATAATACTCGACATATGATACACGTTATGCGAGCTGCGGTGGCTCCTAGAAACTTCATTGTTACATTTCTAACGTGGTTATGGTGGTTTTTTTTGCACGAGGTGAATATTGTGGTGCTTCTCCTAGGTGTCTGGGGACAAGTATTTTGGAGAGAGATGCTTAGGACGTGCGGCGTTGGGGAAAAGATATAAATCAGTGGGGAAGTAGTAGTGTGGTACCATTTATATTATTTTTTATATTATATACTCTTTTATGTGTTACATGGTTAGAGTAGCCATGGTGAGGCTAGGAACATAGTATACCTATTTATGTGATGAGATTGTTTCACTTGTTGATCACTGTGCATTAGCATGCTTGCATTACATTTGCACGAGAGTCTCGAGGGAGGATCCTATTGAGTATACTATTATACTAACAATATATATATATATAATGTTTTTAGGTCACATGGAGCAGGTTTGAGATCAAGATGGTTTCTACAAGATTTGGGTTGCAGGTGATGATCGGGATTGTGGTTGCAGCATTTTTTAATTTCTTTTGGGTACTTGCAGTTTTCCCCTTCTAGTTGTAGTAGTGTTTCTTGACATTACATATGTGCACTTTGATTTTCATTAATATTTCAGTCTATGATAGAGTTGGTTGTACTCTATCTTATCACTCTCTTTCGCATGTGTAATATTAAAGGGTAATGCCTTCCATCTGTGTTTTTACTATACCCTCGATGCATGTTGTTAAATCGGGCAATACTGGAGGCGGGACTCAAAATTCATTATCTCCCTTCTCACATTGCCGGCCCAAGAGGGGTACACATTGTGTGGAGGGGTCATGAAAACCTAACCATCTGTCATTATATTAAAGCCCTATTGTTTTTATTTATTCTATATTATGTATCCCAATCCTCATTAGTCAATTATTTTCCCATGATCAGGAATTCCTATCCATCCCAATGCTTCATTGGGTATTCTCGTTGACTCATATTCAAATTCTGTAAAATCATTGTGCATTGGAGATCCTAATTAATTTTTAATTAATTCAACTTAATCAATCTTCTTATATCTACTCTAATAGTCATTTATAATTCCATATATCTATTATTTAACTAATAGGTGTATTTTATATGAACGAAGTTGTGATAATATATTTGAATCTGTTGAAGGGAAGATGTTTTGAACACTAAACAAGATTAGAATTCTATTTTTCTTCATCTTTATCTTCTTTTTAAAGGATTACATACTATCTCTTATATCCACTATCTATAGCATGAATTATTAGTTTTTATGAAATAATTTTCATGAAATAATTATGAATTCTTTATGTGATTCTTGATGTATATCCTTTTTTGTTTTGGATTTATTATTTTCTGAGATTAGAGGATTTATTTAAACCAATAGTGTTTATAATATTAATATGAATGTTTTAAAATTGTGGTACAGTTTTGATGGACACACGTTGTTTGATGAAATATTATAATGTTGAAATATTTTCTATATGAAATGGATTTGAATATAAATTTGTATACATGGATTCATTGAGAACATTCAATTTATATTGACCATGATAAATAGGAGTGTGCCATTTTTGTACTCGGACCTCACATAGAATATGACTTGCGTTCCATTGGGTATCCAAAACATTTTCCACCTAGTGATGAATTGGCGAATCTATGGGATACTGATCATGAGTATAGAACATTCAAATCTAAATGATGTATGCTTTCGTGTAGTGGAAACACGATAATGAGTATTCAAATGTTGGGACACGATTTAATGGATGTTTTTATTAATTCCCATGGTACTTTTTTATGGTTATGTTAAAAATTATTTTGAATAATTTCAAATTTTCTCAATCAAATGCGCTAATAACATATTAAATTAGTGTCAATTGTTGGTATTTATTGAGGAAGACCTAATTATTTTATACTAACCCCTAACATAGGAACCATAGTATGTTTGTAGATAGAATATGTCATGATATTAGTTAAGTGATTGTCTCATCTATTCCTAGTGATGTGTAGGGATAATAACGGTATTAGCCCGTGGATTTTGATATTGCATTTCACTTGCGTGTTACTTGGGATGATTTTATTTGTGTCTCTGAGTCTTGCAGAATTTTTTTATTTAATGGATATTATTCAATTTTTTATTTTTACAATAATGTTTTCATTTTTTAAAATATTTTGGGATGTAACACTGATGACATTGTTTATTGAAGAAACATGTAGTGGATTTGGATGTTTTATTACTATATTTTTTAGTTTCTCTTCTATTAATGAAAAATCATTCCACAAAATTTTCATATTCCCTTTGAAATAATTTCCAACATTTTGTGTCTTTGTGATGTCACCTAATTCCAAAAACACCTCTTTTACAAATCAAGACAATGTGGATGGGTAAAATGATATAATTTTTTTCAATATCTATAATTTTTTATCATCAATGGGTGATTATTTTTGTGCATTATCATTATTTTATAACACAATTACATTAATACCATAAACTATATTTCTTAATATAAAAGATCTTAATTCTTCCTAATAGATTTAATTGAATAAATATTCCTTTATTTTCTCCCTCATTTAATTTCATAAAAAATAATATTTTATTCAAAACAAATATTTTTGAATTCCATCTACCTCAAAGAGATTGTATGAATTCCAAACCATAACTCAAAGATTGCATTGACAATTTTTTTTCAAATTAATAACTGATTGGGAATATAAATTTCCACTATTTTGGTTTATCTCAAAAAATAATTCATGATGCCCTGGTCCAACAATATTGTTTTCCCCTTTTCCACCAAATTATATGTATTTTTTATAATAAATCTATATATCTTTGTGATTTAATATAAAAATAAACTAATTTATAACTATATGATTCAAAAAAATCCATAAAATAAATTTTTATTTTAAAATATTATCATACTATAATATTTTAATATGAAATCTTAATGGTTCAATATGAATCATTTAATAATTAATATGTTTTTGTGATTTTTAGAAAAAATATCCATATTTCATACATTTGAATTCCAAAAAAATAACATGAAATACATATTTATATTGGTTATAATCAAGATAATTATACATAATACATCTATGTTAATAAACATAATTCGATTATTTGTCAATACACATGATTTTATATGACTATTGTTCAGAATTTTTCATTTTTGGCATGTGTCACATTTGATTGATCATTTAACAATTAAACAATAGTATACTTATCTCATACTCTCTTCTGACATACATAATAATTTTATTTTACAAAAATTATCATCTTAAATTTTTCATTGATTAATTTATTATTTTATAATAAATAAACATTTTCCTTATGTATCTCCTTGAGATTGAAAGAAGTATTTATTAAAATAAAATGTTTTTTTGGATATATTTTGTTACATGCAACACCAAGATTAAAAAAACAGTAATAAACTATTAAAATATTATTTTTCAATGTGTTCATTATCACCTACTATTAGATTAGAGTGTATAAACTAGACATATTATACTATGAATAATTATTGGATAAATAATTATAAAATAAATTCATTAGATTTCAAATGATTATAAATTAACAAAATACTTTTAAATAAAAATTACTATTTATGATGATCTATTTTTTTGAAATTTTTTTTTCACAATAAATTAAATTATTCAATTAAAGTGAGTGATTTTAAATGAAATAATATCATTAAATATTTAATAATTTTTTTAAAAATTATTAAATATTTTTCTAAAAACAAGATTATTATAGTCCTTATTTTAATATAAAAAATAAATTTTTCTATAAAATGATTTCATGCACATTCTGCATGTTATTTATAAATTAAATTTCATAAAACTATATGTGCTTAGTATGAAAAAATGGATTCCATAATCAAAATCACGAGGATCAGATTGATCTAAAGAATCCCCTAATATTTTTTACCAATATATATAGTAACCACTATAACATTTATCACATTAGATAAATGTAAATATGATCAACGTAATTAGAAAATAAGTAATATGGATATATGTTTTCATTCACAATTATTAATATATGTTGTCAATTATACCTTTATCAGTTATTCATGAAATAAAATTATCAAATTGACAAACTCCTAGGAAAATGACTTATAAGTTGTTAAAATCATAGAAATTTATCAATTGTAACTCTTTCTATTTTTAAAATATCCAATTGTTTTAGGTTAGAACGATAAACAATAATTAAATAATAATATAACAAATTTGTTTAATAATTTTTTTTCCTAATTCTAATTTATGTCTAATTTTTTTATTATATAATTGCGTTAAATTCTTACACATAACCAAAATAATATTTATTAAACTAATAGAATAATATATGATATAAAAATATTAAAAGGGATATATATCTAAATTTATATAGATTAAACTAGTTATATTTTTAAATAAGACATTTTTAACTTATAAAAGATTATATTCTAATTTCAATATTGTGTTTATACCATATAATTCCAAAAAAATTATTAATGTATAAGTTGAAAATAATGATATTTTATAAAAATAGTAATTCATTATGATAAATAAAAAAAAGTAAAATAAAAAGAGAGGATAAAGGGGATATGATATTTTCATCTATATGGAATGTTATACATTTTTATTCCATTTGAAACCATTTGGATTTATAATGAAATTAATGTATTTTCATCCTTTATGAAATTTGAAGAGTTCCCTCAAAGACAATTAAAGAAGGGAACCCCTCCATTCTGTTATTTAAACATCACATATCCTCTTAGATAAACCTAGCTCTTAAATATTCTCTTATACATTGAAATATCAACATTATAATGGTTACGTTCTTCCCAAGATATCGACCACATAGAAGTTAAGAGGATATATATATATATATGAGTTTTTTTAAATAAGAGATAATTGTATCAATCGATCAATTTCTTTTGTATTATTATTATATAACCTAAAATAAATAATTTATATTCTTCATAAAATATTACGTTCAGTATCATAAAAATTATGAAATTTTATTATGAGTATTATACCATGTTTTTAACCCTACCCTTACCATCATGTATTTGAAAATATCACTCGCACCTATAAATGTCTCACCATATCCACATTGTGATACAATTGATTTCCCATCACCATAATGTATGGTTGTGTACTGTGATAGATTAAATAGTTATTTACAAATATTATGGAATAATTATAATTCATGAATTATAATATAATATCTAACTTTTTACTTTTAAAAATAGTTTAAAATGATAATGGTGATAATGCGTACATGTGGACTACCACCATAATTAAGATATGTTATCTGTTCTTATTTTATATATTATTAGAATGGTAATAAGGAAAGGTTAAATAACTATTGTTGATATATATGATATAATCATGATTCAAAAAAGTCTATTTATTATATGAATTCATTTTATTTCATCCATTAAAAAAGGGAAACAACATTCATGTGTGTGTATATCCTACTATCTCAAGGAATAATGTGGTTATTTTTTCTATATATCTCTCTTCCTTTTATTAATGATTTATTTGTAATTACCCAAGAATTTATAAATTGAATTTTCATTATATTATAATTATTTTATATGTTATGAAATACATTCATATAATATATATCCCAACAATAACATCATTCTCCTAAATGAAGAATGAAGGAATTTATATTTAAATAAATAATTGTACCTATACCGATGGAATAATAAATTGAATATTTGAATATTAACAAGAAAAATAATACTATTATCCCATAAAATATAATATAATACACATCTATTAAAGTATAAATAAAATTTACTTATCTTATTAATAAAAAAATGAGAGAGTTAAATCATATTGAAATTATATAAATGTTTTAAAAATGATAAATTTAGTATTTGTATTTTTTTTAAATGTAAATGTTTATTTAATTTTATAAAATTATTTAGAAGAAAACATAATATAAAAAATATTAATAAATTAATTTTTTGATTTAATATTATTTTAAGTCCATATAATGAGGCCTTGATAAATTTTATAGTGTCATAAAATTGATTAAAATATTAAAATCTTGATTTGTTGTATATTGATTATTTTATTTAAAAAATAAATGTATTATATTTATCATATTATATTCCTGAAATAGAGTATATTTTCTAATTCTGTACATCTCAAAATTGATGGAATGAATTTTTTTTATTTTTCAACAATACTAGATTTTTTCTGAATATTGAAATATGATAATTTACTATATACGCTAAACAAATTAGTTATTAGGTAAATTTTTATGTTTTATGAGGTAAGAACATATTAGAATGAAATATTATGAATCATTTTAAAAATTTTGTAACAATAATTAAAACATGTATTATTATTGAGCAAAATTAACAGAACAGTGGATAAAATAATAGAAAAACACCCCTCTCCACCAAAATAAATAAAACCCTTAACCACCTATTCACCCCACACCTTCAAAAAAAAGTTATTCCTTAATTAGACCAAATAATATTCCCAATAATCTCACTCATTTCCACGTTCTTCTATTCTTAATAAATACATAAATGCATATTCCTTAAAGAGGATCCAAAAGTAGAATAATTTCAAGAGGTAATATCATCTTTAATTATCATTTAATTTCATTTCAATTTATTTCATTTTTATATTCTCTCATCACATATCCTATCCAAAAATTGCAGGATAACTCATGCATCATATAAATAATAAAATCAAAATTTTTAATTTAATAATCCATCTTTAAATCATTTCTCTCCGATTTATATTATGAAAATAAAATTAACGTCAGCAATGTGTCGACTCACTGCCTTCATGGTTGATGAGTTTTTATTTTCAATTATCAAATTCAAGGACTTCCATAAAACCATTAATAAATTTAAATTAAAATTTAATGAAAAAATTATTGGTTTAATCATGTATTGTAACCTATATATAAGAATGATATTATATAAAATGATATATGAGCATGATGGGTGTAAAAATAACAAGAATAAATTAAAACATATTTTTCTATGTATTATATAATGAATCATCCTCATACCATATACAAATAATATATAAGGTTATTTTAACATTTTGGTTTATCAATAAAATATTATTTTTATAATGTATAACTATTCCTAATTTACACAAACTTCCATTCTTGTAATCAAGAGAACTGATAAGGATAACCAATAAAAAGAAAACAAATAGTACAGAAACGATGAAATTAAACTATATAAGTCATCAAAATAGAAATTAAAAATATAATAAAATTAAAATAAATTTAATACTTGTATGGTCATGGGGATTTATTAACATATTATCTATTTTAATTATTCAAGATAATAATGTCATGAAATAATTCAGAACTAAGGAAAAGGAATTCTCAATCCCCACTCTCTTTCATTGGGTAGTATCAATTTGATGTCAAATATGATTGTGGGTATTCCATTAATGTTATGTATGCATAATTTAATTCATATTCACTCTAATTTTTAAGGGTATACATTTTTTAAACACTATTTTATGATTAATATAATGATTTTCCAAAATAAATTTTCCTTCCAAAACACATTTTGAATCTACTTTAGTTATTTCTTACATGGTCAAAAATGATAAATGTTATGCAAAATATGTTTTTACAATATAATTAAAAAACAAAATTATTATTCTTTATTGATTGTTTCCTTATAAAACTCATTTTATTTTATGTTGATCATCATAAATTTGATTGATATACGTTCTAATTGATATTCCAGATTTGATAAATGTTATGATTTGATGGGTCCACCAGGATTTGTGTAGTGCTCCAACACATTCGATAGTGATATTTATATCATAAGACGATATTTAATATGGGATTACATGATTCTATTTTTTTAATAAAATTATTTTATGATTATTAAAATTTTCATTCAGGAGCATGATGCTATCGTTTTCAAAACGATGTGTGGTATTTGATAACTAGGACAATATGTTTCATTTTTATGTGTTGCCTCATTCCATGTAGTTATCTAAAGTTTCCTATCATTATTATGATGATGATCATAAGATTACATTTTTTTGATGATTACTATGCACAACCATCTTATATAAAATCATGTATTTAATTTTCCTCCTACTAGGATTTTATATTTTAATGACCCTTGATCCAACAATCTCTCAAATGGAAAAACATGGTTTGTTATGATACTTCAATAACTCCTTTACATATTCCAAATGCTCTTGACATGAACAGGGGGAGTAAAATATATATTTAGTAGACAATAACCCCTAGTATGATGTTTGATATCAATATTAACAAATCTTAATAGAATGAAAATAATAGAATTGAAGTCATGGTTGGAGATAACAAAAAATTGAATTGAATAATCTAATAAATAATAAGGAATAATTTAATGTCATGTAGAAATAATAATAAATGTCATTCTAGAACCATACAATAAATATACTAAAAAAATAAGAAATGATTTTATATCTTATTTCATGAACCCACTTTCAGTAGCATCTCCAAACTCCATCCCATCCACAAACAAGTAATCAACTACACGATCTTTTTCCCTTATCCAATCCTACATTCACATAATCTGCTCTGCTACCAAACAAAGGGTAGAAAATTGTGGGATTATAACTTAGTAGGTTAAAACCTCTATATCTAAAAACACTAATCTAATAAGACATGTATGTAATAATTATATAACATGGTTAATTAATTAAGTAAACATGTTATAAAATACAAAAAAACATTCGTTAACTCCATGCCAGAATATCATTGAGCACGTCTTAAGATAATCCATGACACAAACATTAAACCATTGTAAAATTACTATATTTAGATTCAAGTAAAAATATCATTGATCATGAATTATTAACATTTCAACAAGAACCATTTAACAATTTTATTGTCACAACAACATACGTAAAATCCATGTAAGCATTACAACATCTACGATAAATCCCAATATGCATTACAACATTGGAATGGAAATATGCCATTCTCTATAATAATTATAGGATGTGACTAGGCAGAAACCACTCAATTCTGGAATTACAACTTATAATTGTGCATATTCCAGGTCTGAGCACGATATATAAGCATCACAACATGGAACAAAATCTATGTCATACAACATTGATATCACAATATCACATCACAATTCTCAATGGTTAATTTTGTGAATTTTCATTACTGGAAAATTAGCCATAAATATATTAAAAATTTGATAAATAAAAATTATACACACTTTAGGGTATCAATTAAAAAATATCTCTCGGTGAAATAACATAATAAATTTAATTTAATATGTTTTCCAACTCAATTATAATCATGATTTACTGACCCCATGGGAAACCATGAGCAAGATAAAATCCATTAGATACCAATTGAATTCAATGAATAATCCCAATGTTTAAAATTGTTTTTATCACATTCAATAATGGAATAATCAAAATATTGCATAAACATTGAAATTAATATACCATAACATCATGATATATACCCTCTACATTTAACCGACAATCTAAAATTGCTTCTTATTTCCAACGCCCATGAGGAAGAAGTTGAGGATGATTTCAAAGACATTCCCAAATAAAAACAGATCAAGTTTAAGACCAAAAATATTTTGGTCAATGGAAAGCACTATAATGGTTGGAGAATGAAGTTAGAGATGGAAGAATCACGACCAAAACCACTTATGAGGGATCTATCACAGAAAATGGAAGTGAAAAATCGTAGTTGGCTACATAAAATCACATGGAGAATAACCTAGAGACAAGAGGATAAGAGTTTTATTGGATTATAATGGAAGTAAAATGAATATAATGTTTAAAATAGTAGATCCAGAATTTATACATTGTGTAATGATATTAAACATCATGCCACTAATTTCAATGGAATACGCTGAAAAAACCTGTCACCTCAGATTTATTTATCTAAAACACTCAATAAATTACATGATGTGTAAATATTCTATTGTTTATTTTTCATTACATTATTTATTTAAACAAAATGAACCTCCTATAAAAATCCAAAATTTCCAAGAACTCATTAAAAAATAAACCCATTTATACTCAGACATCATTACTTCAAACAAAAATATATCCTCCAAACATTTCTCCATTTTCACTGATAATGTTATCTTCATAGATAATCTCTATTATTTATCATTTTTTATTGAAACCCTATATTGTTTTTATTAAAATGATAGACATTAATGAAGAAAAACAATGGAAATAAAGGTTTAATTAATAACTCTGAGATTGATGCACCTTGAAAAATATGGGATCTTACAACCTCCCCAACTTATAATTGATCATCCCTGAGCTTCTCCATGAATAAATTTCAGCTATCAGTGAACATGTCTATCTATTTTGATAGAATTTCATACTCCCTATCTCATGTTAGCTCTGAACCTTTCCCAGAATTCCACTACAACATGACCAATGGTATATTCCTACCCTGAAGATATTTCCCACTATGAATCATAAGCTAGATCAGATTATCATCAAAGGACACTTCAAAAAAATCTCGATATATAAAACATCAAACATACAGTAAAGGATTGGATGATATAATTGTATTTACAACACATTGAACATGTTGATCATGGAACTGTATCACTATGGAAGTGATAAATGTTATGTTACCAAACCAACCATTGCCACTATTTCAAAATTCTTAAAAAACATGGGTGATAGCTTCCATTGTTTCCCAAAACTATGCTTCCCTAACCTAAGTGATAGTTGGAGGGAGACATGAATACTCATCTAAAATTCTATAGGTCATCTCCAATAGTCATTATATGTTTTCTTCATGCTATGCATGGAATCCAACCACTATATGTTCAGTTGAACCATCTCATATGTCTTCTGCAGGATACAAGGGCCAAAAAGGTCACTAACCAGCTTCTAGAACAAAATGAGTTCAATGGAACATCCTTCATTCTAAATCCTATAAATATTCAGTTCTAATCCACACATAGAAGATAATATTATTTGAAAACTCTACATGTTCCATTTGTTTCTCCCACAAACAACCACAATCCAAATCGTAGGATTATAACATATCCTCCCAAACCTAAATAGTTTGATACAATTAATTATTTTTATTTAGATGATATGTTTTAGTTAATATAACATTTTATCCCATGGATTTTAGAAGATCCTTCAGGAAACAACGGTATCTGCTTCAAACAATACAACCTGGTACACCATTCAAAGAACCACCTCTTATATGAAAATATTTCCCATAGCATCAACTATTAGGGACTCCCAAATTGTAATGAATGGGGATACCGTAGTATGTTAGTCCAAAACAACCCATATAAAACCATTCTTATGGATCATAATGTGTATTCCTGTCAAAAACATCAGTGGTGCATCACACCATTTCCACTCAAGAATGTGTAAGGACAGAAATATCTCCTCTGGTATCGTGTGCTTGGATTTCATTTGCCAGCAAGTGAATCATCTAGCCATGAATATTTCCTCCTCATTCTCCATTCTGGACCATAAGTAAAATCTATAGAGATCACAATACATATTTGGTAATCCATAATATTCCACCCATTTAGAAGCACGAAACACCTCATCAGATCCTCATGCAAGACCATAGGAAATCATATTCGGCCACAAAATAGAATTGAATTTGTATAATTTATAGAATATCCCAGTATAATCACCCCACCATATATTTTTTCTCTCAAAAATAAGCCCTTTGGATCAGAAAACTTCCTGGTCTTAATCTTTTCCAAAATCAAATGAATAACTTATGTTGAAATCAAAGATACTAACCTATAATATTCTTGAACAACCAGATGTATTTCAATACTGAGGGATACTATCATCCAAAAGTCATTATAATCTCATACAATGTCTATCTATGTCCTTTTCCTCAATGAATCAGAAAGGAATTTTTCATTTACTGGTTCATAATATAATTCAATATTGAAATACTACAAATAATTGGCCTCACACATCCACTAATGGTTCAGGTCTAGGTGATAAAATATGTATTTCAAACTCATGTGATCCAAGTATATGAAAAACTAGTCACCCATGAGAATGTTTCGATGAAATCTATGGGAATTTACCATTTCTTATAAATCCCTATAACAAGTAGAGTAATTCTTATCATGTATTCATGGCCTTCTGGATCCAAAAGAAATTAAATGATTCTCTAATATAATATCTACTCCATGTCACACTTTGGATGCATCACTTTGAAAGGTTAATTTTTACTTGAGACATATAATATATGGATTAGTGCTGAGGTTAGTATTCTTTTCAGTTCCTAAAAAACTCTCACATAAGAATCATACCAATTAAATGTCACCCATATATTTGTTATCCCAAACAATGGTGATGAAAAATTAGTGAAGTCTTGGATTGAATACTAGTAAAAAAAATTAAAGCCAAAGAATATATAAATTTTGGCTTAGCTATTGGTATATTCCAAAGATATCATGGCTATAAATTTTTTTGGTTCCATTTAAACTTTTTCCCTAATACGAGATGGACAATTAATTGAACATCGTTAATACCAAAACATTATTTGGTTATCCTAGAATAAAAGTGATGATATCTAAATGTAGTTATGATTTTGTTAAGATGTTTTTCATGATCGTATTCTCAATTAGAGTAAACTATGACATCATTAAAGAAAACCACAAAAAAAATATCTAATAAATTCTAATTGATCATATTCATTAAGGCCTTGAATACTATAAGTTCATTAGTCAACCCAATAGAAATCTCCTTGAATTCATACAAGCCATACCCTATCCAAAAATCAGTATAAGTTATGTGTTATTGTATCAATGTTAACTGATTATATATTTATCTCTATTCTATCATGATGAATATTATATCCTCAATCAAATGATCAAAAATATCCTCTATTTATGGAAGAGGATATCGGTTCATGATCATTATCTAGATTAACATTTGATAAACCAAACATAAACACAAATATATATCAACCATTTTTATGAAGTGAACTAGAGAAGCTCATGGAAATGTAAAAGACCATATTAATAATTTAGATTCTATATCTCCCAATTATCTATTGAACACCTAAATATATGTTGTTTACATTCAATAAGGCGGGAGAGAAAATGGCTCTACTCCTAGCATAAAATTTATTGTGTTCTTGATCTCCCTCATGGGCGGTAAACCAAAAAAATTTATTAGGAAAGATATAAAAAGGATCTATCACTGGATGAACATAATTCCACTGAATAAAACATTTAAATAGGGAAATAACATTGATTTCAGTCATATGAAAATTCAATATCCTCTTAATTGGTCCCATATGACCATCATAAAGATCCAACTAAACCTATTGAGAATAGTTGTATCCTACTATATATAGGAAGGTAAATATATTATTGTACTAGTTGATATGAGTGTGGTTTAGAACTAACCAATCCATTCTAATAATCAGGTCTAATTATATAATATCCACATTGAACGGTTTCCAAATAAACGGTAACTACCAATCTTTAGAAAACAAACCTTGAAACATTTGAGATTCTCTATCCACATTCACAACGATGTGTTAATTATTAAATCATATTATATGTTTTCCAAATCCAATCCTAAAAGATTACTAAATTTTGTATATATAAAATAATGTGATGATAATGTATCAAAAAATACAAGCTAAGGATGATGATATAAGAATCGAACATCAAGATGTGGGTGGTTTTCTATCCATGTTAATCGAAGTAGTATACAAAATGTTCAACTAACTTGTCTCTATAATCTTGATCCCAATCCCACTACCCAGATATATTTCTCTTTATTATGACCATTTCTCATCAAATGGGATACCACACCCCCTTCCAGATCGTGAATTGCCTTTGTAACTCTAGTTAAAAGCCATTTGAGGGGTAACAGATCATATTCCCTATTCAGGTGCATTTCCTTATCCTAGTCCACTGGTCTGGTATGCAATTTTCATAAAAAAGCACTAATTATGACCCATTCTACCGTATATAGGAAACTTGATTATGGGTAAGGAAACTATGGATTCTTGTGTTGAATATTTACACACTTATATTTGTACTACATAAGAAAATCTTGATATTTTTTATCCATAATGCTAACTACACATACCACTGATGATTTAGTGTAAACTATCATAACCACACTTCATACTACACAATAAAGTACTCATATATCTCCTTACTAAATTATCCCAGACACTACACATGGCATTTCATAGATTCCATTCCATGATGAATTCCATATTCATGAATTATTTAAACAATCATAAACAAAATAAAATTACATGTGACCAGGTCTCAAAATGAATACCATCCTAAAAATATCTCACCCTAGAAATATCATCACCTACCAATGAATTCACAAGGAATTATTGGTTAGTAACGTGTCTAAAATATTCCATCACTAACAAATTCTCATGTGATAAATGAATGAACTAATAAGATTTTACATCCCTCATGGTCTTCAGGAAGAAATGGCTCTGTAACAACATCTTGATGTCCATATAAGATAACAAATTTTTTTACAAAAAATCGACTACAATATCTCACTAATGCATCAGAGGTTTTTGAATCATATATGTATAATGATTCTCCCTCATATCAATGGGTGTCTCTCAATACAATGAGATTTAATGTAAAAAAATATTACACAAATCGACTACCTAGTGCCCCCTTCCCCAATAATCATAGGTTGATGTTGTAGAATCAAATATCTTGTCACCACTAACATTGAAGGAAAGGTAAGAACTATATCTCTTTCCCTATATTAGATGTCCATTAAAAAGATAAATAATGTGGAACATCCATATTCTCATCATGAACAATATGACATTATGGTATAAATGAGATATGATCATGAAGATTTCCAATATCTTAATTCTCATGTAGATGTTCATGAGATGTTATTTGGTCAATAATACAAATGAACACTTTATAGAACTATCAAGAAATGAGGTATACACCAAAATGCGACTAAAACAAATATACACTATATCTTAGTACCTCAATACATTTTATACGTGTATTTTATCATTTCCTGACAAATCATTTAATTAATCTAGGGAAATAGGCATCTCATGTCATAGTTATAACAAAATGTATATATCACATGAAAAAGTATATATTCCCATATCTTTAATGATGTATTTCAATATAACCCTATGTTCCTACTATGATTCTCATGTCCTTATATCACTATATACCAGGCCATGAGTACCAATCTCTTAATACTATAATTCCATTGAACAAAAATCTCACCCAGAATACTGGTCACCCAAGGTGAAATTTCATCAACTATAACAAGAAGACAAAAAATAGTAATCACATCTCTATGCAGTAATATTTCCGTAATAAATATGGTAGATACACCCATGAACAAGCTCATTACAATATACCAACACATCCTTGTATCCTTTTTACCATTCCTAATATATTAGGAAATGGAAAAGGAAAACTTCTCCATTAATACCTCTTTGTAATCTCCCTCGATCAGACACTAACTGATGTGGCCAAAATGGGCTAGTTACGAGACCTCATGTACACCTCCCCATACTACAAAAGCTGAAAATAGTATTGGGGTGTGAAATTTATAGTGGGGAGACTATACAATATTTTATGAAGTGTCGTATCTATAGAAAAGAGTCATAATAGAATAGAAATAGTTAATTAAAAGATATAGATGAAGTGAAAAACCAAAGAAAGATGAACAATCAAATAAATATTAAAAAATAATGCAATGAGCTACTGAAATCTATCTAAATTTCATGCTATAAAATTACATGAAAAAGACATGAATAAAAAAAATAATATACTGAAAGTCTCAAGTCACGATCCATAGGTTGGTCCCATCTCCAAACATATGTCCATCTATAAACAATAAATCATCTACAATTCCATTTTCCTTAATCCAAACCTACATCCATGTAATCTACTTAGATACCAAACAAAGACCTAAATAGGGTGTGATTATTACTATGTTGCTCAACACCACCATGAATAAACAAAACCAGTTTGATAATAAGTCTATGAAATAAATAAAGAATAATTTTTTGTAATTAATTCAATAGTTAAAAAACACAACAACAACCTAAACTATCAACATGCTGAAATATCTCGGACCAAATATTATGACTATTAAAACAAACTAAGGTAAAATAAAATTCTTCGGCACCATTTAATATTATCTATTGTAATGTCTTACAAACATTCCAACCATAAGCATATGACCATTATAGAGTAAATATAATCCAGGTAAAATTTCTATAAACATTTAAACTTCCAAGATAAGTCCTGATAAGCACTAAAACATTGGACTTGGAATTGATCATTCTCTATAAGAATTATAGTATCTGAGTGGGCCAATCTGATTCAATATATTTATTATATCATAAAAGTGTTCATGTTCTAGTGTTGATCTTTATATAAAAGAATTACAGAATAGAACTCAATTAATGGAATATTTCATGTATATGACTATATCAAATCACAATTGTTAATGGTAAATTATACAAATAATCAGTCATCATATGTATTCCACATTAAAATAAATTTAGAATTCATTAAAAATTAATTCAATAATATGTAAGAAAAAATTTAGGGATTCTACCACAAGAAATATACCTTGGACACATTTCATAATAAATTAAGTTTAATACATTTTCCAAATCAATTAAAATTTTCATTCACTCACCCTTTGGGTATCCATGAGCATATTGAAATCCATTCGAAAACAATGGACATTGAGGTATAATTACATTTATTTTATTTTAATAGTTTGATAAATTCAATAATGGGATAGTCACAATATTACATAACCATGGAAATTATAGAAAACAATTGTTGTGATTTATACCCCAAACCTTTAAAAGACAATCCAACAGTGCTTCCAAAAACCAACGCACCTAAGGAAGAAAGTACTGATTATTTAAAAGAGGTTCCTACATTAATTCTAATCAAGATCAAAACCAAAAAATAATTGAATATATGGATACCAATGTAATGGTTATTTAACTAACTTAGAGAGCGGGGAAACTGGACTAAAATCACTAATCAAGGATCACTCACACATATGTGGAATATAGAAGGGTATTTGGCACCCAAAAACGTCATGGGGAAATCCATATCGACAAGAAGAAAGGAGATGTAGTGGATTAGAATGAAAATCTTCCCCACATTATCTTTAAAACAGTATGTCGAGAATTTACATGTCATACAATGACATTACATTCCATGTAAATTTATTAATGGAAAAAAATTAAATACTCATCACATTGGATTTAATTTAATAATACTCTCAAATAATTTCATATATTTTAATCCCTCTACATGATGAGTAAATTTTTTTAGTTTATTTTTTATCCGTTATCATTTTAAATAACTTGATACTCCATTCAAGTATCTCAACATACCAAGAAAATTTGAAAGACTTAACCCATTTATACATAGACTCTATTAATTCAAATGACAATACATTCCCAAAATACTGGTCATTTATCCAATAATTTTATTCTCTCAGATACCCTCTGTTCTTTCTCAAGTATCCTTGACACACAATACTGTGTTTATTAACACTACATAAATTCACAATGAAAAAAAATATTAAGTAAAGGATTAATGAAATACATATAGGGATACATACCACATCAAATATGCGATCATTAGTTGATCACCCCATTATATGGTGTATATTATTAGGAGACTATGTTTACTGAGGAGAAAAAATGATTCAAATTGTAAAATAATATGTTTAGTTTTTTTACATTTTATGTATGTTATTAATTTCTCCATGACATTAATCCTTTGGATCCTGTTATTTTAATTAAATTGTGTTTTTTTCATTAAAATGATGTAATAGTTATTTAAGAAGAAGTAGGGTTATTATAGTTGGTATCAAAGCATATTTTAGTTAATATTTGAATTAGGATTAGAGAAAAATGGTGAAAACCCATAGTATCAGACTAAGTATATGTAAGAATCAATGATGTTATTTATAAAAATAATAAACGTAGAAAACCCACATGATATCCCATTAGATTTAAATTCATATTGGAATGAATTATCTATTCCTTAATTTTTTCTTTTATTTTTTTCCAATATTTTTTATTTTAGAAAATTATGGCAACCAGAAGAATCAAGGACTATAACCCATGTGATGAACAATATAATGATTTCTTGAATGGAATCCATAATCCCTTGGGAGGTGGAGTTCAAAATTTTCATGTTGATGATTATCCATGTATCTCTGGTTATGATCAATAAATGATATAATATGGAACCTCCACCATCAACTAATAGGAAGAAACTATCTAGAGATTATTCTATATAAAAGAAATCGTCTATATTTAGTGGATTTTCTGATTTTCATTTTTAGGAGTAGTGGGTTAACTTAATAGATAAGATATTTTCTATTCTCCACTATTTTGTGATGTACAATGTTACTCTTGTTATATATTGTTTGTATGAAGAGTCTGAATAATTGTGTAAATTGATTAAGAAATCAAGGGTAAATGATAAAAAATTAGATTGGATAAGAATATTATTTAAAAAATATTTTTTATTATATATTAATCTACTATATTACACAGATATATTGAGTGAGAATGCATAGAGATAATGAATATTTAAGGTGACTATCATGTATTACGATAAAAACATCACAATGATTGAAAGGTATTCCAAATGTTTTTTATCATCAATTAGAGAATGTTTTATATATTCTTCAGTGGTTTAAAATATCTCCTTCAAAAGGCTCTAACAATGTGCCACATTGGGAGATACTAAGATGTGGTTTGATGTTCCCTCTATGTGGATATGGATTTCAGAGAATCGTCCCATGGTTATATATATAATAATAAGAAAATGTATTTTAATTTTGATGGATAAAATGAAAATGGGGTAAAGAGGATCGAACAACCCACATTTCAAAAATGGGGGAAAAACATAATTTTAATTTCCTCAAACTGATGGGGAAGTTATTCATGTGTTGAAGATATGGAACTCCTACTCCGGAATGTCGATGATAAATTATGAATTCATCCAATATAATGGAGGAAAATAGAGGACCATCAATTGATAAATGCCTCAAGTATATAAATAAATGGAACTACAAAATCCAATAAACCCAAAATTAACTTCTAGAGGGTAATCAACATTAATATAAAAAAATAATGTAGTAAGGGAACCATTATTCCATAAATACTATTAATGTAGAGCATGAAAAAAATTCTTAAAAGTTGCACGTTCTATTCATTCATGATTTTATGTAGTCTTCTTTGATTCTGGTTCTAGGAATTACTTTACAACAGCATGATTATCGAGAACTACTTAATTGAAGCCCCAATACCTTGAAGTAGATATATATATATTAAAATCCTTAGTGCTGCAATCATTGAAACCAAAGTGATGGAATATTTTCTTAATACTATATGTGGGATGATAATTTTAGAGAATATATTGATACTTGGTGGAATTCAATGCAACACTAGGCAGAAATGTGATATCATTCCATAGAGAATACATCAACTATTGGGAAATTGACATATCTATTTATTTCATAAACTATAACATTGCCCACTACAAATTCCTGGAATACCATGAGTCCCCATTGGTAAATCAATCAAATTTTTTGTTTTTTATTCCTTGGGTTGTAGCATCCATCGCTCAAATGGTTGAGTCAAAGGAAAGTATCGACCAAGAAAAAATTAGAATTATGAGGGAATAAATTGATTTACATCCAAATGAGTTTCCAAAAAATCAATAGATCAGGAGGTAGTGTTTTCAATAGAACTTTTACCTAAAGCTATACCTTTATCAAAATGTACCTATATGGTGGCTTCTATTAAAGTGGATGATTTAATGATTAATATATAATATAATTTTGTCAAAGGGATTATAGTTCTGAGTACATCTTCAAGAGTTGTTCCAGGACTCATTGAAAATTAAATGGATCTATCAATTAAGCTATGTATTAATTACCGGGATCATAATAAGAACCCCAAAATGAACAAATATCAACTTTTAAGGATTGATTACATCATTTATCAACTACAAGTATATTAACATTTCTAAAAGGTATATCATAATTCTGGATATCATCCACTAATGGTGAATAAGGATGATATTCAAATACATCATTAGGTAAATGTTATGGGGACTATGAGATTCTAGTGATTCCATTCAAAGATTATAATTCCCCTATAAACATCATGTATATGATAAAGGGTGTCTATAGAAACTAACACGACCAATTTCTGATAGTGTATAATGATGATATTTTTATTTACACCTTGAGAATGAAGGAATATAAAGAACATGTAGCAATTGTGAAGAAAACATTAAAGACATATTAGTTTTAATACAACTTCAGAAAGTGTGAATTTTGGATTCAACAACTCACATTATTGAGACACATGATCCCAAGTGAGGTAATTTGTATTTACCCTTAAGAAGTAAATTTAGGAATGTCCATGACCTAGTAGTGTCATCAAAATTGACAGATTTCATAGATTAGCTAGGTACTACTGACATTTAATGGATAAATTTTTCAGGAATTTAAATCCCACTAACTATGTTAACAAGAAAATGGGTAACATATGTGTAGATGTAAGAACGTGGGTAAGAATTCAATGAAATAAAGATGTGGATGATCATTACAACTATACTCACGTTACCATTAAGTGGAAAAATGTTTTGTGATTTATTGTGACACTTCAAATAAATTCTTGGTTTGTGTGCTCATTAAAAATGACACAGAGATATCATATGCCACATATCTATTGAAAATCATCTAGTAGAACTACCCAATGAATGATCTAGAGTTAACAGTTTTTAATATCCACCTTTAATATATAGTATCACAAAATCTAGGATAAGATGTGTGACATATATAATGATCATAAGACTCTAAAGTATATATTCATAAATAATGAACATAGAATGAATCAACGAATATTTTTAGAAAAATCACATACTATGATTTCTCTATTCAGAACGATTCAGTAAAGGAAAACAAGGTAGTAGATTCTCCTAGAAAGAAGAAATTACTACTCTATCCAAGTAACATATTGAGAAATACCATATTATTATGGTAATAGAATGTAAAGATTTCTAAATCATAACAACCTGTAATAAATACTTCATATACCAAATGAAAACCCATTAATCAATCTAAGAGTACATAAAGGAGGTCTGAAGAGATGATTTAGAGTTATTAAGGAAACTGAATGTATTAATGGAAGGGATGATAGAATATTTCCATATATATTATTATGGTAAGATATGATTTGGAATGATGTTGTGGGAACCATCATCACATATGATAATTATGGTGATACTATACAATTCACTTATCTAACATTTATCGACCCATATTTGAATTACAGAGATGTACCGTGATATTTGAGAATACTTTCGGTGGTACAATATGAATCTATAGTTTTTTTATTATATTTCAAGGTTTATATTGTGTTATCATGTTAAATTAAAGACACAGATGTCCAATAGGATAATGTAACCATTACTTATACCCATGTGAGTGTGTTATAATTTAAATATATAATTTTTCACTATTCTTATGGAAAAATCCAAAGGAAACAATGTGATATGTGTTGTGGTGGATCGAATTTCCAAGACTACCCATGTTACCATAATTTAGGATGATTTCTCTCTTGAATAACATGTTAAGATATATGTTATGGTTGTTTTTAGGCTACATATAATCCAAGTTCAATCATCTCTATTCGTTATCCCTATATCACATCAAAAATATAGAGAATAATTTAGTATTTCTGGTACTGAATTGTCTTTTAGAATTTCTTATCACCCCAAAACTAAAAGATAGTCTTGAAGGACTATTTAGATGCTCGAGGAAATAGTGAAGGTATACTAAATGGAATTAAAATGGGGATAGGATGATCATCTCCCATTGGTTGAGTACTCAAAATACAACAACATTCATTTCAGTATTCTGATGGCTCCATATGAAGCTCTATATTGGAAGCAATGTGAAACTCCAAATTTTTGGGATGATGTTTGTGAACGTATGATATATTGACCTGATCTTATGAATGAGATGATAGAGAATATTTAAGCCACCTAGAAACAATTCAATGAATCAAAAAGTTAAAAAATTATCTATGATTATAGTTGTCGAGGGGACATGCAGTTCGATGTTAGAGAAAAATTTATCCTTTGGATATCACCACTTATGAGAGTCATGAAAAATTGTAAGAAATGGAAGCTTTCCCATGGTAAATTACACCATTTTATATCTTTAATCATATTGTATCAGTGGAATACCCTATCTAAATCCCACTAAATATGGCTAATGTTCATGATGTGTTATACATATCACTCCTCAAGAAGTACATATAAGACCACTTACATGTACCAGATCAGAAGGTGGTATAACTGGAGATTGATCTCTCATATGATGAGGAACAATTAAAAATCATTGTATATAGAGATAAATTCATTTTGAATTAGAAAAATCACATTGATAATGTTTTTTGAGTAATTAAAAGTATTATAATGTGACATCGTAACTGGAGGAAGTAATGTAGGATATGTATCTTCCCATTTCAAACCATAGTATGTAAAATGAAATTTTGATGGGAAATTTTTATATGGGGGGATGAACGTAATGACCCACACATTAATCAATGAATCTTTTACCTTATTATAATTTCATTCTATGGTATAAAACACATACATAGAATATAACTCCCAATGAAAACATCCATATCATAAATGAAGAGTGAAATAAGTTTTATTTAAGGAAATCAAGGAACCTATACTAATTGAATAGTAAAAAGATCATTAGAATATTATCATAAATATTATGAATAGTAATTCGACAACATGAATTATAACATCATTTATGAATGAATAAATTAAATTTACACATCATATAAATGAAAATATAATAGAATTATATCATTTGATATAAAATCAATATTTTTAATATGAGAAATTATGTTTTCATTTTTTTGTAAAATGTAAATGATAATTTCAAAAATTGTAATGATTAGAAATAATTTTTATTTTCTTAAAATAGATTCATAAATAAATATTTTTTTGGTATTATGGTTATAATTATATTTTATTAGGTATTAATTAATTTTTAAATTTTTCATAAAATCGATTCTAGCTTTAAAACTATTAATTTCTGAATAAATCATGATTTTAATTAAAAGATAAATGTATCATTTTTAAAAATAATTTACATAAAATTGATTATATTTTTTAATACTACAAATTATAAATTGGTTACGGTGAATTTATGGGATTTTTCTAGAATAACAGATTTTTTTTGTGAATAATGAAAAATGATAATTTGTGATCTAAGATAAATACATGAATTATTAATTCATGGACGATGTATAGATGACTTAAGAACCCATTTTATAAAATATCCTAATCCATTTAAAATATTTAGTAACAATAATCACCAGCATTTTTTAATATATCCAAAATAATAATCTAATTTAAAAAATAATCAAGAACCACCCCTCTCCTTCCCGGTAAATACCGAAATCACCTTGTATTCTAATCACACATTATAATCCTTGATAATTTTCCAAAATATACCTAGTACTCTTCCCAGGACTCCCCCACGTCCATTAGTTTATGGTTTCAAAAAAATAATAAACCCAAGTGCGTGAAGGATTTTCTCAAGGAGACAAAATTTACGATGTAAAATCATCTATTTTTCACTATTTATTTTGTTTTGGTTATTTTATTTTTTTATAATATCCTCACATTTCATATTAAAATGTGGAGTGATAAATCCAATATTATATATATATTATAAATTTTTATTTAATGGGATAATCTTTCATGAAATCTATTCTCTCCCCCTTTTATTCTTAAACCGAAATATCATCTATAATGTATCGATTCAAAACCAAAATAGACGACATATTTTAATTTTGAAATACCACATTCAAGGATTATCATAAAATCGTTATTATAGACCAATTTTATTTTAATATACATAGAATAACTTTTATCATATACTGGAACCAATATATTATAATTATATTTAATAAAATGATAAAATTCATGATGGTCATCACAGTCAACAAAATTAATTAAATCATTTTCAAAATAGTGTTATCTAATGAATCATTATCATGTCATAAAAATGATATATAAGGAAAATTAATCTTATTAAATTCAACTAATAACATAAAAATTTATTATTGGATAATTATTATAATTTTACACGAGGTTACATACATTTATACCAGTGAACTGATCATAAAATCCATGAAAACAAACACTAACATAATGATGAGAGTGAAAAATATAACTCATAAAAATGACCATATATTAACTTAATTTAATTATTTTATATAAATTAAATTTAAAAAGGTTATTTGTTAATTAATTATTCAATCTAACTTTATTATCCAGGAAATTTTGTTGATAAATCATTCTTACAAAAGCTAAGAGGGTTATAAAACCAAACTATCTATAATTGAGTTATTTATCATTAATTCCAAATATCCTTGTGGGTATTCCATAAATGAAACATAAGATTAATTTCTGTGTGAATTCCCCTTATTTAAAATGATATAAATGAATAAAACTTCATTTTATGATAAATTTAATGAATTTTCAAATGAACAATTTTTTCTAAAACACATTTTGACATCACATGAGTTTTTTTATTCACATAAGAGTGATGAATGTTATAAAAAATATATTATCACCTTTTCATTTGATAACCCCAATATAATTCATGTCTGATTGAATCTTTATCAAAACCATTCCTTTAAATTTATTATGTCATGACTTTGATTGATATATGTTTATGTGTCGGGCATGATTAGGTTAATGTTATGAAGTGACTTGTGTGACCATAATAATATAGTGCTCTAATTATTTGGGTAAAGTGATGTATCTAATTTTATTTATCTGTAGTATTAATGAAAATGATTATATCATTATTCCTAACTACGTGTGGTATTTGACCACTAAGACATGATTTTTCTTTATTATGTATTTCCAAATTACATGAAGTTATATAATGATTTCTATCATTATTATTAGTATGATAATATGATAAAATTATGATTATGATGATTATTATCACCCAATATTTATTTATTAATGTTCACCTCTATCCTCTTACTAGGATTCAACTCATCTCATTCGTTGATGTATATCCTTAGATGACTACATGTAGTAATGAGAAATTTATATTTAAATGGATAACGATGTTTTCATAATAATTTTTTAAATTTATTTTTGTGATTTTTCATCATGTTTCTAATTTTCCCAAGACACTAAACCATTGGGTCCTAGTTCTGTAATTCTATTGTATGGTTTATCTTAAGAATGATGTAATAGTTATCTTAGAAAAAACCATGTTCTCTATATTATTAATTTATAAAATGAATTTATGTTATATAATTATAAATATCATTATTAAAATTAATTAGATGGTTTAAAAATGATAAAAATAAAAGGGTTGTTACAACTAAAACAAAAAAAAATGAAAATAATGCAGATAATACATATATCATAGATATTAATAAATAAATATTAATAAATGGGTGAAAAATGTTTTTAAGAAACATATATTGTATAATATATATGATTTTGGTAATGAAATATATTTAAAATAAATATATTATTGTTATACATGAGGATCTAATTCATAAAATGTAATTAAAACACAATTTATGAGATTTTGGTCTAACAATTATTTCTATGGGACACATTCCTTCGACAGTATATTATTTATGTGTCATATAATGTGACCATGAATGTATTTACTAATGATTATTAATAATTTTATATGTATGTACATTTTCATCCAAGATTATTTAAATTTGGGTAATTATAATTCAATTGATACCATAGCCGTTATAGTTTTATCTTACAGTCTCATTATTTACTATAATTGATTGGAGTTAGGTTCTAATAATGAATTTTTATGATTTACCCTACATGGAACACATGAAATTTATTTGTTGTTATTGGTTTTTGGTTAAAAAATTCGTTATATTTGCCCCCTAATAATTACTCAATATACTAAAAATATCATTTTAATTAAAATATACATTTTGTCCTTATTCAGAAGAAATAAATTTTCCCTCCAAATCTATTTTTTCAACAAATGTTTCTAACTAGGTTTTTATGAATTTCATATGATTCTAAATTGAATTTTTCCGCATTATTTAATTATTTTAAAATATAATAAAATGAACCTTCTTGTAATTTTCAGAATGATATAATTTTTCAAATGTGTAAAATGAATGTTTTCTTTCAACAATTATGAAATTAATTTAATTTCCATTTCCCATTTCAACTCATTGATTTTAAGAATACATTAAATGTTTTGATGGTTATTTTAAAATAATTGTTTCTCATATTATTTTGACATTTTTATATTTTACTATGATTTCCATATTCAATGGTTATATTCCTCATGATTTTTAATGTACATATAATTTAATTATTATTCATAAAATTAAACAACATGATATTTCAAAAATTATTTAATGGGGATATGATAAAAGGGAAATATTCATATTGTTTCTCTTTATGGAGAATTTTTCTAATGAAAAATGTTTATGAAATGTCTTCCATTCATACAAGGTATCCTATAATGAAATCCTTAAATATTTTTGAATCCCCATTTCCTTTTCATAGGGTATCCTATGAGGTAATATTTATGATTCTAATTCATTTTAATGGGATCTAATCTAATATTATTTTTTTATATTTTTTATCATATATGTATGATTTGAATTATGTGATGCATGTTATTTTATAACCATAGATGATGGTTTTGTTATAACCATGGATCTTGGTCACATTAAAACCATGAACGTGTGGGACTTCATTCCCCATCTAATGCATTAGGTAATATTGAAATATCCTAATATAAATAATACTATAATGGTGAGTGATCTTAGTTTAGAAAGGTAATTTCACAAATATTATAGTTATGGGAGTGAAATATGACTACCATTATGGTTTAAGGAGCTATAAAAATGTACATTTATACTATTTAGAGTACAAAATTATTAATTTTATGGTCTAGGGAGTGAAAACTATCCAATAATTTTTTTTGAAAATGACTCTAGACATGTAAATAAATTATTTTCATTGGTTATATTCATTCCAAAATTCCATTTTATTATTATAATATAATGGTTCTATGGCTTATGTTTTTTGATTCCTTTATGTGTCATGTCCAATGAATCTCCATGATTTATACCATAACCCAATGTTATTATTGATGATAAAAATTTTACTATCATCAAATGTTAGGATCATATTTTCAGACCCTTATATTAATGTTATTCTAAAATTGAAATTGATATCTCTCTTTTTTACCCATATGGAGGATCTGATATATCCCAATTTTCTATTTACATTCCCCTGGATATAATGAAATTTTTAATGTATGATATGTCAATGAAGGATTATAGTTATGAAGAAAATAATGAGATTATGTGGAGAATTTAATAAAATGTTATTTTTTGTGTTTATGTTCATAAAATCTCTAGAATTATATGATTTATGTATTGTTTTTTATGTTCTATAATGAATATTCTAGAACTAGGATGCGGTGTATATATATATATATATTTATATATCATAATCATTGGTTAATATATCTAGTATTAAATTATGGATTAGTTAAATATTGGAAACATGGATGATAAGACATTCAAAATAACCCTAATGATAATTCAATGTATAGTATAAACTTATAATGTTTTTTTTTATGATCAAGAATGGACAAGGATATTCATAAGGTTCCCGATACTAAGGATTCCTGATTTAGAAATCACATACAACAATTATCTTTGTTAAGTGGATTTTCACAATGATCATTGTTACTCATTTTATTATTTTTTGTTTTTATTGGATGGAACCAAGAGAAATTTTGTTACTAATGGATGTGATAGAAAATCTAATTATTTTTAACCTATGATGCTGAATATTGTTGATGTTGGAATAAAAAATCTTTTTTCTTTGATCAAAATCCCTTCTCAATATATGAATCATGCAAAACATAGAGAAGATAAATGTATAGAATGAAATTATATTGATTCCATCATGAGGAAACATGAAAAAAAATTGTGGGTTTCCTAATCACAAAGTTACTAAGAAATTGACCAGTACCAATGATAGCATATATTATATTATCTTCTATTTGTTACTTGATATATTTATTCTTTTTTTCATTTTGATGTTAATTTGAATCAATGGAGAGATATGATAAATAACTAGAGGAATTAAAATGAAATTGACTACACTGAGATGTTAGATATTAATAAAATATTTTAAATAAGTAGCATCCTTTTATTTATCACAAGAAAATGGATAAGGAATTATATTATAAAAAAATAAACTATAATAAATTCATTAGTACTAATACAACTAATTTTAAATGAATTTTAAGGCACGACTCTAAGAGTATTATCCAACAAAAATGAATGGTTGACCAATTATTTAGATGTTATGTCCACGTCTCTCATATACATGATTCATAATGGACCTCAGTTGATATAATAAAATTGTGTTAATATCTATAATGGTAAAAATGATTATTTTATTTTCTAATCCATTGTCTAGTTTTGAGAAGAAATAAATATGGGATTCATTATAAATTATAACAAACTTATAGACAATAATATCTAATTTTCTTCTTCCTCAAATTTTGGAAGCATAAATAGTGGGAATTATATTTGGTTATGAGTATATTTTTTAAGTGAGGGAAAATGGTAATTTTGAAATAGAATTCCATTGTTATTAGTATAAGTCTTCTAATGTTTTTTAGAGACATAATGATCAAAAAAATGTAAAACCTACATTGTACTATTTCAAATGTGAGGAATATAGAGATTATTAATACCCGTTATTCTTCTCGAAGGTTATTGATGATTATTGAGGTCATAATCCTCTTAACCCCATAGAAAAATATATTCTTTATATGATTAGTATTGGTGGTGTGGATTATTATAAAAATTATTGATAGGTACACATACAATCTTATCTAGAACTATTAATGTCTCATTTGATTCTAGATCTATCAACTATTTTATTTATAATTAATCTTCTAAGGGAATCATAACATCAAATCATGGTCTAGATGTTCAATTATTATTAATATTAAATAATGTAATGATGGTCACATCACATGTCTATAATATATTTATATTGGAATTTTATTGGAATATACATCAAAAAAATCATATAATTCTCCCTACCATTGAATAAAATGAAATTTTTGGTTTGCATTGACTTTATTTATGTAAACCACACATAAAAAACTAAGGAAAATTTTTTATAATTTGTATTATAAACCAATATATGTTTTTATATCATTTAAATGATATATTTTGACATCCAATGGAAATTAAATTAATATTTTGTGTTATGATTTCTATTCAAAAGGATAATTTATCTCAAATTTTTTTAGAGAAACTCAACATAAAATATATTAAAATTTTACAAATGTTTTTTATTTATTTTGGGAATGTATATTGTGTCTTACCCTGAATGATGATTTTGTGTTCTCATTATATCTCATATATAGTTACTTAAATATTTCAAAGACTCTATTCGTAATAGACTAGATTGACTTATAAGAATTAAATATGTTACACCAAGAGAATCTGGACTATTTATTAATTCATCAATGTGTATCACCATGGTGTGAAGAATTTCCTTTTATAAATTCAAATATAGATCAATGTTAAAACATATATATTATCCCAAATGTAACAACATAACTACCAAGAAAAAGTTTAAATCACCACGTATTGATTAAAAGTATTATAAAAAATAGGGATCTCAATACTTATCTATGATTTATCTAAATTTTACAAATCATCAATAGATAGATAAAATTGAGGATATATATATAGGAAATCATTTTGTACAAGGTATAGAAATTATAAATTAATAGTGATTCAATTTTTTCTTACTAATGTCTCCATAATCATCATAAGTTTAATGAATAATGTTTTTAATGATTTTCATTATTAGTTTGTTGTAGACATTCCATATGATAATATTATATATTGAAGTAAAATTGAATATAATGAAAAAATTTATAATTTCTCTTAAGATGCTAAGGAAAGGTATGATTTATCAAAAAATCACCAAATGTGAATTATGTATTCATAATGATCCATTTTTGGGTAATATAATCTTTGGGGAAGTTATATTAGTAGATCATTCAAACATATAAGTTATATAATGTTAAGGAAAAACAATCACTATGATTAATATATTTATTTTTATGGTCTTGGATGGATATTATCTGTGGATTGTGGATAATTTTTCTTTATTATCTAATCCACTCAAAATGTTAACAAATAAAAGTGCTACTTTTTTGAAAATGAATACCATTGAATATTTCAATGAATAAAAGATAACATTAGTCCTATAAACAATCTATAAATTACCTTTTAATGGAGAAATATTTTTCATATATAGTGATGAATCAAATAATTTATTGGAATTTGTTCTCTTGAAGAATTATTTGGTGACAACTTATAACTTAAACCAATTTATGTTCATGGGAAATACTACCCAACACATGGTTTGGAGTTATCTATCGTATCATAGTAATTAATGAAATGATGTAATTTTTTAAAAGAAAATGTTCTAATATATATAATGATCATACAATTATGAAAACAAAATTCACATAGAAAGATGTGAATATGTGTCAGAGATGATGGTTGGATTTAATTAATGATTATTACTTATCAATACAATACTACTATGGGAAATTGAAAAAGGTGAAAGATTATTTGAGATGGAAGGACCATGATAGGTTATATATGTTGATGATCAATAGAGACAAAATATTTCATTATCTGAAATGGATTGGTCTTGAAATCATTATGGATGGGTAAAAGGTATATCATTTTTATAGGGCTATTCAACAATATATACAGGTCATGAATAAAGAGGCACAAATAAATTATATGGTACTATAGGAGAAGATAATAATTTTTATTATGTTTAACCATAATAATTATTAAATTATATGTTTCATGATCCAGGTTAATGTTTCATTCATATATAATTTTAATAAATATATATTGGATAAAGCATAAAATTCCCCATTTTCATTGCATCTATGATGTAAAATGATTCTAAGAGATTTTAAGTTGTGTTTTTAGTGAAAAAACTTGAGGGGGTATATTTATGTGTACATACCATATTATATTTTATTTAAACACGTTAAGGGTGATAGAAAATATAATAATTATACCTTACAACAATTATTGATACTATAATTGAAATTGGAAATCATCTCCTTTGTTTGGTTTTTTGAATTCCCAAATAATTAAAAGGGAACCTTTCTATTTGGGTTGTAGTCAATCGACATATAAAGACAACACAAATCAATGAAACTAGAGATTATTTATCTCTAAGAATCTCTATAGATTTTATATTAAGGAATAGTTATGGAATCCATGATTTCCACATACTATAGTATTTGATCTGGAACTATGTTTTACCTAAAATTTCAATTGATGTAGTTAGTAAAATCTAAATATAACGTTGTGTTTCTGTACAAAATATCTTCATAGTAATTGTGCTAATTATTTGAAATAATTAAAACCATATAAGATATATTGAAATCTAGTTGTACTCATTTTAATGTGTTTTGATCAATACCTTCCTCTATTTGATATTTATTACAATGTTATCTTTCACTCATGAATTCTGGAGGATCCCTATAAATCGATATATGAAAATAATTTTAGAAACATGGAATTGTATGATTAGATTAGAAAATGACATTTATGATGAAATTATTGATTAATCAATGAAATTATGAAACACATCTATAATTATTATAGTATATAAAAAAGATATAGAATAACTATCATCGTGGCATTGTGTAACATCCTGGAATTTTATGAAATCAATTATATTAAAAAAAATATATGATTAATACATTGGATTATTTGAATTACATAGATTAAAATTAGTCATAAGAAACACCTTGGATATCATTCATTTGATGCAACATAGAGTCCCATTTGTGAAATTGGAGGCACATAATCCCTATTCTTACCATACATCAATATAAAAATAACATAATTTAATGATCACAATATTTATATCCCAACCGTTAGAATGGATCAAATTAATATGATTAAATAATTTATGAAATTTATTATTACAATGTTTTATAAAATTAATTCATAGGTTTTGGAATAATTATAAATGAATATAATGACCAAATGAATATAAAGGATCTGTTTTTCTGAAAAACTATTTTTTATGAAAATAATTGAATTTTATCATTCAAATTAAATTAATCAACAATTTTGATAGATATTAAATAAATTTATCTGTAATATATTTATTAATTTTTTTTAAATTCATCCAACCTATTTTATTGGATCAGTATAAGAATAAATCAATCATTATGCATAAAAAACAATATTTTTTTTAAAAAGTAGTTTTACCGGCTTTTAATTAATTTTTTCCTTAAAACTAAATATTTCACATATAAAATTTTTTTTGCAAAAAAAATCATATATGAAATTATAAAATAAATATATAATTAGGGTGGTTTTATTTTGTATTTTCCGAATAACATTCATATTTTGATGAATAGTTAATGCCACCAAATTGGAATTGACAGCTATTATTTATTCCAAAAAAATAAATGTAGTAAATTATATTTTTTTAATTAAAGTATAATTATATACAGTTTATATCATCTAACCCCATTTCACAAATTTAAATCATTTTCATTGTAATTTTAGATATAAAATCATAGAAAACTAATGAACATTTTCAGTTTAAAACCCCACTTTTTTTCCTATCTTCGAGAGTAGTTTTAAAAAAATTCTATCAATTTTTTTATTTTAATTTTCAATCATGGGTTCTATATTTTGAATCATAAAAATTTATAATTCCTAATATGTTCAAATTAGTTTTTTACCAAAAATATTTGTGAATGTGATAAAAATGTATTACAGTAATTAATCTGAAAATGAGTTTATATAGTGGTTAAATATAAATCTTAAGGGGAAAAAAGAGATAAGAACTTTTCAATACCCCATTGGATGGAAATTAATATGAAATTTAAAATATTTTATATATTTTATATCATTAATGTACGAAGATTATGTAATGGACACTTCTCAGTAGTGTTTACCTTTTTATAAATACAACAATTCCACTCTACCTCCACTATAAAAATATAGTCACCCTCCCCATTTATTTACACCTATAGAGAAAATATGGTCAACAAATATGACATAAAATCTATTTATTATATAATGGTATATAAAATTTTAATTATTCAAATAAAAGTTGTAATAAAAAATTAAAATATTACGAAGAAAGTAGGTAATTAACACATGTTTATTATTGAGGAATATAAGGGACAATCTTGACATCTTGGAATCAAGGTAAATGTTTTCATCTCAATTTACATTACATTTAAATTTTATGTTCTTATGCACCTAGTAACATATAAATGGTATATAAAATGACCTATAATTTTTTTATCATGTGCTTCATTTAATTCATGGTATTCAATCATTAAATTGATTTCATTCTTTCATGGATTTCATGATTCAAATTTTACTCATGGAGTAAGGGTTTCATATCAATTTAAATTGTATTAATACATATTTTTTATTATGAAAATATGTACATTTATACGGTGTATATACTACCATGTTATGTTTTGTATCATTATTTCTATTATTCTCCTCATATTAAACATTTTAATTCATTTTCTTCTTTCATGGATCTCTGAATTAAAAATTTACTAAAATTTAAAGGTATTCCTTAACTTAAATAAAATTCATTGTGATAAACATATATGTAATTTGTTTTGTAAAACCAATATTATATAAAAATGGCCTCTTACTATATTATTTTGTTTTCCCAATTTTTTATGTGGATTTATAATTATCTCACATAATTATTTCATTGAGTTAATATCACTCTAATGATATGATATTTTGTAAGGGTTTTTCTCATCACACATTCATTTCTATAAGATATATTATATATTCACTATATTTTTGGTGTATATACTTCCCAATATATATATTTAATTATTCGTATCATTAAATTTATTTGTTTTTAAATATCCTTTTGATGATCTCACATTAATGTGGTTTACTATTTTTATGTTTCCAAATCAGTCATTGATTTTTATCCCAATTTTCTTTCATTGAGACGACTGTTATGTTATACACATATATTAATTAATAAAGTGTTTATAATTCACATTTATATAGTACATAATGAATCTAATTTTTATTAATATATTACAATTTTCATTTAATATTATTTTATTCATGGGGTAAATGATTCAAGCATTTTAATGTGTCATGTGACACATTGGAATTTTTAAAGACTATTTTCCTAAAGAATATTTTTAATGACAGTTGAGAATATTTTCACTCATCAACCTCAAACCCCACATTATTTAATTTTCATACATTGTGGATATTTTTATGGATACTATACTCATATATTCTGTGAATTAATTATGATTGATTGAATGTGATTTTTATGAAAACTATTTCCTTTACCCAGATTGAAATTGTTCTAAAATGATTGTTTTGGAAAACATTTCCTTTGCATTGGTTAATAAAATTTAAAATATACTATTTTAAAACCCACTTCATTTACATTGGTTAATCATGATTCCATGATATTTTCATTATACACATTTCCATTCCATCAGTTAATTAATTTTCAAAGACATTGTTTTAGATCCACATTTTTACATGGGCTAATCATGTTTACAAGATATTCTGGTGTGACTAATTTTCATTCATTGCATTAATCACTCTTAGATGGAATTATTTTACCCATTACTCATTTTTGATAGGTTAATCATGTTCAAAGAGAGTGTTGGTCGGAGTGGATACTCAAGAGGGGTGTGAATTGAGTTCCAATAAAAATTTCTGTTAAAAATATTTCTCTTAAAATCCCCCAATTTAAAAACAAAGTTAAACTGTAGTGAATCTATACAGAGTGTAAAGGATCAATTAGATTCTCAAAGATTGATTAGGTCTCAGTTAACATAATTTTAGGATTAAATTAACTTTTGAAACTAACTTACTGGTTTACAATAAGTATAAACACTTGCTAATTTAACTATCAAAGTAGCTTTAAAATAGGTTTGTATTTCAATGTAATAGTAGAAGAATATGTAAAATATATATGTAATACTCATAGACATAAAATAAAAGCACAGAATAGTTAACCAAGAGGTTCAGTTTCAAGGTGAGACTTAGTCCTCTCAACAATTTATATAAATTGATCCACACCCTGGATCAGGGTTAAAAAATAGTACAATACTGTCTAGGTCCAAAGAACTCTACCACAGTTCTTTGTGGGAAACTAAAAAATAGCACACAGGCTGTCCAGGTCTTACTTGACCTCTACCACTATCCACAGTGGGAACAAAAGAGTTATGGAGTTTGAGTGCGGATTTACGAATCCTCTAGTTTAGCACAGGAGACAGTGTGTGCGTAAAATAAACAGAGTACACACACTGCTCAAAATTTAAAGATAGAATCACTATGAGAAATATTATTGAGTTTAGAAATGATTTATTGATCAGCAGGGTAGCTATGGACTCCTTTGGTTTATCATACTAACTTCTGAGTCCTTCTCTGGTTTTTCTCAGAAAACAGACTGTCGTTTTCTTCTTCGATTCTTTGTCCAGCTTAGTGGCATGAGTGCATGAAATGATTTTTGTAGTTCTTCACCCAAGACGCAACTTTTGTTCTCCTCTAGAATAAGTTTCGTCGTGTTTGTCCAAGATTCTTGGAGTATAGATGTAGACTAGAGGAAAATGCTCCACATTTGAATGCTTGTTTAGCTCTTATCTCTTTTTCCCTTCGTGTGTCTTCTTGGTGACCTTTTTTGTCGCCTGTATGTATATATCCAGTGTACTATTTCCATCACTTTATAGCTCTTAGCTTCAATAGAAAAGAATAATTTCCTATTTCATGGGTACTAGGTACGGTTCCCTGACATGCAACAGAATTCATTAAATAACATTAACTGCATTAAAACCATCAAATGTAACCATTAGTTAAATAAATAAATAGTATGAAGAGTATAGGGTTTGACTAGTTAGTCAAGAATTAGTATCGTTCTATTGGTAGACGTGCATGGTGGACTTTGTGTCACAGAACCTTCCATAGGTTGCTCTTTTGAACTTGCATCGGTAGCTCATATACCGGTGACTTTAGTTCCATCAGTAGTTGTCTCTCCATCGGTAGCTCTTTGCATCAGTAGCTGTTTGCACGTATCAGTAGACTTACACTATCAGCAGGCTTCTATCAGTAGCTCTGGTTTATGATTCATTACTCGTATCAGTAGGCTTACTCTACCGGTAACTACTGGTAGACATGCACATCGATAGCTCATATGTTCTGTCGGTATACTTTGTTTCTATATACCGGTAACTCTGGTGTGTCGGTGGACTTACACTATCAGCAGACATCTATCGATAGCTCGATATATCAGTGACTATATGTGAATTGGTTCTATTGGTAGACTTCTTTCTATCAGTAGCTCTATACATATCAGAGAGCTTAGTGAATCGGTGACTCTGTCTATCGGTAGACTAAGTCTATCGGTAGACTGAGTACCGGTAGCTCTAGCTAAACACAGACCAGTGACTTAATACATATCTGTTTCATACACAACATATTCGAATGGGTTAGAATTACTTCAGAACTTATATAAACATGTATAAATAAAGATTAAAATATCTCAGGAATTATTTTAATATTATTATCATCTTGAGAACAGATTGAAAGAATTAATATATAGAAAAACATTAGATTGAGATTATCAATGTATATGAAAAAATAATAGGGATTATAAAAACAGGTGAGGTCAACAATCTCCCCCCTTTTGATAATCACAACTTATGATATTATCATTTAAAAAAATTGTATTAAAGTTTACATGATTAAGCTCAATTTTCTAAGAGAAAAAATTATGTTATAAAACATAATTTATCATATATAGAATTAAATGTATCAGAGATAAAAGAAAAAACAATGATATCAATACGTAAAATTTAGTGGTATCAGAGAACATCAGAGAACTAAATGAAATGATATCAGACGATGAGAGAAAAGGCACTGGTATTAGAGGATGAAATTCAGAGGCATCAAAGGGGAAAAGCATGATAGGTTTTAGATAAAATTGCTCCCCATTTCATTAATATTTGTCCCTCTAGGTGAATATGTCTTCTTTTTTTGATACATTTAGATTATTTCTACCCCTTTGTAAAATATTTATCCCCCTTTGTGATAGTCAAAAATTGGGAAATAATGAAGAGAAGTGGAACAATAGGAATAGAAGAAAATCACTTGTATTAAATGTGACAAAAAGGTACAAAGACAGAAAAAAAAAATACATAGGATTCCTATCAAACAGTCCAACAACTTGATCAATTCACATCCTCAACGTGAGATTTTCTCTTAGGGTTAGAAGAAGATTTATGAGGTGAGGATTCTGGTGAAGAATTTTGAATTCTGGAAATTAACACAAGAGGCTGAGCAACTGACACTATGCCTAGCCTGTATTGAGTAGTCCTTTGTGTGATCATATTTTGAGGCATCGAATGGCTTGAACAAGAGTCATATGATTTGGAGATGCAGTGGAAGCAGAGGTAGGAAAAGCAGGAGGGACAATTACCGGCCTGGCATCAACATGAACAAAGGGCAGCAAAAGATTTCTGAAATCCATAATGATTCCTCCTCCTCTCTCCATAGCGGATATGAAGTCATCCTTGTTCTACATAAAGTTGTCCAAAGATGGAGTCAATTATATTATCTTGCTATCCTTCCCTCTAAAGGCTTTATTGACAGGAGGCAGTTTCATATTCTCAATCAAAATCTTGAAATGAATGGTCATTTGGGTCTTTGTGTAAATTTTGGAGAAATAGGAGTCCACCTTTTCTTTCAATTCATTATGAGAGGTAGAGGCCTCTCTCAGGTAGTCTTGGAAGATCTTCATAATTTCTCTGGCTGAATCTTTGGTAGAGAAAACAACTCTGCTCAGTTCAGACGAGTCTACAGAGCCACCGGTTGAGGCAGAACCAAGCTCCACTTTCATCATAGCTCGAATTTGATTCAAATTCATCGAAGGTTTACATGAGAGAGAACCAACAGAGAAAGATATATTCTCTTTGAAGCTTTTGGTAAACCCACTGATAAGATTTTTAACATTAGATTCTTGGGTTTTAATATGATATTTCATAGAAGTTTTGAAACTTTCAAATCCTGAAACCATCTGGCTTACAACACTCTTCACATAAGCTAAGTCCTTGTCTTCATGTAATTTTGAGCTCAAGTAAGATTCTAATGAAACCAAAGATTCCTTTAGTGGTTCAAGATCTGCTTTATGTATAGAAACCTGAGCCTAGCATTCTTTAACTTCTTCAACTATTTCATCCATAAAGTTTGATAAATTAAAGGCAAGAGATAGTTCAAAAGATCATACCAGCATAACTATTTCTTCAGCAAAACTCTGCCTCATCTCAGCAACTGAGGTACTAAAAGATTCTTTCAACTCATCCCTTAAGATATCCAAATCAGACTTGGTATCCAAATCAGCAGGTGTAACTCTTAAAGATTCTCTTTTAGAGGCTAAACTGACCACAAAGTCAGTCATAACTGATTGAATTGAAGATACCATAGAAACATCCATTTTCTTTATTTCTTCCACAAAACATTCCTTATAGTTTTTCTTCAGCTTATCCAAGTCATGCATTCTGACCCCATCTTCAGGCAATAACTCAGAATCGACATCATAAGTAATCTTCAGTCTATTGTGAGATGCCACTTTATCTGAATCTGGATAGTCTAAACCATAGATTACAAAACCAGGGTCTTCTGCCCAATCATTAAATCCAATAGCTGCTGTAACACTTCCAAACTTATTTTGTTGCTCCCCCTCAATTGGTGCATCCTCAATTAGGATAATAGCATTCTCAGCAACATTCACAGCAGCATCCTCAGAAGGTCTATCATCCTGAGGAGAATCTTCCACTATCAATTACATCACTTCAGCAGTAGGAGGGTCTTATGGATTAGGCAAGGGTATGTCAACTTTATTTGCTTCCTCAGTAGGTACTAAAGATTGTCTGATCACTGGACTCCGGCTCAAATCAGCTGACATAGATGCTTCACTCTGATGAAAATCTTCTTTATTTTATACAGAAGCCACTTCAACATCCTCTAAAGCAGCTTCTTCTTTATATAATATATGTTGAACTAGATTTTCAGGAGCTGGTCTAGGAGAGAAGTCAGGGTCTCCTCCTTCATCAGCAGAGGACTCTTCCTCTTCTGAATCATCACTGTATTCTGGATCCTCTTCATCAGGTCCCAGACCTGTATCCCTCGCATCCTTTGGTCTGGAAGGATGATCCACAGGATTAAACTTTTCATACACCCTCTTGTCATCATTGACCCATTCTCCTCACCAAGGGTTCCAATTTATTTTCATGTACTTAGAAACTGTAGTTGTGATACAAAAGTAATTCTTTACTACCACTGTCTCATACTGAGACTCATCAACCCCTTTTACCTTGATCATCACAGAAATTAACATAGAAAAGAATAGGGCATTTGTCTTTGATTATGGCCTTGTCATATCTTCCATTTGGAGCATCAGCAGTCTGCACAAATTAGCCTTTACACAATGTCTTAAGAGGTGCAAGAGATAGATATCCTGATATCTCAAATTGAAAAATTCTCCTCTCAAAGGTATCAAGACATTCTGAACAAATTTTAACAGCAATCTGTTCTCTCCATCCATTTCTACAGCAACTACTTGTCTTTGACATCCATCACCAGTCAGCTCTTCCAAAGCAGTCTCATAATCGAAAATGTCACTGATAGGAGGCATTGCTCTCGAGACATATTTAGATACTCCTTTAGGTGGAAGTTTCAAGTACTCGGCCCATTCAACAGATGAAAACGACAACTCATTTCCATTCACAAAAGAGGTTACTCGATTTTCATTCTCCGATTCATCAAAGGATAAAAATTGTAAAACTGTTTCACTACTTTTGGAAGGTAAGGACCATTTTTGTTCAAAAAACACTCTACCCATTTTTTATCTTCATGAACTTCGAGCACTAAGGACCTTCAAGGTAGCATCCATTGTACACACAGTTCTTTTACAATCACAATAACCCGATTTTTTAGATGAGGATTCACTGGTCATCTCCCCGACCTAGTTCTAGCAACACTTCCACAACCACTTTCTTCTTTTTCGGTCCTTTTCTTCTTTGTTTTAGGCTCAACAGATTCATTTCTGACGGTAGGAAGCTTGGTTTCTTCCATCGCTATTTCAACAGATTTAGGGTTCTTTAAGGATTCGGGAGCTAAGGTTCGAGGGTCATGGTTTGAGGCTCGATGGATTTAAAAGTAGCTCGGACATTAGTTTTATCATTTAGGCATAATAAAGTCAATAAAAAAATGAAATAAAGTAAAAATGATTCAGATTCTAGAAGAACACATGTTTTAAAACAGCGCACACATCGGAGAGAATTTTTATCAGTGAGGTTACATCGGTGAGGTTTTCTATCAGTGAGGTTTTACATTGATGTGAATTTTACATCGGTGAGGATTTCTGTCAGTGAGGTTTTACATCGGTGTGAATTTAACATCGGTGAGGATTTCTATCTATGAGGTTTTACATCGGTGTGAATTTTACATCGGTGAGTATTTCTATTAGTGAGGTTTTACATTGGTGTGAATTTTACATCGGTGGGGATTTCACCGCCGCCAATCATTTTTTTTATTTTCAAAATTTGGTTTAAGGGGAACCGGTACCCCAAGAAACAACCACAAACATGCACACAACACAGTCATACAATGATCAGACAACACACTGACACATACTTACATTTCATCCAAACCATAATCGTCTCTGCATCCCCATCCGAACTCATCATCTCTGGTAGTCGTGGCTGTTTCCCACCCTGAAGTCCTCCAGTAATTAACACTATGGACTCGATTTCAGAGCTTCTCAAGAACAGACTAATCTGGCGCTTTACTCTCACCCTTGGTATTCTTTGCAAATCTCACAGTCACCTTCTTATTCCTCTTGGTGGCAGAGAGAGTCGGCATCGGCTGCGAGAGATATGAGTAATCTCTCCTTGGTCAACACTAGGAGTGGCAGAAACAGATCCATCAACTGAAGCATGTTTCTGTTTCCCACTTTGAACCACCTCACTGAATGAGTGCCCAACTGGACCACTCAAGCATTCTAGCCATTCCTCAGATTTCTCCTATCCTTTACCAACCTGTTCCCCCAAGTCCTATATAGTACTACCTACACAAACCTCCCTCTCTAAAGTGTTATTTGCTACCAAAGGCAGGGACACACCCTCTGCACTCATATTTTTCACAGGCACCTCTGAAGATTCATTAACCCTCAAAGGAAGGGATTCACCCTCTACAATCTCCTCATCCACTGCCATCTCCAGAGTTCCATTCACCATCAAAGGCAGGGGCACATCCTCTGTTATCTCCTCATCCACAGTCACTGCAGGGACGTCCTTCACACCACCAATCCTAGAGGCCCCCCTACAATCACCCCCATCTCCTGAAACAACCCTTAGAAAAGGATCAGTACTAACATTATTAAGACAATCAAACTTATTGCTTAAGGAAAAAAGGTCTGGCCATACGGTCCAAGCCCCTATCCTCCCATTTACATTTCTGGGATGAACTGGCTTCAGAAACCCCCATGCAATTTGAAGCCTTACTGTACTAACCATTCACTTCTAGCTCCTTGCCCGCATCTGCCAGCTGTTTGGCCACCACTGCAGGTTGGGCCTCCTTGTCCTTCTCTTTTGAACCCGTCTCCACCAGAACAGGTGACCCCCTTCGAACCGAAGTCTGGTACTCACGCCTAGACTTCGCCTCCTCGGTTGATGAGTTACGTCGACATCTAGCTGAAGGATGTCCAATGAGGTTACAAATCAAACAAAAGTCAGGCCAACTCTCATAAATAACCTGTTGTTTGCACCTATAGTCCTCACCATTTGTAATCCAGACAAAATAAAATGGAGCCCTAGAGGCATCCACTTCCACACATACACGAGGATTAATCGGGTGGCATACTGCTTCAGTACGGGAATCCGAACACAAAAATCTACCCACGAGGTTACCCAACAATCTTATGATAGAGGGATTTTCAAAAGGTATGTGAAGTTTAGGAAAACTAACCCAAACCGCTGCCGACGGAACACCCCGATTCATATGGAAGTCGAACGACCAGCGAAGAAGGAAGAACCGACTTCCGTTGCAGCTACGAGGAGATCTCGGGAAAGCCTTGATGAGATCCTCTTCCGATGTAAAACGAACCATAATATGATATTTGTCCATCAACCTGACGGTCGCCCATTCCTGAAGATCCAAAGATGAGAAGACAAACCTATCGAAGGTGTCGATAGACGGTCTCCTCTGTTTGAACCGAGCAACCAGAGTATGCTTTAAGAACGCAGAAGATTCCGTGAACTCGAAAGAAGAAATCTAAAGATTAGGGTTTCCATCCAAGAGATCTGGAACTTTAGGGCTCACAAACACTTTTGGAAATGGCAGAAGAAACTCAGGGTTGGAAAAGGGCTGAAACGGCGACCTTGCAATCCTAGGGAACGATGAACTCCCCTCCCCCGCAAAGGGGGGAGGATTTCACATCGGTGAGGATAGCTACCGATTGAAGTGAATCATTCCTAACTCGTGTGTAATGTAACGTAACCTATCCAAACTCAAAGGTTTAGTGAAAATGTCGGCTAATTGATGTTCAGTTCCTATAAACTCAAGAGTAATATCACCCTTTTTGGAATGATATCTCAAGAAATGGTGCCTTAAATCAATGTTTTTGGTCCTACAGTGAGACACAGGGTTCTTCGAGATATTTATTGCACTAGTATTGTCACAGTTTATAGACATGTGCCTAAATTCATATCCATTGTCCAAAAGAGTGTGTTTCATCCACATAATTTGTGCACAGTAACTACCAGCAGCAATGTACTCTGCTTCGGTAGTGGATAATGCTACAGAATTCTGCTTTGTACTACACCAAGATACTAAGGACTTTCCTAATAAATGACATGTTCCTAAAGTGTTTTTTCTATCAAACTTGAAACCAGAAAAGTCAGCATCCAAATAACTCATTAACTCAAAAGGTTTTCATTTTGGGTAAAATAAACCAAAGTTTACAGTATGTTTAAGATACTTAAAAATTCTTTTAACAGCAAGTAAATGCAATTCTTTTTGATTAGATTGAAATCTTTCACACATACACACACTAAATATAAAATATGGTTGACTAGTAGTAAGGTAAATTAGGCTTCCAATCATACCTCTGTAATTATTTTGATCAACTAGTTTCCCAGTTTTATCTACATCCAATTTACAAACAGTACTCATAGGTGTTTCACTTTCTTTAATACTATCCAAAGCAAAACGTTTTAAAAGATCCATTTTTTATTTACTTTTATTTAAAACAATACCATTTTCATTTTGAAAAACTTGAAATCCCAGAAAATATTTTTTTTCTCCCATTAAACTCATTTCAAATTCATTTTGCATACTCTTTGAAAAATTAGTACATACAGAATGTTTAGAAGATCCAAATATAATATCATCAACTTATATTTGAACTATTAAAACATATTTAGAAATTATTTTAATAAAAAGAGTTCGATCAGAAATCCTTTTAGTAAAACTTTTTGAAATAAGAAAATTACTAAGTCTATCATACCAAGATCTTGGGGCTGTTTTAAGCCATATAATGCTTTGGAATGTTTGAAAATTTGTTTTGGAAAATGAGGATTAATAAATCCAGGTGGTTTTTAAACAAAAAGATCTTAAATAATAAAACCATTTAAAAAATCACTTTTGACATCCATTTGATATAACTTGAAATTCAGATGAGCAGCAAATGCAAGTAAGATCCTAATGGATTCTAATCTGGCTACAGGTTCAAAGGTTTCCTCATAGTCTATACATTCTTCTTGACTATATCCTTCTGCTAATAGTCTAGCTTTGTTTCTAACTATGTTTCCAGACTCATCAAAATTGTTTCTAAAAACCCATATAGTGCCAATTGTTAAATTGTCCTTAGGTCTCTCAACTAATTACCAGACTTTGTTTCTTTCAAACTAATTTAACTCTTCTTGAATAGCCATTACCCAAAATTCATCATTGATAGCATCATTGATATTTTTAGGTTCTAGCTATGAAATAAAGGCGAGATGTTCAACCTGGTTTCGTAGAGAAGCTCTAGTCTATGTCCCTCTATCAAGATTACCAACAACAACATCAAAAGGATGATTCTTTAGAATAATTGTGGATCTTGTAAAGGTGGGACTAGAAATTTTAGGTTCATCTATAGGTTCGGGTTCTATAGCAGAAGGATCTGGAATATGTCCAGAACTAGTTGTTTTAACAGCAGGTTCTTTAGATTTATCATTATGGTCCAGAACACTTAAATCTTCTTCAAGATTTTCAAGAGAGGTTTTAGGCTCATGTGGATCAGTTTCATCAAACATGATGTGAACAGATTCTTACACACATTTATATGTTTTATTAAAGACTCTATAGGTTTTTCTAGTTACAGAATAACCAAGAAAAATTTTCCTTCATCACTCATAGAAGAAAACTTGTCCACATTATACATTGTATTAAGAATAAAAACATTGCAACCAAAGACTCTAAAGTAACTAAATTTAGGTTTTCTATTATTCCACAACTCATAAGGGGTCTTCTGAAGAATAGGTCAAATTAAGACTCTATTAATAATATTAAAAGGTATATTCACAACTTCAGCCCCAAAGTAAATAGGTAGGTCATATTCATTAAGCATGGTTCTAGCTATTTCTTGAAGGGTTCTATTCTTTCTTTCTACTACACCATTCTGATGAGGTGTTCTAGGAGCAAAAACGTTGTGACTATAGCCATTGGGTGAGCAATAAGATTCAAACACTTTATTTTCAAACTCATGGCCATGATCACTTGTTATAATTTTAATATTATGTCCACTCATATTTTCAACAGATTTGGATTATTTAACAAAATAAGAACAATAATCACTTTTGTGATCTAAGAAGTATACCCAAGTATATCTAGAAAAGGCATCTACTAGAACATAGACATAGTTCTTCCCATTAAAACTAGAAACTCTTGATGGTCCAAACAAGTCCATGTGAACCAACTCGAGAGGTTGAGAATTTGAAACTTCCTACTTTGATTTAAAAGAAACTTTATGTTGATTTCCCTTTTAACAGGGATTACAATCTTTGTCTATTGGGAATTCATGTTTAGGTAGGTCCCTAACTAAGTTCTTCCTAGTCAGTTTTCTAAATAAATAGATGTTGCAGTTTCCAAATATTATGTTCCAAAGCTAAGACTCTTTATGAAATGAGTTTAGATAGGTAATATTTGGGTTAGCTAAAGAATATAAATCAACTGCATAAACATTTTTATTTCTTAAAGCAGAAAATACTAAAACATCTTTAGAATTAAAAAAATTACAAGAATCATTTTCAAACTTCACATTAAATACATCATCCCATAATTGAGAAATACTTAATAGGTTATACTTATGTCCATCAACAAATAAAACATTGGAAATTAAAACTGAATCAGTGTTACCAATTTTACCTAGGCCGATGATCATTCCTTTAGAATTATCACCAAAGGTGACATAGCCTCCATAAACCTTTATTAAACTATTGAATCATGATTAATCTCCATATATATATGTCTTGAACATCCACTGTCCAAGTACCATACATTCTTGTGAGAACTCTTCAATCATTTTCCTGCAAAACTGATTTAGATAAGAAATGATTTTGGTACCCTGATCTTCTTTGGTCTAGAAAGGTTAGCAATCAAAGCTTTAGGTACCCATATTTATCTTATGGGTCTCATATAATTTAAATAATCAAGATATTTTGAAAGATGAACCTTATTTGACCTATAACCATATTAATCACTGTTTGAAGCATAAAAATTTCTTGAACTAGAATAAGTAGAATTTTTTCTAGAAATAAGAATAAATCGAGTTTTAGTGAACTATCTCTGTCCAGGTTTGTACCCCAAACCATCAGTGTATTTAGGTGAAACTTGTTTACCTAAAATTTGAGTAAGTTTGTCTATTCCTTTTGAAAACTTCTCTTGGTCTTTCTAAGTTTCTCATTTGACATTTTCAGTTCTTTATTTTCCTTTAACAGTATAGCATTCTTCTCTTTTTCAATAGTAAGTTCGGTTTTAACAGTAGTAGTAAGAGCATGTTTTTTCTTTAATGATTTGTATTTATCTTTAAGTTCATTGCATGTCTCCTCCAGCATATTACAGTATTCAAATAATTCTTTACTAGTAATGTTTTTAGAATAAAAATAAGGTTCTCCATCATCTTCAGAAGAATAATAATTTAAAACAAGAGTATCTAAGGTTATATCAGATGTGTTGGTCATGAAACATATGTTGGCATGATTCTTATCAGAATCAGATACATCAGATTCACTTCTTCTGTCTTGAGATGCACTCCAGGTATCCTTCATAGCTTTCTTGTACATCATGTCCTTATTATCATATTTTTTTTTTGACTTTTAATTTTGGACAATCAGTATAAGGCCCCGGCATTAAACCTTACTTAATATTGAATTAAATGAATTATTCACATTGAGGATATTTTTAGGTTTAGAGTTTTAGAGAATTAGGACATAACTATTACATCTCAAAAGATTACAAAGTAGAAAATTTTACTAAGTTTCCATAAAATAAAAACTCTTAAAAAGAAACATGTCCAGTTCCATGTTTTAGGTTGCATGACTTTCCCTTGATCCAATCCTTGACCCCATTCCACGTTAAGTCCTGTGAAAAACATTTCAAAAACTTGGGATTAGCATAAAAAGCATAGTAAGGGATACACAAAGAATGAAAATTGTTAGTTTTTCAAAACAACATGTAAACCATGTATATTTTATCAACATAATACTTTTCACCTTTTCGAATTAGTAAATACTCTTCACTGAATAAAAGTTCATTACATACCCTTCTGTAACCCAAAGATTACCATAAAACCCATATAAGGATCACATAACATATAAAGGTATCTTGGGACATAAACATACTTAAGTGGAATAACCATAAGGTCGACTTCCACACATATCACTTAATGGAAAATCCATTCATCCAACTTCGATACATACTTAATAGAATAGCCATACGACCGACTTCCTTTCCCAATGAATTGGAGGTTATAACGTAAGCACCCGTCCTAGTATTCACGGCACCACCCGTCATATGGTTTATCACATAACCACCCATAATATGTCCAAGTACCAATATAAAATTATAACACATAAAACCAATATAAAGGAATGATAACATTTCTACATTTCAATCACAATATATCATTTAAATATATTGACATAATAGAATCATTTATCAAAACCATTTCCAATACAAAAATACATAAAAGAGTATATGGTATTTATTTTATTTTAAAAACATTACGGCTTGTTGAGGAAGCCAAATATGAAATAATACTCATGGCGGCGGAATAGGTTGCTGTCACCGCGTACGTTAAAAGAAACATGCTTTTTTGTCGTTTAGTAAAACGCTTCGTAGAAAAAGATTCATTTTGTATAAAATTAAAAGTCAAAGGGGTTAATACACCATATAAAAGAATGTTGTGAATAAAATGAAATATTCCTCAATGAAAGGAGATTGAGAAGAAGCCCCTTACAAAGACGGTATCCTTGGTTTAAGGATAAATCAATTACATAATTATGTGTGACAAACAAATACACCAAATATAAGTGGATATTAAGGGAAAAACAATCAGAGGTTATTCACACATATTCATAGAACGACATATTCAAGGAGTATAAGTTTATCCTAAAGAATCAAATTTGGGTTAAGAAGTTCCCTTGCAAAAATTTGACAGCCTAATGGCGTTACTACAAAATTCAGAAAATGTGTTGATGAGAGATAAAAAAGGCATCTCATCACATGGAAATAAAATTTAAATCAATAAGGATATAGAAGAACATATCCCAACATAATAGTATGTGAATTAAAAGACATATCAAAATAAGTCTTTCAAAATGAGGAGGGTGAAAGGTTCCCTTACCGACAAGGGTATCTTTCGAAACATACACCCCGTGAATGAAAGACAATACAAAATTGATCTAAATACTCATAAATGAATTTATATTACACAATGAGTAAAATAATGGGCAGTACATACACCAATAAAATTAAATTGTGGTAGATGTAGCATAAATCTCACGGGAATAAAAGTGAGATGAAAAATCCCTTACGAAAACTCGACAGCCTAACAGCGCCACATAAAACATACAAAAATGGATTGAGGAGATCAAATAGGGTATCTCATAAAATTAACATAAAGTATATAGAAATAGTAATATAAAAGAACATCCCCCATAATAACAAAGAGGAGCTTAAAAGAAGTGACATAAAGAAGAGTACATAAAAAGAAAGAGAGAGGTTAGATCTCTTGTGAAAATTCTGCAGCCTAACGGCGCCACTCAAAACTTCCAAAATGGATTGATGAGAGAGAATAGGGTCTCTCATAATATTAACATAAAAATTACAGTAAGAGTAATATAAACTAACATCCCAATAACAATAAATATTAGCTTTAAAAGGAATGGCATAAAAGAGTGTACTTAAAAAGAAAGAGAGGAGTAGGATCCCTTACCCCGGGTCCGACTTGACTCAATCGTTCTTTAACGTCCTGAATAATAAACTTGAGTTAATTTATACTTTCTTAAGAACCTTTTTCAAGTTCATTATTCCTTTTATATAAATTATTGACATGTTATAAACAATATGTAATCATTTAAGTTAATAATGTTTGCTTTGTCGATATTTGGTTCTTAAGTCAAAAGTGGACTTCTTACAATTACATGTTGTTCGTGTGGTCAAAGGTTCTTTATATCCAGAATGACATTCCTGATTTGGATATCACATATATCATATATATCCAGAATATACATGTATTTATAATATTACATAATCATTTATAGGTAAGAAATGAAATGCACCGTTCATGGAGATGGTAAGTCATACGTACGCATGAACGCTACTTTCATTTCTATGTCATATTAATGGAATTAAAACTAAATGAGAGATATGTATATTTTTAATTACAAGAACTATATAAATCCTTTATATGTATCATACATAATATATATCCATTATATGTACTTATAATAGTACATTACATTTGAGGATAAGAAATGAAATGCACCGTTCATGGAGACGGTAAGCCGTACGTACGCATGAACGCTACATTCATTCCTATCTCATACTTTAATGGAAAGAAAACAATAATGATATAAAGTTATATTATAATTATAGTATAACATCATATATAATAACTTTAAATCCATTTTTTATACATCCCACATATGGAATTAACGAATCAAATCACTTTAAGGAGGCGGTAGTACGCACTTTCTAAAATGAAGATATCGCGTATACCCATAATGGAAGCCATAAAGGTATGACACAAATGAAAAATACAGAAGCTTAAGTAAAACATAAAAATATTATATATCATATATAAACATAGTTATATCTTAATGTCCACCTTTGAAGGTGTTATATGAGGGTTGAACAGTCATCGTTTCGTGAGGAAGAAATTCTCCATCCACAGAAACAGTATGTTCTTTAACCATTAGATGAAGGTGTGTGTAAGTGTAGCTCCAATACATATTATAACAATATCATAGTATGTTTAAAATACTGTAGTTGTTACAAAATAAATGAATAAAAAGAGTTTATGGGGTTGGAGAAGAAAAATAAAACAAAAGAGCGCAAGTGAAGACGTTACCTTAAAATTGGGTAACTCCCTTTGGTTTGAACCAAAAAAGTTTCATGAAGAGATTCCTGCCTTAGATAAGGCTTCTAGGATGAGTAGAGGGATGTGGATTGACAAAATGATCAGAGCTTGGCTGAACCAAAGGCTTGAGAGGTGTGGGTAAGGTGGTAGAGGTGGGGCCTTTTATAAGAGGAGAGGAGGGGCACTCTTGGAAAAGTATAAAATGTTACTTTATTTTCAAATGGTTTTCGGATTTTAATGGTCCCACATTGATTTTTTTCGAGGATAATGCGATAAGGGTTCTAAATCCACCCATTAAATAGGTTTTTGACATGTTTAGGTCCTATATTTTGCAATATCTCTCCATTTTATTTAAATCGTTAAATAATGAGGTCATCACTTCATCATCATGATGTCATAATGAATTGAATTTATTTAATGTATAAAATTTATTAAAAAATACTATGATGTAGGAAATATATTTAGCTTTCCAATGACTATTTATAGTCAAAATTCTGACTTGTATAACCACATGTAATTTTTTTTACTAAAACAAATCATGTTTGTGACATTTTTATTTTAACTTTAAATAAATGGCATATATGTCATTATCAAACACAAGTGGCTCCATGGGGTTCCAAAAATCGACCCATGGGTTTTCTTGGTCGGCCATAACTCATCCAATAGGGTTATGACAAGTGTCAATATATTTTCATTTTATTATAATATCATTTTTACCTTAAATCCCACTAATTACCTTTAATCGTGATTAATAAAACTTAAAAGTTACTTATCATAAAAAATTATTTTCATCCCATTGAACCACATTTTACATAACAATTAAAATCATTTATATTGGATTTTTGAAATTCAAATCATAGAAGTGGTAAAGTCCCATTTAAATGAAAAATCAAATTTTTTAACCACCACATTGTGGTTTCACTATTCATCAAAAACAAGAGATTTACAGAAAAATACCAAAAATTCACCCTAAGCTAGATTTGATATTCCGAATTAAAAAATGATGTCTATTTTACCAAACTCATAACATAGAAGTTGCATTAATTAATTTTATAATTATTTCCCACAGTCAGAGAAAATAGCGTGTTTTTATGAAACAATAAGTATCAAATGATTGACACTAGTTTAAGTCCAATTTCAAAGTGAAATTAATTTCGATGACCAGTATTGGATAAAATGGTAAAAATATATTCTAATTTTACTAAAAAAAAATCCAAAAGATAATCTAATCATATAAATAAACTAGATTAAAAAGAGGTTTTGAATTAAAATACAACATTTTTCACTATTCATTAAAAAATGAACATTATCAGAAAGTTACCCAAAATTTAAACAAAGTAAATTTTGATGTCCCGATTCTAAATAAGAATTTTATTTTGTCAAATATAACACATAAAACTGTCAAAAAGTGGATTTAAAAGAGGTTCGCCTTCAAAAGGTGGTTAATCGACCATTAAAATAATATTAGAATGTCTACTCGTAAAATTGGATTCATTCGCATTTTTAATCCTATAACATTTATTGTAAATAGTAAAAATATTTGAAAAACATATATAATAATTTTTTAGGTAGTTCTGTTCATTCCCTCCATTACAATGGTTAGGCGTTAACTACTATTTAAAATAATATTATTTTATTATTAGAGTGCAACGTAAGCTTCCCAAGAAACTCGTTGTTGCTTGTTGGGTACGCCATCGAGGATAGAATCCCCTTTAAAGTTATATTAATATTTTATTCACAAATATGGATAATTGTGAAGATTTCATACTCTTTATTTACCTGGGGTGTTACATCCTTCCCCCCTTTTGGGAATTGCGTCTTCACAATTTTAGAATTGGGCTTGGAAACTTCATTGAAAATCCCACATCAGAACAAGAGTTAGTAAAACAATCACTTTAAAATAAAGAAAGATAAGTACAAAGGTCACCCAAGTTAACCCATACTTGGATTCCAAGTATGAAAATATGGACATGGAAGAAAAAACAAAGGGTCATGTTCTGATGGAGAGTGATAGTGAACATGTCTAGGAGAAAGTTAACCATAAATGAATCATGAACTTGTGACGGGTTAAACGGTATTTGATTCCCTAGTAGGAAAAGGTAATAGACAACATTTCAATTTTATGCTACTTTTTATTGAAGAATTTTATTCATAAGGAAACATAATCACTTATCATGTTGACTTTCAACTTTTATTAGATTCCTTACAGAAACTCATATTTTCTCCAAAAGAAGAGTATTTAGGAAGACTTATTCGCATTAAGAGTACTATAATCAACTTCTAGAGAATCACCTAATCCTCAAAAGAGAACTATATACTTCCCAAGTCTTTAGACTCTAACCAAAACCAAAAAGGTTAGTACAAGATCAGATAATCCAGAAAAGGATAACCCTTTATAAAAATAAAGTCTATTCATAATCTCTAAAATTTTTCCAACAAAACCAAAAGTTCAACGAGGACCATTCGATAAACAATTTGTCCATAAAATTATTCAAAGTAAACCAAACTAAGATTGAATCCCAAATATTTGATGGATTTAGTCACATAGTCTTCCAAGTTAAGTCATAACATTTATCTCCAAAAAACATCAGTTTCTCCTAAAGTCTCGCATTGAAAAGTAATTAACCTAATCACATATCCTCCATGATAAGTTAATGATTTTCATAAAAACCCAAAATCAACTTAATCGTAAATCATAAAGTCACCTAAGTAAAAAAGAATAAGTCATACTAACCAGGGACTTCACGTAGTCCAGTGGTAGACGATAAATACCCATTGCACTTTGGTTGTGGGTTCGATTCCCGCAGCTTTGTCCGACGCGACGGGTTGTCACACGGTCTGCATGTTGTCCTTTTTATAAAACTCCAATAATAACCCTAACAAGTTTTAAACTTAATAGTTTTTTTATACCTCTCATTTTCATCCAAATTCGTTACAGTCTCAACATCTTAATTCTTGAAGTCTTATTTCACCACCATAAGATAAAAAAAACGATTCCCAAAAAGAATAACTCCATACCTTGATCATGGCATCCACTCGGTTTCATCGTCATCTTTCTCACGTAGGTAGAAGTACCATGCATTACAACAATGATTTAGATATCCTTCAAAATCATTTGCTTCCTCCATCCAAATACACCTTGTACAACATGGTTCATATGGGTGTTCACAGAAAAACAGTTTTGGAAAATAATCATGTATGACATATAATTCCAAAACATCTGATAAAACATGATTTCTATAAAATAGTCGGACAGAATTTGAGTTAAAACATTATATTATTGTTCCTTTTAAAATACCATAAGTACGTGCTGAGAGACTATAATTTAAAATCAAATATAAATAGGTTGCGCAATGGTCTCCTTCCTCAGAACCATCTTTAAAATCATAATATGCCTAAAATTCTTGTGATAAGGTAAAATATTTGAAAATACCCTGATAATATTTACCTTTCTTGAAAATATGAGAATATTGTGAAAATAGTATTTTTCTAAAAACAACTAATGATCCATGATGATATCGAGGTATAGTGGATGTGTATGATATCTCAAACAACTTCTTGCAAGTGAGTTGTATGCTAGAAAAATTTTCACAATCATCCGAACAAGACTTTGCAATAATTATTGCAAGCATGTCATCAGAATGAGATAGGGATGTCGTTTGAGATCCATCTCCTTCCATTCATAACCGACTTTACATGACCTGAAAAAAGTTATAAAAAAAGTATTTAACTGAAATAATAGATATAGGGTCTAATCACGTGTATATCAAAAACTCATAATCCCTAAAGTTGTCTAAATCAACCTCTGATACCAACTATAAGGCCCCAGCCTTAAACCATACTTAATATTGAATTAAATGAATAATTCACATTGAGGATCGTTTCAGGTTTAGAGTTGTAGATAATTAAGACATAACTATTACATCTCAAAAGATTACAAATAAGAAACTTTTACTAAGTTTCCATAAAATAAAAACTCTTAAAAATAAACATGTCCAGTTCCATGTTTTAGGTTGCATGACACTCCCTTGATCCCATCCTCGACCCTATTCCATGTTAATTCATGTGAAAAACATTTCATAAACATGGGATGAGAATAAAAAGCTCAGTAAGGGATACACAAAGAATCAAAACTATTAGTTTTTCAAAACAACAAGTAAACCATCTATACTTTATCAAAGTAATACTTTTCACCTTTTCAAATTAGTAAAAACTCTTCACTGAATAAAAGTTCATTACTTACCCTTCTGTAACCAAAAGATTACCATAAAACCCATATAAAGATCACAAAACATATAAAGGTAACTTGGGACATAAACATATTTATGTGGAATAACCATAAGGTCGACTTCCACACATATCACTTAATGGAATAGCCATTCATCCAACATCTATACATACATAATGGAATAGCCATATGGCCGACTTCCATACCCAATGCATTGGAGGTTATAATGTAACCACCCATCCTGGAATTCACGGCACCACCCGTCATATGGTTTATCATGTAACCACCAGTAATATGTCCAACTACCATTATAAAATTATAACACATAAAACCAATATAAAATAATGATAACATTTCCACATTTCAATCACAATATATCATTTAAATATATTGACATAATAGAATCATTTATCAAAACCATTTCCAATACCAAAATACATAAAAGAGTATATGGTATTTATTTTATTTTAAAAACATTACGACTTTTTGAGGAGGCCAAAGATGAAATAATACTCGCGGCGGCGGAATAGGTCGCGGTCACCGCATACGTTAAAAGAAACATTATTTTTTGTCGTTTAGTAAAACACTTCGTAGAAAAAGATTCCTTTTGTATCAAAGTAAAATTCAAAGGGGTTAATACATCATATAAAAGAAAGTTGTGAATAAAACGAAATATTCCTCAATGAAAGGAGATTGAGAAGAAGTCCCTTACAAAGACGGTGTCCTTGGTTTAAGGATAAATCAATTACATAATTATGTGTGACAAACGAATACACCAAATATAAGTGGATATTAAGGGAAAAACAATCAGAGGTTATTCAAACATATTCATAGAACGACATATTCAAGGAGTATAAGTTTATCCTAAAGAATCAAATTTGGGTTAAGAAGTTCCCTTGCAAAAATTTGACAGCCTAATGGTGTTACTACAAAATTCAGAAAATGAGTTGATGAGAGATAAAAAAGGTATCTCATCACATGTAAATATAATTTAAATCAATAAGGATATAGAAGAACATATCCCAACATAGTAGTATGTGAATTAAAAGATATATCAAAAGAAGTCATTCAAAAAGAGGACGGGGAAAGGTTCCCTTACCGACATGGGTATCTTTCGAAACATACACCCCGTGAAAGAAATACAATACAACATTGATGTAAATACTCATAAATGAATGTATATTACACAATGAGTAAAATAATGGGCAGTACATTCACCACTCAAAGTAAATTGTGGTAGATGTAGCATAAATATCATGGGAATAAAAGTGAGATGAAAAATCCCTTACGAAAACTCGACAGCCTAATGGCGCCACACAAAACACACAAAAATGGATTGATGAGATCAAATAGGGTATCTCATCAAATTAACATAAAGTTTATAGAAATAGGAATATAAAATAACATCCCACATTATAAAAAAGTGGAGCTTAAAAGAAGTGACATGAAGGAGAGTACTTAAAAAGAAAGACAGAGGTTAGATCTCTTGCAAAAATTTGGAAGCCTAACGGCGCCACTCAAAACTTCCAAAATGGATTGATGAGAGAGAATAGGGTCTCTCATCATATGGAAATAAAAATTAAAGTTGGAGTAATATAAAATAATATCCCAATAACAAGATATATGAGCTTTAAAAGGAATGACATAAAAGAGTGTACTTAAAAAAGAAAGAGAGGAGTAGGATCCCTTAACTCGGGTCTGACTTGACTCGATCGTTCTTTAACATCCTGACTAATAAACTTGAGTTAATTTATTATTTCTTAAGAACATTTTTCCAGTTCAATACTCTTTTTATATCAATTATTGAAATTTTATAAACATTATGTAATCATTTAAGTAAATATTGTTTGTTTTGTCGATATTTGGTTCTTAAGTCAAAAGTGGACTTCTTACAATTACATGTTGTTCGTGTGGTCAAAGGTTCGTTATATCCAGAATGACATTCCTGATTTTGATATCATATATATAATATATATCCCGCATATACATGTATTTATAATATTACATAATAATTTAGATGTAAGAAATGAAATGCACCGTTCATGGAGACGGTAAGCCGTACGTACGCATGACCGCTACTTTCATTTCTATGTCATATTAATGGAATTAATACTAAATGAGAGATGTGTATATTTTTAATTGTAGAATTATATTAATCCTTTATATTTATCATACATAATATATATCCATTATATTTACTTATAATAGTACATTACATTTGAGGATAAGAAATGAAATGCAGCGTTCATGGATACGGTAAGCCATACTTACACATGAACGCTACTTTCATTTCTATCTCATACTTCACTGGAAATAAAAAATAATGATATAAAGGTATATTATAAATCCATTATATCATCATATATAATAACTTTAAATCCATCCTTTATACATCCCACATATGGCATTAATGAATCAAATCACTTTGAGGGGGCGGTAGTCCGCACTTCCTAAAATGAAGATATCGCGTATACCCATAATGGAAGCCATAAAGGTATGACACAAATTAAAAATACAGAAGCTTATGTAAAACATAAATATATTATATATCATATATAAACATAGTGACATCTTAATGGCCACATTTGAAGGTGTTATATGAGTGTTGAACAATCATCATTTCGTGAGGCAGAAATTCGCCATCCACAGAAACAGTATGTTCATTAACCATTAGATGAAAGTGCGTGTAAGTGTAGCTATAATACTTATTATAAAAACATCCTAGTGTATTTAAGATACTGGAGTTGTTACAAAAGAAATGAATAAAAAGAGTTTAGGGGGTTGGAGAAGAAAAATAAAACAAAAGAGCACAAGTGAAAACGTTACCTTAAAATTGGGTAACTCCCTTTGGTTTGAACCAAAAGGGTTTCTTGAAGAGCTTGATGCCTATTATAAGACTTCTAGGATGATTATAGGGATGTGGAGAGACAAAATGATCAGAGATTGGCCGAACCAAAGGCTTTAGAGGTGTGGGTAAGGTGGTAGAGGTGGGGGCCTTTTATAAGAGGAGAGGAGGGGCACTCTTGGAAAAGTATAAAATGTTACTTTATTTTCAAATGGTTTTCGGATTTTAATAGTCCCACATAGATATGTTTCGAGGATAAGGTGATAAGGGTTCAAAATCCACCCATACAATAGGTTTTTAAGATGTGCAGGTCCTAGATGTTTCATTATATTTCCATTTTATTTAAATCGTTAAATAATGAGGTCACCATTGCATCATCATGATGTCATAAATAAATTAATTTATATAATGTCTAAAAATTAAAAAAAAATACTATGATGTAGGAAATCTTTTTATATTTCCAGTGACTTTTTATAGTCAAAATTATGACTTGTATAACCACATGTAAAAATTGTTTTAGTAAAACAAATCATGTTTGTGACATTTTTATTTTAACTTTAAATAAAATGCATAAATGTCATTATCAAACCCATGTGGCTCCATGGGATACCAAAAATCGACCCATGGGTTGTCTTGGTCGGCCATAACTCATCAAATAGGGTTAGGACAATTTCAATATATTTTCATTTTATTATAATATCATTTTTACCTTAAATCACACTAATTACCTTTAATCGCGATTAATAAAACGTAAAAGTTACTTTTCATCAAAAATTATTTTCATCCCATTGAAGCAAATTTTAGTTAAAAATTAAAATCATTTAAATTGGATTTTTGAAATTCAAATCACAGAAGTTGTAAAGTCCCATTTAAATGAAAAATCAAATTTTGTAACCAGCACTTTGTGGTTTCACTTTTAATCAAAAATTGGAGATTTTTTGAAAAATACCAAAAATTCACCCTAAGCTATATTTGATATTCTGAATTAAAAAGTGATGTCTATTTTAAAAAATTCATAACATAGAAGTTGCATTAATTAATTTTATAATTAATTCCTGCAGTCAGAGCAAATAGCATGTTTTTATGAAACAATACGTATCAAAATATTGACACTAGTTTAAGTCCAATTTCAAAGTGAAATTAATTCCAATGACCACTATTGGATTAAATGGTAAAAATATATTCTAATTTTACTAAAAAAACAATCCAAAAGATAATCTAATCCTATAAATAAACTAGATTAAAAAGATGTTTTGAATTAAAATACAACATTTTTCACTATTCATTAAAAAATGAACTTTATCAGAAAGATACCAAAAATTTAAAAAAAGTAAATTTTGATTTCCAGATTCTAAATAAGAATTTTATTTTCTCAAATATAACACATAAAATTTTCAAAAAGTGGATTTAAAATAGATTCTCCTTCAAAAGGTAGTTAATCGACCTTTTAAAGAATATTAGAATGTCTACGCTTAAAATTGGATTCATTCGCATTTTTAATCCTATAACATTTATTGTAAAGAGTAAAATTATTTAACAAACATATATAATCATTTTGTAGGTTGTTCTGTTAATTCCCGCCATTACAACGGCTAGGCATTAACTACTATTTAAAATAATATTATTTTATTATTAGAGTGCAATGTAAGCTTCACAAGAAACTCGTTGTTGTGTGTTTGGTACGCCATCGAGCATAGCAGCCCCTTTAAAGTTATATTAATATTTTATTTACAAATATTGATAAATGTGAAGATTTCATACTCTTTATTTACCTGGGGCGTTACAACCAGCCTTGATGTGTCCTTTCCTTTTACACTCATAGTAGACTATTTCATCCTTCTTGTCATCTTTCTTCTAATCCATAATCCAATGTCCCTTTTTGTCATACCTTCCTTTGTAGTTAGATTTATTGATGAATTTCTTCTTCCTATAAAAGTTCATGAATCTCCAAGCTATTTGAGTCATCTTAGCATCACTATCTGAATCAGAATCTTCATTTTTTGAACTCTCAGTAGGTATTTTCATTCTCTCCTTGTCATGAACTTTTGAGGAAGTAGAATTTAAGGCTTTGGATTTTCTATTAGGTTCATCATCTTCCTCCTTATTCACCTTGAGTTCTTCCTCATACATCATTAATTTACCAATAAGCTCCTTTACTGTCAGTGCACCAATGTCACATGAATCACTGATTGAGACAGAGATGCCTCTCCATTGTTCTGGAAGACATCTCAGTATCCTCATAATTTGTTCCTTGGTTGGAACAACATTCCCAAGTGAACTCATTATATTGACAATCTCATTAAACCCGAGATACATATCAGAAATAGGTTCATCAGTTTTTGTTTTAAAATGGTCATATTTAATATTTTAAGTATTCAATATCATTTCTTTAACATTGGTTGTTCCTTCACGAGAAACACCCAAAGTATCCCAAATTTCATAAGTAGTTTTGAAAGAAGAAATTCTATTAAGCTCTTCATCTCCAAAAGCACAATACATGGCATTCATATATTAACAGTCATTATTGTAAAAAGTCTTTGTAGGTTCATCCCAAGTTGTTCTTTTAGTTTCTGGAATTTTATATTGAGACTCTATAGCAGTCCAAAAATCAAAACCCATGCTTTCTAAATGAATTTTTCATTTTCAGTTTCCATTGGGCATAGTTTGTACCATTGATGAAAGGTGGCCGGTTAGTAGCATCACCCTCTAGTCTATTATCCATAACTAGATTTTACATAATAGTTTTAAAGAGATAAAATTTCGATCTAACTGAAATTTATGATCTTTAAATATGCAACTAAAATCAATGTTAAAAAACAGAGTATTTCAAAAATACTTAAACAAAAACAAACCTCTAATACCAAATGTTGGTCGGAGTGGATACTCAAGATGGGCGTGAATTGAGTTCCAATTTAAATTTCTGTGAAAGAATTTTCTCTTAAAATCCCCCAATTAGTTTCTCAAATATTTATTAGGTCTCAGTTAACTTAATTTAAATATTAAATTAACTTTTCATACTAACATAATGGATTATAATAAGTATAAACACTTTATAAATAAACTATCAATGTAGCTTTAAAATAGTTTTGTATTTCAAAGTAATAGTAGAGGAATATGTAAAATATATATGTAATAATTATAGACTTAAAAATAAAAGCACAACAAAGTTATCCAAGAGGTTCAGTCTCAAGACAATTCTTAGTCCTCCTAATAATTTATATAAATTGACCCACACCCTGGATCGGGGTTAAACAATAGTACAATACTGTCCAGGTCCAAATACCTCTACCATAGTTCTTTATTGGAATCTAAAAAATAGCACAAAGGTTGTCCAGGTCTTACATGACCTCTACCACTATCCACAGTGGGAACAAAAGAGTTATGGAGTTTGAGTGAGGATTTATGAATCCTCCAGTTTAGCATAGGAGACAGTATGTGTGTAAGATAAACAGAGTACACACACTGCTCAAAATGTAAAGATAGAATCACTAAGATAAGTATGATTGAGTTCAGAAATTCATTAGTGATTAGCAGTGCAGCTCTGGACTTGTTAGGTTTATCAGAAAATCTTCTGAGTCCTTCTCTGGTTTTTCTCAGAAAATAGAGTATCGTTTTCTTCTTTGATTCATGGTCCAGCTTAGTATCCTGAGTGTATTAAATTTTTATTGTATTTATTCACTCAGGATGCAGCTTTTGTAGTCCTCTAGAATAATTTTTTTTGTGTATGTCCAGGAATCTTGGAGTATAGATGTAGACTAGAGAAAAATTATCCATGTCTGAATGCTTCTTCATCTCTTGTCTATTTTTCCCTTCATGTGTCTTCTTGGTTCCTTTTTGTTTCACTTGTATGTATATATCCAGTGTTCTCTTTCAATCAATTTATAGCTTTCATCTTCGTTAGAAAAGAATAATCTCCTTTAGCATGGGTTCTAGGTATGGTTCCCTAACATGCAACAGAAATCATTAAATAACATTAACTACATTAAAACCATCAAATGTAACTGTTAGCTAAATAAATAAATAGTATGAAGAGTATAGGGATTGACTGGTTGGTCAAGCATTTGTAGCGTTATATTGGTAGACGTGCACGATGGACTTTGTGTCGTAGAACCTACCATCGGTAGCTCTTTTGAACTTGCATCGGTAGCTCATATACCGGTGACTTTAGTTCCATCGGTAGTTGTCTCTCCATCGGTAGCTCTTTGCATCAGTAGCTGTTTGAAAGTATCGGTATAATTACACTATCATCATACTTCTATCTATAGAACTTGTTTTTGATTCATTACTTGTATCAGTAGGCTTACTCTACCAGTAACTACTGGAAGACATGAACATCGGTAGCTCGTCTGTTCTTTCAGTAGACTTCGTTTCTGCTTACCGGTAACTCTGGTGTGTCGGTGGAATTACACTATCAGCAGACATCCATCGGTAGCTCGATATATCGGTGACTATATGTGAACTAGTTCTATCGATAGACTTTTGTATATCGGTAGCTCTGTACATATCAGTGACCATAGTGTTTCGGTGAATCTGTCTCTTGGTAGTCTATGTCTTTCGGTAAACTGAGTACCGGAAGCTCTAGCTAAATGTAGACTAGTGACTTAATACTTATATGTTTCATACACAACATATCCGAATGGGTTAGAATTACTTGAAAACATATATAAACATGGGCAAACAAATATGAAACTATCTCAGGGATTATTTTAATATTATTATCATCTTGAGCACAGATTGAAAGAATTAATATATAGAAAAACATTAGATTGAGATTATCAATGTATATGAAAGCTTAATTGGGATTATCAAAACAGATGAGGTCAATAGTGATATTAGTGGAATATATTTCCATTTTATCGGTAACTATAGTGACCCTTATTTTATTATTTTATTTATTTTTGCATCCTTTTAAAGACTAAAACCCTAAAATAATTACAAAATGAGGATCCAAAGTTTTATTGTCTTTGGAAAATTAAGATAGTACATAATAATAATAAAATAATTTCTTTATTTATTTCATTTATTCTTCTATAGATGCATATTAGCCCTTAAATTATCATTAGTAAATGTAATCACCTGTGAATATTCATCTAAATGGGTGAGATAAAAGCCCAAAAAGATGATTGATAAGAACACGACCCAATATAGCATGGGGTGTGAATAATAATAAAATAATCTTCATAATCATGACAAGAAGTATTATATAATGACATGGAATTTAGTAATTAATAAAAAAGAAACATCAGGTCTTAGTTGTAAACTACCAAACATTGTTTTGAACAAATATAACACCAATTATGTGCATATATTACTTTTTAATGGATAAACACCACATTACACAATTAATTAGAGCACTATATAATTCTGGGTACACCCATCCCATCAAAACAATAACATTATCATGCATTCCATATAAGAAGTACCTCAATATATAACAAAAAATAACCCAAGAAAATAAACTGGTTTAATTTCATATATCATAAATTCAAAAATTTGGTTCCCAAATGAAAGAGGGAATAATATACTTGATATAAGAATCATCAAATTTATGTTAAGAATAGACAATATTGAGAAGTAAAAGGTATGTTTTTTAAAGAAGCATTATTTTGGAAAACATTTTTGTTGACATAATAAAAATTAATATAATGATTAAGAAATTATATTTAAGGAATATCCATATTGAAAATTGGGTGAATTATGGAAAACAAAATGAAATAGAGTTGGGTTTATGAATTCCCCATACGTTGAATCCGAACACTTTTATCAATTTAATTTCCTATATTATCTCATTATATTGCTTAATTGTAAATTCTAAAGACATAGGTAAATTATTAAGATTCGTTATGGATTTATTATACCCATTTTCTGGACATTTTAAGTTTGTTAGAGTTTAATTTTATCATTTAGGATCATTCAATTTTGTTGTTTTCACGAATGGTTCACTTGTATTCATTAATGGAATTTCATGTTAAATGAGAATAAATATATTGAAATGTTACTATATGTTATTAATGTTATTAAATAAGATTAAATAATATTATAAAAAATCTGGTTATATGTTATGAGGAAGAATCATTAGATAATTGCTAATGATGACCACATTAGTTAAATTTTTTTTTTGTTTTTCGATTACAACCATCTCCTTCCGTTTAATAATTTAGAATTTTGTATAAATGTTAGTGACAAAAATATAAGGTGGGTTATATCATAAAACTAAATTTTTTAACCATTTAATGGTATTATTAATATCCATGATGGTGTTTATGGAAAATTAATCTTAATCACCCACGATGTCGGTAAATTGACACATTACAGGTGACAATTTAATTTTTATAATAAAATAGTTGTAGGCGGAATTTTATTGATGGATATTACATTAACATGGTATAAAAAAATTTTATAAAATATTTTTTATTTATCATGAAATTTTTATAAGATATGGTGGGGAGAATAGAATAAAATAATTTAAATTTAAAGGAAATTAAAATAAACAGAGAGAGGATATACCTATGGAACTCTCCTCTTGGGATCCTCCTAAATGAAATTGGTTTTTAATTTTTATTATACCAAGAGCTCCTAGATGTGGTGAAGGTTCTATGGGATAGTATTGGGTAGAAATTAGGAAAATATTAGTGCTTTGGATGTATGAGGATAAGTGGGGGTGATGGGTTGTATTTATAGTGTATGAGAGGGGATCATTCTAATTATTTTACTCATTAGTTTATTATTTTGGCTCTGGCATATTAATGTATTCTGTATTATATATAAATATAATAGAATAATGAAATATTTTTTGAGATGTTGGGATTACATCATCCATACATCATCTATGAATCCATAATTAATGTATTTATATTTTATTGTAAATTATTATATTTGATAATTCATAAAAAATTCACTTATTTCAGAAATATCCCAAAAAATAACCCCAACCATTTTTCTAATATTATAATTTAAAAATGAAATATATTTTATGAATAAAATTTTCTAAATATTACTGATTTCTGTTTTAATTAAAATTATTATTTAAATGAAATATTCATATTTTAAAATTATAACTGATTTAGCAACACATTGAAAAATTACATAAAGACTCATAAAATTATCTAAAAATAATAATACATGAACATATTAATTTATGGATAATTATTTTGAAACTCTATTTATTTTAAATTATTATATTAATTATTAAATTGAAATTAAATATTTATTACTTACAAGAATTCTATCCCTTAATAATTTTTTTTAAAACATATAATTTCATATACTATGAAATCATTATATAATAAATTCCCCTATAAGATTCATAAATTCTATTTATAATTTAATAGGTTATGTCACTATTAAATTAGTTTGTTTACTGTTCATAAGGGTTATATTACTGTTAGTAGAGTCATGTAACTATTTCATAAAAATTTGATCCTTATCTTCTAGAAATAACTTTTATTTCATTCACTTATTATTTATAATGTTTGTATTATGTTATTAATGGGATTTTCAATGTTGTATACTATATGAAATTAAATTTTAAAGGGATAAATTTTGTTAATAAATTATTGTTTCATTACATTCTTCCACCCATATTAAGTTTTTCTCAGTACACTTCAGCTTACCTAAACAGGTGAGGGTACTTCTTCTTTATCGCCACCTCTGGTTCCAATGTTTCTTCTTCATACATAGGTTCCCCCAAAACTCTAACAATTTGGGATTTCTTGTTCACTTGAACATTATATATCAGGTCTAGAATATTTAATGGCTTCTCCTCATAAGAGAGTTCATCTTCCACCTGTACCACATCTGAGTTCATTACATGTGAAGATTATGGTATGTACTTCCATTGGAGTGATATGTAGAACACATCATGAACATGATCTATATTCGGTGGAAGTAAATGTTGATTGGAAATGAATCATATTCATTGAAGGTTCTCATAGGGTCCAATTTACCTTGGGATTAGCTTCAATTTCATTCCAAACAACATGAATCTCTTTTGTAGCCATATTTGAAGAAAGACATTTTCTCCAATGTCGAAATAAAATTCCATTCAAAGATAGTTAGCATAGGTCTTTTTATTAATATAATAATCATTGATATGTTTCTTTATGGATTTAAAATTCTCTATAATCACTTTCACATGATTAGATCTATATAACTTTCGTTCAAATACTTAATCCCAATAGGTTGGTGTTCAACATCACTTTCTATACAGATCTTCATATGGATCCATCTAAATTATCGAGTAGAAGCTACTATTGTATGATAAATAAAACAATGTGAAATGAATATCCCATACTCTGTTGAATTATAAACAGAAGGATATTACCCTATAGTTGAGTATCTGAATTGTCTATTCTGATTGGCCATCGGTTAGGGGGTGACTGGTCGTGCTTAAATATAATTTAGTATTCAATGAATATTGAAGACATATCTTGAATTTAGATGTGAACATGTGATTTTTTACTTGAGACAATCAAGTGTGTAACCTCGTGAATTATCACTAATTTTTTTACATATATCATTGTAGGTTATTATAGAGAGATATCTTCCAGAATAAAGATAAATTTTGAAATCATGGTGAGTCGGTCCACCACCACCCACATCACATAGATTCCATTTTAAATCATTGGGAGGCGAGTGAAAATGTCCATTGATACATTCTCCCATTTACAAAAGGCTATAAGATATTTTTCAATCATCCCTTCAGACTTCTGTCACTCAACTTTATGTTTCTGATATATCAACCACCTTTGGATATACAATGAAATCTCTTTGGTCATGTTTCCCACCAGATGTTTTCTCAAGGATCATAGTAAATCATGGTATTCTAAGGATGGATAGAGAATGTTGAGTTATGTGAAGTGTCCAATATATTCTTCATACTCCCAGATGATGAAGGAATATAGACCCTCACTCCAAATTGAATTACATTATCATTGTCAATATGGAACTATTAATGCATCCCTTTGTTTCATTCACCTTAATTTATAACTCTATATAATCCCTTTGTGCCTCCATAATCATCTCTTTTAGAGATGGATGGGAAATAATTAGGTAATGGTAGTATTTATTCCCAAACAATTTGATTTCCAAATCCATTTTTATATTTCCATGAAGATAAATTATTTCATAATCTGCAACATGGATAGAGCTTCATGTTTTTTTCTAAAAATAGGATCACCTACCTTGTTTACCGTGACATTATGATAGTGAATAGAACAATCCTAGATATTTTGTTTTTTAATCCTTCTACTTTGATTCATATTGAACTCCTTTTGTGTCAATATATACTTTAGGATCTTTTTATTGGTAAATATGTCACACTTCTCCCCACATAGGTAGAGCCACCAAACCATGAATGCAATTGTCATAGCTCCTAACACAAGATCATGCATCGATTAGTTCTTATCATGGATCTACAACTTCATGAGATATATTCTATCACCTTATCATTATCATGAGTACACAACCAATAATTTTTTTGAAGAATAACTATATTTCAAAAAACATTCCCCACTTTTCAGTAATCTGACTATATGTGTAGTGACAAGACATTTCTTTAGCTCCTTGAATTATTCCACACATATCTCTGTCCGGACATACTTTACCCATTTCTTTGTTGACATAGTTAGAGAGCATGAAAATTATGTGAAATGATTCACAAAACAGTGATACTACCCTACTATGTAAGGAATAATGCGGATTACTTTGACACTATAGGTTCATGGCCAATTCTCAATCGACTTTGTTTTGAAGGGTGGATAGAAATTTCCTCAATTGCGATCACATGTCCAAAGAATGTGACTTTCCACATCCAAAAGTCACAATTTTGAACAAGGATTACATCTTATCATTCCTTAATTTTTCTAACAGGGTCCATACATTTAATTCTTCTTCCTCCATTATTTTGGGATATATGAGAATAACATCAATAAAAAATACCACAAATTTATCAATGTAATTTCTAAAGACTCTATTCTTCAGATCGATTAATATTGAAGGTGAATTAATAATTTCCAAGGGAATCACCAAATACTCAATGTTCGCTTAAATTGTACAAAAGAGATTCATCTAAATATATTTTGTATTCCCCTTTATCTGATAAAATCCACAACGAAGACCTACCTCTAAGATGTACAATGCTCATCATAGCTAATCAAACAAGTTATTAATCCCAATAATATGATTATTGTTCATTATAGTTGTCTTAATGAGTTCAAGATAATGGATACAGTACATCATTTATCCTTCAATCGTATTGAAAAAGAGCACCTACCGATAGAAATATGATTTAGTAGGGAATATGATTTCTTTGTCCAAATCCTCGTTCAACTTCTTATTTAACTCCTATAGTTACATAGTATCTATCCAACATGGAAACATTGATAAATGAGTAGAATTTATGTATGAGTTCTATGAGGGACTCTACCTCATAATCAGGGGGGATCCCAAGTAACACTTTAGAAATACATCACAACAATCCCTTATGATGGTAACTTCCCCTGGTAGATAACTTCCTTTGACTCAACCATTTGTGTGAGTTATGCTTATTTATAAGGAATCAACATCCACATTATTAATGGAATTTCAATAGGACAATCATCATCTTAATTTCATTGGGTGTTGTGATTTCAGTGGTTCTAATTATGGAACAACATTTCCTTTTCCCAATTTCTGATAAGTTATCTATATTAAAAGAGCCAATCCATTCACAGTACAAAGTCAAATTCTTCCATGGGAGGAATTACAAGACTCATTGGAAGAATATTCCCACATACGCCAATAGTATAAAAGTCTAAAACATATGCTGCAATGGTTTCACCACTTTTTTTATAGATATATATACTTCATGGATCTGAGGCTTCAATTCAATTGTTTTTAGAAAACACAGATGATATAAACGAATGTGTAGAAACAAAATCAAATAATAGTTCTTCCATGAATAATTGAATATTAATTGTACCTTTTATAGGTTTATTTTATTTATCATATTTAGTAGTATTGATGGATTAAGCCTTCCCTTGATACTTTAGATTTGATGACTGATGACAATGATAACCCTCGAATACTTGTGACTATGTTCATTGCCTTCCATAGTGCCATTTGGTAATACAGTTGTAGCATTTGACCATTGGTGGTTCTCTTATATCCTGTACAACATTATCTATCTTGCTCCTGTATTTTCAACATTCTTGACATTTTTTTCCACTCCCAAAATGGAATCATTTCCCCACCCCTTTGACATTGTTTCCACGATGCCACTTCCATCATTTTTTAAATGTGTTTAGTACAGTTTTATTTCCACTATTATCATTAGATCCTCTATCCCGAAATTCCATATTTCATTTATTATTACAATAGTTGTGAGACCATTAGTTAAACACCATATCTACATTGATAGAATAACTAAAAACTTCTTCAAAAATCCTAATGAATCTTATTACACGAAACATTAGAAGGTCTGGTTTCACCCCCTAAAAATCACTAATTTGTTTTTATCATTGTTGATAACAAAACCTAAATAGTACCTTAAATAACTTGTGGAATTTTCTTTATTGGTCATGATAGATTCCACATTCTTATTCTTCACCTATATAAAATCTATATCAATATTTTTTTTTAAAATTTTTAAGGAAAAATGTTAAGAAACATTTTCTTAATTTCTTCCAACTCCATCTCTTCAACATCATAATTCATATTTGTGGTATTAATTAAATAAAACCATTGATAATCCTCATAATTAAGATGAAAAAAAAGATAGATTCACCTACTCCATCTCATAATAGTGAAGATAAAAAAATATCTTCTCTATTGAGTTAACCCACTTTTCCACAATTAGTGGAACAAAAGATCCACTGAAAATCATTGTTCGTTGACATATAAAACACTTAATAGCATGTTGGTCCCATATAGATGATGGTAGATGTTCCACAGTATTCAAGTTAATGATCATAAAAAATTATATCTGGGTAAGCATCTCCATAAAATTTAAATGTCTAGATCTAAATGAAATAGGGAATTCATTGATGAAATTTCTATATTTCCCCTCGCATGGGTTGTTGGCCTAGTTTCTCCTAGTTTCCTCTATTTTCTATAGTATAAATTGTTAGTGAAAAACATAAGCAAACCTGAGAAGAATAAATAATATATTTATCTATGAGTTTAATTCTAATGTAATATCTTGTGGGGTCCCTATGATTAGTATTTTATAAAAATAATTTCATGGGTTCTTACATATAAATTTTCTTATAGTAATGGTTTTATCTATGGTTACCTAATCCAAATTCTCAAATTAACAAAACTGTCCTTTAATACAATAAATAATGACCCTAATTTTTCATTCATGTCATATTACATAATTTCAAAGATAAAAAACAATAATATCAAAATAAGGATCCAAAGGATTAGTGTCATAGTTAAATTAGTACCATACATATCATTTACAAAATTAAACTTAAAATTTTATTAATTCCTTCTTCCCTAGATTTATATTGGCCCTTGAATTCACCATAGTACATGTAATCACCGAGGGAGATAGATCCAAAAGGGTTGATCTAAAAGATCAGAAAAAGGATACATAAGAACATGATACTATATAACATGGGGTGAGAATAATCATAAAATATTCATAATAATCATGGGATTTATCGTTAGATAATGACTTGGAATGTGGCAATTCATAAAAATGAAACATCATGTCTCAGTGGAAAACTACCACATATTGTTTTGAAAAATCTAACATCATGTTCAGTCATATTTTACATTTATCATGAGATACATCACATTACCCAATGCATGAGAGAAATAATTTTGGGTCCACCTGACACATCATAATGTATAAATTGCTCTATATATTTCAGGCACACCCCTTAAATAATAACATTTATGTTATCTGGCATGCCACATTGAATGTACATCGATATTGAATATAAAATAACACAAGGATATAAATTTGTTTCATTTTATAAATCATATATTCATAAAATTGGTTCCAAAATGAATATGGAAGTAACATACATGATATATGAATCATTAACCATAAATGCAGAAGAAACAATCTCGATAAGTAAAAGGTGTTTTTCCTTGAAAAAAGAGTTCTTTTGGAAAACATTTTTTTGTGATAATCTGAAGTAGCAGACATTTATACCCTAGAAAATGTATGATAATGTCTAATAAATAATATTCATGTAACATCCATACTATAAATTTCATGAAATAAGTAATACTGAAATAAAGAGACTGGGGTTTGTGAATTCCCCCTAACTTGACCCTGAATAATATATTCACATAAATGGCCTATATAATCACATTATATTCATTAATTTACAATTAAATAATCGTTTATACAATAATATGATTCATTATGGTTTTATTAAGTTCATTTATGGGCCTTTCAATGAGTTATTGTGTCAAATTTCATCCATCAGGAGAATACATTTGCTTAGTTTTCACGACCAATTCACCATTATTGATGATTTGATGTTCATGTAAAATGCAGATAAATACCCAGAATTGTTATTATACATAATTAATGATCTTACACAATCATTAGTTATCTTATTAATAATATAGTTATATATTATTATTATTATGAATCATTAGTTGAAAGTTAATGATGATCATTATAGGTTAATTTTGGTTGTTTTTCAATCATAACGAACACGTTTATTTTAATAATTTATTATTATGTATAAATTGTAGTTAAATAAGATAAATAAGGATTTTAGATACTTATTACAATTTTTAAACCATTTAATTACTTTATCAGCAACTTTTAAGGCATTTAGTGAAAATGAAATTGCATCACCCATGATGTTGGTAAATTGACACATTATGATTGACGATTTCATTATTATAATAATATATTTACAGGGAGGAGTTAATTAATGGAAATTCTATTAACATGATATAATATGATTATATAAAAAATATTAGATTTATCAATTCATTTGAATAATAAATGATATAGATAATTGAAGAAAAAAATGAAAATTAAAGGAAATTAAAATAAAAAGTGGTAGGATTTACGTGTCATATTATCCTTTTGATATCCTCCTTAAGGAACATATTCTTCGTCTATTGATGAGACCAGGAACTCTTGGAAATGGGGAAGGAAATAGGGGATCGTATTGGGTAGAATTTAGTCATGTTTAAAATCTTGGGAAGTATGAGGAGAAGAGAGTGTGAGGGGTGGTATTTATAGTGGAGAAGGGGACTGTTTCCTCATTATTATATTAATTAGCTTATTTTCATGAATCAATAATATGAATAGATTAATAATTATATATAAATATATTAAAATAATTTAGGAGGTTTTTATGTTTATATTTATATGCACTTTATATCATCTATGACTCCATAATCCAGATATTTTTATTATATTGTAAATTATCTTATATTACTATTCATAAAAATTTAATGTATTTTAGGAAAATAAAAAAAATTCACCCAAACCATTTTTGACGTGTATAATTCTAAAATGCACTCTATTTTATGAATGAAATTAATTATTATTACATTAATTTGAAATTTAAATCATCATTTACTTGAAGAAATATATATTTTAGAATTATAACTTATTTTTTACACTTTGAAAATTTACATAAGGAATCAATAAATTATATTAAAATCATATGACATAAAAATATTAATTCATGGAATCAATTTTTCAGATAAAGTTTCTTGTTAAATTATATAGTTAATTTTTAAATTTTAATTAAATATGTATGACTTTTAAAAATTCCACCCCTTAATGAATATTTTTTTTAAAAATTTAGTTATTTATAATATTATATAATAATGTCATATTTTGACATATAATATTCATAAATTATAAATATATTTTAATGAATGAGGTCACTGTTCATTTGGCTAGTTTACTATTCTTATGTTACAAATTACTATTCTTAAGGACATGTAACTATATCGTGGACATCTACTGTAAATCTTCTAGAAATAGATTTTCATTGATTAATTAATCATTTATAACATTTTAAATGTGTTATTAATGTTATTTTGTTTGATTTATACAATATAACATCACAATATTTCAGGTGAAATTCCATTGATAATAGATTTGGTCATTATAGTAAATCATGTTTTGAAAAAAATAAATTTTTGGTCATTATGTTTTGATGAATTCACAATGTATTTGGTTATTGTAAATTATAACTGATGGGTGTTCCCGAATAGTGTTGGGTGATCCCGTTATTAATTAAATGACGAGTTTACCAAGATAGATCTCTAATGCATTGGTTAATGATTTTTTATCTAGTCAAACTTTTTATAAGCTGATCGTATCATAATTCCAATTTGTAAGGCTTCTATATGGGTTTTATAAAGTTTCCATGAGATAATGTTCTAAGATACTGACATGTTTGCCTATATTTTATATGATTTTATTATTTTTATCATGATATAAATTGATATCAAATGGATCATGATTTTTTAATCAGATGACTCTTTCTTTTTCCAGGTTATCATATTTGAAGGTGCATGTATTTATTTGTATGAGTTCTTTTTTGATTCACTAATTAAATATGATTTATCATCAAATCCTTATACACTATTAGGATCATTGATGAAATTTAATGGAAAATTATTTTGTTTATCCTTAAAAAACATTTAAGATCCCCAATCTTATATTTCATTTTCCCTCGGTGTTGAATAATGATGTTGAACGATTTATATCAACAAATGATATCACAAGGATGATGTCATTGAACGAATGTGAAATAAGAAAATATGGGTATAATGGGATATGATTACTATATTTATGAAAGAGTTGTTTTGGATTCCATGTGTAACACCCAATGATTTTTTATATGTATCCTTTTGAATTTAATTTCATTAACAAAATTGGTTCACACAACACTATGTTTAAATAAAAAATGACTTATAATTAAATATCATTATTATAAACACATAAATTATAACCTTGTAGTTAAATTTGAAGAAAATAATAGTATTAATGAAATTTAAATATTATATATTAAATAAAATGTGTTTACATTCATCAGAAAATTTTAGAAAATTAAGAAAAGAATCCATCCAATTTTACAAATTGAATTACAATATATTTATAAAGGAAGATTTTTCTTCCTTTTGATAGAGAACAGGATCTAAATATAAAATTTGGAACATTTATAAATTTTATTTTACAAAATGACCATTATTTTTTAACGAGTAATACCAGCATTTAATTTCGTTAAATTATTTGGTGTTTTTCTAATAAGATTCATTTTTTGATGAAATGTAATGTAACCTTTGGAATAATAATGTGACTATTAAGAATAATATTTTTCCCTTTAGAAGAATAAATTTACCAATTAATGCAAAAATAAAATTTATATATCATATGAATGAAATTTTTTTATATTTATATTAATGAATAAGTATATAAATATTTTTTAAATAAAAAATTTAGTGTTTGTTTTTTTTGTAAATTAGAAATATTTAATTTCAATTGTATAATCAATATAATTATTTATATGGTTAATTTTTCATAAAATAGTCTCACAAATTAATATTTTATTCTTATGAATATAATATAATTTTATGATACCTTAATTATTATCACATAGAGTTATAAAATCAGTTAAAACTTTATAATTGGTATTTTCCATGATAATTATGATGGTATTTAAACATTAAATTTCTAATAAATTAATACTTATTTTCAAAAAATGGAGTCCATATTTAAACAAAAGAAGTTAATAAATGATTAAGGTGTATTATTAGGGATTTTCTAAAATATTTGAATTTTTTGTTAATAGTGAAATACGATATTTTACCATATTTAATAAATACATGAAGTACTGATTCTAGTAGATATGTGGATTACATAATCCCATGATCTAGAACTATCCATAATTATTTTAATTTATTTGGTTATAAATTATAAAATATGCATATTATTGACTAAGAATAATAAATAAAATAATAACATATTAAAAAATCACCCCTCTCATCAACATTATAAACCACCCATCATCACCTCTTCTTCTCACACCTCTTAAAGATTGAATCGTGTAAATTTACTTAAAATACCTCTCCTCATTTATCTTCCCCATGTCCAACAGACATTTTTATAACCAAAATATAAAACCCTTCACCATAAAAAGGTTCTCAAGGAGATGAATTCAATAGGTAAAATACAAATTCGTTAATTTATTTTAATCCGATTTCCTTTCATTTATTATACTTCCCTCACCCCTATTAAAAATGAAATCATAAATTCATTTATCTTTTCTAGAAATTATTTTAATTATACCAATTGAATATCCACCATTAGGTCTTTCCTATTTTCCTTTTGATTTTAAAATTATTACATTGTTTGTGATGTGCTGATTTTCCGCCATCATGGATAACTTCATTTCATTTTCTAATAGTATCATCAAAGTTAAAAATATTTTATTAAATTTACTAAATCTTATATTATGTTGTGTAATGAGTATATAATCATAATATTATTTAAATAAAACGAATCATTTTTATGATGATGGAAATACCATGAAAAAATATAAACAATTATCACAAAGTCATAACCAAAATATTTCACCCACAACTAAAATAAAATAATGATTAATATAACAAATTAATAAATTCTAATATAAATAATAACACATAATTTCAATTACGTTCCACTATTTTTCTTTAATCTGATCATCCATATGACAATAAAAGTAACCTGGTCCTAAAAACTGAGGAAAAGTATACTCTAAGAATGACTAAATGTAATATTATAACTCGTGTAAAAGGCCATTAAATAAGTTAAAAAATTAAAATAAATATAATTCAAATTTAATATTTTATAAATTAAATTATTATTGGATATTAATTGAATATATAGGAAATTAAATGTAAGTGAAGAAAACATTCAGAGATAGTCTATATGTTTTTTCATATCACCGTTATTTCTAGGATATATGCCTTATTCACAACTATTTCTTATATGTGGTGTATTTATACTAAAAATTGATGTATAAAATAATTAATATCATAATATTAATGTTAATAAATGTATCCTCTTATGATTATAATTTTTTTGGGGAATACGATTCAATTGATTACAATGTTGTATGTGATTCTTCTCGAATATCCATTTTTTCATCGTGTTATGGATTTCACTCATTACCCAAAATTAACTATTAATTATTTTAATAAAATATTTATAAAATATTTTTATATTATTATAACTCATGTATCAATATCATTTCATGTTTATTTTATTGGGAAATATTCATTTTATAAGGTTTCCATGTTTAATTCTTCCCGATAATAATGTATGATTAAAGGGAATTTCCCAATTCGTTTCCCATTTTCATATTCACACCATAATGTATTTTAAATATAAAATTTATCTAACTTTACCTATTTTATCATTAAATAATATCTTGGCTCATTTCTAGTTTTATATGAAATATTTTTCATTGTTCAATTTAAATTATCCTAAATATTTTCATTAAACTACACTAAAATGTTTCATCTATAATGATCATAAACACTATTTTTTACATGTTTTCACTTCAGTTGGACATGATTTTTTATTTGATAATAATTCTGTTTTCCTTCCAATTAATTTTATGTGATATTCACATTTAAAATAAAAATCTAGAAAAAAATAATTTTTCAGAATAAATCTTAATTCCAAAGAGAACGGGTATTTATCTCAAGAATTTATCAAGAATTTTTTTAAAGTAATATAAACTATCATTTTGACTAAAATATTCAACATTGTACGGGAAACATTGATTTAAATTTTTATTTTTTAAATTCAATATTTAAAATATGTGGAATGTATTAGTCTTAGTAAGTGATTTGTGGGGCATGTTATATCTTTAAATGCATTTGTAGGCCTTAGGCCATACCGATTTATGTAGAATTCTTGGTTAAGGCCTTGGTGTTATGTTTTTTATGTTCATCATTATGCATTCCCTTATACTGATATTCTTAATTGATTTCTAATGTGATTATCTGACTGCTATAACATCCTATTTTATGTTTTATTTACATGTGATTGTTTATATGGAATTATGTATTCATATTTTAATTATCCCAGATTATAGTCATGATTATGTTTTAATGGGATATGTTTTTAGTTATTAATCCTGAATTATTAATTATGTTAATTTATGATAGCTGCTGCTAGAATGTTTACCCTTACTTAGTATATGATATCACACCTTTCTTATATAATATTTTTCCCTATGATGTGAATATGTTTATTATTAATGACTATATGGGATAACATAAGAGTTTATCGATGTTCTAATGGAGGTTCTATGTTGTTTTCCCTTCAATTTGTATGGTAAAATTTATGTTTGTAGCTGTTTTTTCAATGAAAATAAACTATTTGACACATTTTTATGCAAAACCACGTTCTTTTACCAATGAAATTTAATAACGAACCAACTCTAGTATATTGGGATTGGGTTATTTATAGTTGGAATTAAAGACTGTTTAGTTAAGGCTTTAGAAACTGGATTTAAGAAATCTAATATTAGATAATAGAACACTAGTAGAAAATTTATGGATTATAAAAAGATAACATCTTAAAATTTATGTAAAGTATATATTATGTGGTTATTCTAAGAAATAAATCCCACTCTTGATACTAAATGTGGATTTAGCTCTAGATCAGATTTACATAGGTGTAATAAATCTAAAAAGGTCAATTAGGCATTACTCGACAGAACTTAATACTTGACAATTGGCCTTACCAATTTCTTGGTTTTACCATCCTAGGGTATATGCTTATGATAATTAAAATTTAACTTATAAACCATTATAAATGATATAATAATAAATATGTCCTCATAGAATCTATTTTTACAATAATGATAAAATCTAGATATAATTTTTTTTATTTATGTTATGTGTTTCACAAGTTATTGGATTTTACATTATGTTTCATAATTTCATGATCTAATAGACTCTATTATATTGAGTAAAAATTGTTGCTAGTAGATGAAATTCAAAAAAGATTAATGTACATAATCTAAAGGTTATGAATGGTCATTTACTTTTTGGGTTTATTCATTTTTTTAAAGGATATTGCCTCAAAAAACATCACATCATATGGGGAATTAATATCATGTACTTTAATGACATAAAAAGAACTAATGAAGTCATATCGATTCAGTGGGATGCATGAGTAGAAGTGGAAAGATTAAAATTTATAGATAATTGGAATGATCTAGAGAACTATATTCATATTAGTGAAAATTTTATAAGGAAACAACTCGATATTTGATAAATAGGAAATGAAGTTTTCTTCAACTATAGATAAAAAGAATACCATGATCATGATTGTAACAAAAGTAATGAATTTTCCAATGTCTAGAGATTCAACTAATGGAGACATGACATTGATCATTTCAATGCCTCAAGTGAAAATGGAATACACACCATAATAGGATAATAGATCATGTTCAAGATTAAATAACTAAAATATATATAGAGAAATGATTAATATATTTATGTTTCGATTAATGATTTATGTTATTTTAGAATTTCATCATTAATAATTTTCTTCTAATTATCATGGGATATTGAAAGCTTTTATTTTGTACTAAATATTTTTTGTACTTTAAGCAAGTGATTAATAGAACATGTATTATATGTATGTGATTCTGTTGTAAGATGATATTCTTAAAAATGTGTGACATTGAAAAGATAACCCTAAACATTTTATTTATGATGAGATTCTATTTAATATATTTTTATGGGATATTGTTGGTGAATATGACTGTTGTAAGGGTTCTCATGGTTTATGTTATATATAAAACATTAAGTGTTTGGATTTAAGGAGAAGATGAGATTTTAATCATATTAGAAATCATGTTTCATAAAAGTTTAAAGGATATTAAGGTATTCATAAATTTTTAATATTGGATAAATTGATTCATTATTTGAACAATCATATGTTAAAATGAATTTTTAAAATTAGTAACCATCTTTATAAATTTTTCATTGATTATCAGAAGACATGCTTTACATAAATCTAAAGATTAGCTATATGTGGAATGAATCACCCTAAATAGTAGGAATTATTATTTTTAGATATAATATGATAACATTAATGGATTTTATTAAACATTTATAATTCAGAAAAATGACTTAATAATAACACGATTCTTTAATACTGCTTCAGGAATGAAATTTTTATCTTGAATATTCCTTTCCACGTGTAAGGGATGAAGTGAAAATTGATCAAATTATAAATGAATGACGAAATTATTCTTATAATGTGGAATATGAAATATTATTTTTATTTTATCATATGTTTATCTAAATTTTAACATGATCCCCCCAACTTTAATAAAAATATTTTGGAACAAAAATGTCTTCTATTTCCATTTTTTCTAAGAAATAAATTGTCTTATAACTTATTACACTGTTATGGTTTTGTAATGATTATGTTTTTTATGAACTTGTTTTCAATCATTCTCCCTCAAATACAAGATAGTAATATTCCACATCCATTTTCATGTTATCAAATTCCACTAATTATTTCCTACCCGAAATCCTAGTTTTATGTAGACCGTCACTTTTCCATGTCATGCTTATTAAGAGAATATTCTATTAACGATATTTTTGATTTGGTTCCAAATAATGAAATTTTCATGTATCAACATACAATTTTTATATTCAATTTAAAATTAGGATGGCCCAATTTATTTAAGGAGTGAAGAATGTAACACCCCTATATTTTATGATATGTATCTTTTTTAATTTAATATTTTTTACAATATAGGTTTCTGACTACACAAAGCTGAAGGGAACAATGATAAAAATTGAAATATCATTATTTAAAATAACTATTAAAAAATACCCATTAAATTGTTTGGAACTAATATTATTATAAAAATTGATATGCTACATATTCTATTTACTATTTTTTACATTAATAATAATGATTTTTATGAATAAGATATTAATTAATGAAAATTTACACATTAAAAGACTATGTTGTTCAAAATGTTAATTTTCAAAATATTAATGGTGAAATTGTTTTAAATACAAATTCAGACAAATTTATAAAATATATTTTAAAAAACATTATTTTTTAAATTATATTATAGAAATGTACTTTGGATTAATTTTTCTTATTTTTCTGATAAAATTCATTTTTTTTATGAATAATAATATGACAATGGAAATAATAATGTGATCATTAGGAATAATAATGCGATCAACCCAAAAAGAAAATTAACCTATTAAATTATAGATGGAATTTTTATATTTTATGAATGATGATCTGGTATATTTATATCAGGGAATACAAAAATAAAATTTTAAAAAAAATTAAGTGTTTATATTTTTAGAAGTATTAATGTTTAATTATAATTTTAAAATTAATATAATAATTTCAATGATAATATTTTTTCATAAAATAAAAAAATAAATTAATATGTTTTGGTTTAATTTTTATAATATTATTTTATGGGAACATATTTAATTTTTCAATGTTTCATAAAATCGGTTATAAATTTTAAATCGATATTTTCTAAGAACATGATGATTTTATTTAAAAACTAAATATCTTATCTTGAGAAAATTATTTTCAAACAATTTAGTTATTTTTTATTTATAAATTTCTAAAAATGTATATGGTGATTTATGGAGATTTTTCCTAAATAGTTAAATTTTTGTTCAATAGTTAAATACGATAATCTACTGTGATTATTAGATACATTAATTATTTTTCCTTTGATGATGTATGGATGATGTAGGTCCATAATTTCAAGATATTATTTTTTATTTTAATAAATTTAATAATAATTCTAAGACAATAGTTTTTTTTGGTTAAAAATAATAACTATGTGAGTAAATATTCAAAAACCACCCCTCCCCTCCTCTATAAATTCCACCGGACCACATCATCTTCTCAAAGCTATAAATCCTTTATGCTACTAAAATAACTTCACAATACTCTCCAAAAGTATCTTACCAACTTACTAGAGTCTATTTGTAACCAAATTATCAAACATAAGCCTCTTATTTAGGTTCTCAAGGAGAAGAAGTTAAAAGGAATGATATAATTTCATTGTGTTAATTTTCTTTCACATTATTTTATTTTCATATCCTAACCTTAACTCCTACTTCCAAAATGAAATGATAAATAAATTATCATTTATATACAATAATTTTATTAGTTCAATGGATAATTAACCATCAAATCTATTCTTTCTTTCCGAATTATTTTAAGGATGAAAAAACGTTCAAGAGGTACTGATTTACGGCCTTCATGGACGTCATGTTTTAGTTTTTCAATTCACCATTCATGGATCTCCATTACACTATTTTTATGTTTAAACCATATTATAATCTATGTATTAAATATTTTATAATGTTATTCTACTATAAAATATTTAATGTTAATTAATAAAACAAGACTACTTTGTGATGATCGAAAAACCGCCAAAATAATCTAAACGATTATCACAAATGAGTTATCTATTGTTTTTCCTGACCCCAAATAAATAATATGATTAATATAAACATATAACCATCTTGATAATAATTAAATACATATATGTTCAAATATAGAAAAAATATACTTTTTTATGTTTTTATATATGCGTATTAAATTAAACTGATCAAGAAAATAATTAAAAGAGAAAAATTTTGAACGACCAAAATTATACCAATTACTCATAAAAATACCATAAATGAACATAATAAAATAATACTAAAAAAATTAAAAGTCATAAATATTCTAAATTAAAATATTTATTAATCTAATTTCATTATATAGGACATTACGAATAATTTCATAACACATTCAGAAATAAGGTAATGGTTTTCTAGTCTCACCATTATTTTTGAGAGATATTCTCTATTAAATATTATTTCATCAACATGTTGTATTCCTAATTACATTTGGTTTAAAATATTCCAAATATATTTATCCTTAACGTATTAAATGTCTCAATTTTTATGATTATTAATTTATTGGTCATACTATTTGATTGATTTCCCAAAGGTAAGGAATTATTATGAAATCTCCATTTTTAAGTCATGTTATGATTTATCTCTATTAACCCAAAAGTAATTGTTATTATTTTTATATAATTTCTTTATATAATTTATATATATTCTCTACACATTTATCCAAATCAATAATCTTTATTTTATGTGAAAATACTTTTTTTAATGAATCTGTTTTCAATTCCACCCCATATGCAATCCCTATTAGTGGTATTTTCCCAATTTCATAGCCAATTCATGGGAACTATATAATTTGATTAATGAATCCAATATTTTTATAATATTAATATGTTTATCATGAAAATAATATTTTGGTCCATTACAAGTTTTATTGAAATTAGTGTGACTTTTCCAATTCAAATGAATTATAATATTTTCGTTAAACCCCATATAAATGTTTTTTCGATAATGTTTCATAAACATTTTTTTCATGTTTTCACATTATATAAACATAATTTTTTAATAGAATATAATTTAATTTTTATTCCCTTTTATTTCATGTGATATCCACTTTTAAAATAAGATTAACTGAAAAATAAAAATTATTTTCCAAAATTACTTTTCTTCCCAATGTAAAATTTTATTTCTCTCATGATTTTTTCAATGATTATTGTAGATTATATTCATCTATGAATATGATTTAAATATTTTAAAAGTGGCATAGAAAAAATTTATTTAGTTATATCTTCTTAAATTGGTTATTTGACATATGAGAAATGTATTGAACTTAGTATATGATGGACGAAGCCACTTATAGCCCCTCTGTTAATATATAGGTCTCATGAGATAATTTTGAATGGGTTTTTCTTGAGGCCGTAGGTATTTTTATAGACTTGTTTAATTAGGGACTGATATTATTTTTATGATATCTGGAATTATTCATTATCTCAATATGATATTAGTAATAACATCACATGTTATAATTAAACTAGTATAATTTTTGAGGTTATGTTTAATTATCAAGTAGTTATTTATGTGTAATTATTTTTTCAGATTTTATTCCATCCATATTATATTCTAGAAAATGTTTTAATGTCATGTGTTTTTAGTTATTGACCATGAATTACTGTATATATTTATTTAATATTTCTTATAATATATTTTTTACCTTAGCTGATAATTTAATCTCATCCCTTTCCAAATTTTTATTTTTCCCCATTGTGTGAATATATTTATTATTAAATACTTGTAGGGATAATAAAAGAACTAATTGGTGTTCCCAAATGAGTTTCTATGTTTTTTCCTTAAAGTTGTAATATAGAACATTTTTTGGTATCTGGTTCTCCATATATAATAAAATATCGGTCCATTTGGATTCAAAAATGTATTCTTAGTACCAATATAATTATTTAAGGCACTGACCTTAATCTAATGGGGTCAGGGTCATTACATTTGGTATTAGGAAAATTTTAGTAGCAGATTTGGAAACCAGGTTTTGGAAATCCTAAATTAGAGATCATAAACCTAACACTAACATTGAGTCTATGTATATGATAACATCATATAATATTGGTAAGGTAGTGTTTATGTAGGTGTTCCTGGAAATAAAAACATGTATAGATTCTATATAAGGACATGTTTCTACTATAGATTTAGCTAGGGATATTATGTCAGACATGGTGTGTCGGTCCTCTTTCGGTGTATCCCGGTACAAGACAATGAGACTTACTATGCTCCATGTTTTACCCTCCTTGGGGATATTCATAGGATAATTTTAATTTCCATTAAAAACCATTATGAATGATTTAAAAGTATAATATTCCATAATTAATCCAACATATTAATTATATGATTAGATACCCATAATTATTTTTTTCAATTTATGAAAAATATTTCCCTAATTTTTGGATAATATAATATGTTTCATAATTTAATAATCAAATATAGTGTATTCCATTGTATAGAAATGGATTATAGTGGAAGAAATGTGAACCTCATCAATACACATAATCAAAATATTTTTATGGATTGTATCTTCGATCAGTTTAATCCAGTATTCCCATGGGATGTATTCTCCCAAATATTCTCATCATATGATGAAATAATACCACGTTTTAACTATATTTATAATTAATTAACCATGTACTATAGATTCAAAGGGATGCACAATATGAAGGGGTAATCAATAGAAAAAAATAGTTAAAGGGAAAAGGGAAAAGAATTGTTTTCCCTCTTGTAATAATAATAGAAGGAATAATATTGTTATAAGTTGTAGAGGAAAATAATTTTTCTTCATGTGTGAATAAAAAAACTATAATTCTGATGATTGTAATGATATTAAATAATTTATCATTGTTTAGTGCATTAATTTCAAGGAGATGTGAAACAATTCAAATCAATGTCTCAAATTTCAAATGAATATACAATAAAAGAGGGTATTTGATTGTTGTTAATCGTATGTTACTTTCACAGACAATGATTAATTATCAATATTCTTGTGTTTATATTCAATAATACTATTATTTTATTATTTCTCTATAAATATTTTGTTATTAGAATCATCATTTATATAAATAATGTATGACTATACTTATTCTTTAAGTAATTTGAATCATGTGGTGAATATCACCAGTAATTGAGAGAAGTAAGTCTGTTATAAGTTTATCTTCGTGAACTAGTTGAATTTTCAAATATAACCCTAAATATTTGATTTATTTTGAGATAATATTATAAATATTTTTATGGGATATTATTGGTGACTTTGAATGTGGGTTTTGGTTTAATGGATTGTGTTATGCTGTAATTATTAAACGTTTGGATTTATGGAAAACATGATATTTTACTCTTGCAAGCATAAATTTTTCATAATGGTTTAAAAGATATTAATTTGTTTATATATTAGGAATGTGGGACTAAGAGATTCAATATATATATAATCTAATGTTTAGATGATTTTTAGAATTTAGTGACCTTCCTTGTCAATATTTTGTTGAATATGGACATATATGTTTTTGACGAGTCTATGTATTAGAAACTTGTGGAATGGATCGTGTTAAAATTTTAAAATTATTATTTTATTATTAAATGTGATAACATTCATGTATTTAGTAAAAATTTAAAATTATATTAAATGACTTATGGAAAATATGATTCATTTATATTTATCCAAGAATGAGAAAATTCAACTTGAACATTGATTTGTTGCTGTAAGGGTTAAAGTGAAAGTATAACAAGTAACAACCAAAGGGTAAGATTATTTTTAGTACTGGAAAATTAATCAAGTAATGTTATTTTATCATGTTATTCTCTAAATATTAACATGATCCCTCAACTTCAGGAATGATATATAAGAACAAAAACATTATATGATTAATTTTGTTTCAATTAAATCAATGGTCTTTTAGCTAAACATAAATTTATAGTTCTGTGATGGTTAAATATTAAATTATATTTTTTATATCACTCTCCATTATAAAATGGTAGGTAGGTTCCTCTTTTAATACCATTTTATCTATTATAACTATTGATTTCCATCCTGAAATCCATGTTTTTTGGTCACCTTCCCTTTTCCCTTTCCCTCACATTACGATGATATTTTATTAACCCTATTTTTAATGTGAGTTTCCCACAATGGAATTTCAAGTATCAAACTCTAATTTTTCTGAAAAATATATAATCACGAGAATAGACTTTATGGATGTTTGGTAGAATGGAACACCCAATGATTTTATGATATGTATTTTTTTTAATTTAATAACGTTGACAACATCAGATTCAAAAAACACAAAGCATAACCGAAAAATGATATAGAATTTAATACATTAAATTCAAAATTACAATTATAAAATAGCCATTGAATTGTACAGAATGAATATTTTTATATAAATTTATATATTATATATTTATGAAAATAATTTCTCTTCATATAAATTTTTTAATATGTAGAAAATTAAATATATTTTATTCTTCAAATAACTATATTTTTTAAATGTAGTTTTTCTACTTTATTATGGAGACGAAATTTTAAATATACATTTGGATGCTATAAAAAATTATAATTAAATAAATAAAAAATATTTTTTAAAGAGAAATATCAAAATTCACTTTGGTTAAATTTTAGTTATATTTTTGATGATTTTCATTTGGCTGAATAGTAATAAGGAAAATTGAATAATAATGTGACTATTAAGAATAGAAATGCAACCATTAGAATAATAAAATAAATTATTAATTTATAAATATAATTTATATATCTTATGAAAGAATATTTGGTATATTTTTATCATAGAATAAATAATTAAATGATTTAAAATGTTAAATAATGTGTTTGTAATTTTATAATTCATAAATATTTAATAACAACATTATAATTAATATAATAGTTTGAAATAATATTTTCTTTAATAATGTAGACTCATAAATTTTTATTTTATTGTCTTCTTATTAAAATAAAAATTTATTAGACCTTAATTAATTTTTATATGTGTTATAAAATTAGTTATAATTTAATATCGATATTTCCCATGTTAATAATGAATTTTTTAAATATAAAATTTATCATATAAAATTTTTTTAATGTAGAGATTCTTTTTAAAGTATAATCATCTAAAAATTTTTAGTGTGTTTTTATTTTCCTAAAATAGTTGAATTATCATTGAATTGTAAAAAATAGTAATTTGTCTTATTTAATAAATAGTTGAATTAATGAATTTTTGATGATATATAGATGATTTAATCCCATAATATCAAACTATACTTCATTATTTAAATATAATTTGTGAAAATTCACAAAATATTCATGTTCTTGATCCAAAAAATAATAAATAAGTGAATAAACTATTGAGAAAAATCTCCCACCTCTAGTATAAATACCACACATCACCATATATTATTCATTAGAATATTAAGCCTTGAAGCATATCAATGTCCTACACAATAATCACCCCTAGTCTCTATTCGACGTACAAGAGCATTTGGTATCACAATGAAACCTAACCAAATCCCCTTGGGGAGGTTCTCAGAAAGTGGAATTCAATTGATATAATAACCTTTCGTTCATTTAATTTCCATTCAATTTCTTTTCTTTTCAAGTCCTTCCCACATCACCCCATTATCTATGTGACATTACAAATCTATTATATAATATATGGTATAATTTTATTATCTAAATGTAAAATAAACCATTATGGCTTTTCCCATTTACCATTTATTTTTTAGGGAAAAACATCGTTTCTGTGGTGCCGATTTGCCACCATTGTGGATGTTGTGTTTTCGTATTTCAATTCCAACTTCAAGGATACTCATCATACCATTTTAATTTCTAAAATATATTACAATATATGTAATAAAACATATATAATGTAATGCAACCAATTTATTTTTATATACATAATAATAATTAATCAAACGAAACTATTTTGTGTTTATTCAAAAATAACCAAAACAATCTAAATGATTTTGACTAATGTCTTATATAATGTTTAATTTTCACACCAAATAACCAAATAATTTATATAAAAATTTATTCCTTTTTATGATAATTAATTACATATAATTACAATTATATGAAACTAGTTTCTTTTTTCATGATCTTTCTTGTATATAAAAATAATCTAATCAGGAAACCCAAGGAAAAGAACAATCATTAATGACAACATTTAATATTATAACTCATTAAAAAGACCATAAATGGACTAACTAAAATTATAATAAATAATGCGTTATAGGTTATAAATTAAATTATAAATTAACATAATTTCATTATCTAGGATATTATGTGAAAATGTGGAAGAATTATAGACATATGGTGATGGTTTTCTCCTATCACGTTTATTATAGTGAGATATTCCTTATTAACCATTATTTATTGTGTGTGGTGTTAGTATAAATTAATTTGATCTATAAGATCCAAAATATTTTAATATTAATGTTATTTAATATCCCATTATATGATTATTAAATTTATTGGGAGTGCGATTTGATTTATTATAATGTCGTATGAGATTCTTCCTAAGTCCTTGTTTTTCATTTGTGCTACAATCAATCTCTCATTAACCAATATTAATTATTATATATTTATATATATATATATTTTACATTCATTTTATATTTTCCAAATTCATTTATCTATATCATTTCAACATTCATTGATGGGTATAGTCATTTCTTATAAGGATTCAATTTTCAATTGCAACCCCTTAGTATTGCTAATTAATGGGAATTTCACAATTTATTTCCCTCATTAATGTTCACTCCATACTATATTTTATGTCTCCATAATTCTTTTTAATTCACTAATTTTATTCTAAAAGAAATTAATTGTCCATTTATGGTTATATATAAAAATATTTATCTTCCGGATTTAATTCATTTAAATATTTTTCTTAAACCACACTAAAATTTTTCATCTCTAATGTTTCATAATCACACTTATTTTATGTTTTCACAAATTATGGACATCATTTATTTAAAGAACATTATTTAATTCTACATCATTTTTATTTTCTATGTTACTCACTTTTACTATTTGATAACATGAAAAGGTAAATTTATTTCTAGAAAGGAACTATTCATTCCAAAGTAAATTGGAATTTTTGAATGAATTTATCAATGCTTTTATTCGAGTAATTTCTTATATTATTATGATTAAAATATTTAAATGTGGTTTGAGATATTTATATTCAATGATAATTTTATAATCTATTATTCTGCATATGTGTAATTCATTAGACAAAGTATGTGATGAGCATGGCCTGTTATAGCCCCTCACTGATTCGGTATACATCATGAGGAAAACTAGACTACATTTTTTCCATGGCATTACATATTTATGTATGTTTCGAAGTATATGTATTTACGATTTATTTTTTATATCAATTATTACCCATTACCTCTTTATGATATTATAATTTGATACTACTTGTTAATATTCGACAAGTAGAATATACATGGTTGTGTTTCATTTTCAAGAGATTATATATATAGAATTATTTTTTCATATTTTATTCTTTCCATATAATACAAAATAATATGTTTTAATGTAATTTGTTTTTAGTTATTCAACATTATTTATTATTTATGATTATTTATGATATCTTGAACTATATTTTTTACCCATACTGAGCATCCATTCACACCCCTTTTGTATGTTTTATTCTTCCCTAGGTTGAAAATATATTAATTATGAATGTCATAATGGGATAGTCATGAAGTTTATATGTGTTTTCAATGTAGTTTGAATAATGTTTTCCATTTAATTTGTAATGAACAACTTTGGTTTGAATCAATTTTTTCAAATCTATGAAACTATTTAGTCATTTGGGATTCTAATACTTGATCACAATTCCAATGAAATTATGTAAGACATTAGCTTTGGGATACTATGGTTTGAGTATTTACACAAAGATAATGTGAATTGGTTTGGTAGGTGTTATTCGTAATTTTATAAAACCATAAACCTAAATAGCACTACATAATTAAAATGATCATCATTTTCTATTTAATTATTTTTATGATTATGATGGAAAAAACTAAGACACAATTATCGGAAAAAATTAATAAATGTAAGGTTATGGATTTCAAAAGAATATTCAGGAGTGTGGGTCATGGTATGATATAGTAGATATCAATTGTTTGTTTAGATAAATTTTTATGATGTTTTCTTCGTGGCATTAGTTTATGAGTTATGGGTGCCATCATAGTCTTATAAGAACAATGATGATAGTAAGTTCAATGTATTTGAAACCTCATAGAGGTTTTACATGATTAGATCAAAATATGAATTTTTGGGGATATTATTGTTTGACTGTGAATTATTTATCCCCATGATTAAAAGGATGTTTCTTTAGGGATGCATTTTTTTAATGTTTAATGAAAAATAGGACAACCTATATTCTTTGTAAAAACACTTCACGTCCAATAATGTTGTGGGGCCTGAAAAAATGACAAAATAAAAATATGTGTTTCATGAAGTAGAACTATCCTACATTATTTAGTATTTAATATGATGTTTTATTGTGGGTAATGATTATATTTGAAACACATGGTATTTAATTTTAGAAACAATGGTTGATATATCTTGTGGAAATATCTGAACAAATCTTTCTAATCTTTTGGTTTCAAATCTAATTAGTATATTTTTGTACAATATCATGTATAGTTATTAATGGAATTATTAGTTTTATAGTTGGTTATTACATTTTATTATTATTTTATCCTATGATGGTTTACTCGTTTTTTGAATTATTAAACCATGTTATTACCATTTTGTTTTTAATAATGTATAAAGACAGGTGGAAGAACTTTATTATCCATTTTCTAGTCTTGGGATATTAAAATGTTTATATTAGCGATTAATGGGTTATTAATTCCTTATAAATAATCATAATTTGAAGAAAAGGAAATTATTTTGTTGGGTATTGACTAATGGATTTAATTTTACTCATTATTTTTGTATATTTATTTTTTTGACAGTCTATATGGTTTGGGAATTCTTTATCTCTACGAAAAAGACCATGAAACAAAATCATTAATCCTAGTACCGTAAATTATAATGAACCAGAAGTATTTTCGAGAACTTATTTTTTATGTTTTTAAAAAACATATCATTCCCTTAATCATTCAATTGTTTTTGATCAATGACCCTACTCACCCTCTATATATATTTACACTTTTCCTTCATTACCACATATGGTCTCATTAGGTGGAATGCTAGTAATGATATCATCTAGTAAAATTTAGGTTTTCCACTTTTATTTTTTAAAATTTGTTTTTATTAAATATTTTTAGGAACTGGGATTCAATGATTGAATTAAAAAAATTTTAATCCTTTGATAACCAAGATAAATTTCAATGGAACAATTCATTTTATAGGGGGTATGATGTATCATAATAAAATTTATAAAATATATTAATTAAATTAAATTAATAATTACTATTTTAGTTATTTAAATTAATTACATTTTTTATCTGTCAAAAAAAGAATAACCGTGTTTACCTTGCATTTCGAAAATCATTGAGTTTCTTTGGTGACTTCTATTTCACTCAAGCCCGATTATACCAGACAAAAATATTATATTAACATTATTTATTTAATATAATAGTTACCACATATTCATTTGAATGATGTGAATGAATATGATTTTGTAAATTCTAAAAATTATAGTTAAATATGAATATAATTAGAAATTATTTGTTACCGATAAATTATAAATTAAATTAAAGACCAAATGAATATAATGGTTTTGTATTTATAAAAAAATATTTTACAACAATAATAGTATTTTATCTAAATAAATTGATTAATAATAGTTTTTAATGATATTAATTAAATTTATATGATATATATTGAATCATTTTTTAAAACATCCATTATGTGTAATTGGATCATCATAACAATTAAGAAAATTTTAACCATAAAAAGATGTTCATTTTTAAAATGTTGTTTTAGTGCTTTTTAATGGAATTACTATTTGAAACTAAATTTTGACACATTTATATTTATTTTTTAGAAAAATAAAATTCCTATTTTTTATATGAATATAAAAATTTTATATTGTTGTAATTGGTTTATATTTCTAAGAACATTAATATTTTTGATGAATATTAAATGACACATAATTTTAATTGAAAATACAATTTCATCATAATAATGGCTCCTTATAAATTATATATTTATATTTTATTAAATTAAAATTAATTAAATATATTTCCGTTTATTCCAATTTGTGTTATTTTCTTTATTTCCATTTTGATTATATATATAAAAGGTTAAAAACTGTTTTTCATTTTCTATTAAAAAACCCTGTTTTGTTGTCCTGTATGTGTGATTAATTTTATATTAATTTCTAGCACTTATGTTATTAAAATTTTGGAAATATTTATCCATATTTATAATCATCAATATTTATACTTTCTAATAAGGTCAAATTATAATTCTGAACAATTATATCGTGGAATTAATTGAAAGATAATAATAGTAATTAAGGTAAAAATGAGTTTATTTAGTGGTTAGTCATTAATAATAATGAGATAAATTACCTAGAAACTTATCCAAAAATTATTGGATGTAAATTAATAGATACTATCATCTATTTTGTCTCATTAAGATCATTATTGACTCCACATTATGTATGTAAGAACTCCCAATAGTGTTTATCATTTTGTATTTTAAATAATTCCACTCTCTCTCTACTATAAAATGAATTCACTCTCCCCCATTTATTTACTCCATTAAAGTCAATTTTATAGTCAACCACATTACACATAATCTAAAAAAATTCATAAATTCACCATATAGTCTCCAAATTGGGAATAAATCCATTCATCAAATCCCTTTGGTGATAACCAAAAGGAGTTACCCGAAAAGAGGTAAAATTTATGAAAGTGAATTTATGTATTATTTATTAATCAATAAATTAAATTAAAATGATTAAATACATACATATATATACATATAATATCATACTTATCATAAATATTCTTAGATGTTCTTATATTAAAGATACTACTAACACCTACATACACAACCATTAAATGGTTGTCAAAATTATCTTTTGTGTACGATGAACTACCACCTTATGAAATGATGTCACTCATTTTTCCTTTACCATGAACCATGGTAGTAAAATATGTGGAAAAACTATTTATATATGATATGTATGATAATTAATTCTTATAAATACTTTTTATATTTTCATATATTACATTCCTTCAGGATTTCCTTTTTTTAGAGATACGATGAAATCATTTATGGGCGTATGGACAACCGCCTCTTCAGAGGGATATGATACATTCACACATTAGATAGAAGATATTAAGGATTTTTTAATTAAACAATTGTGAAATAAATGGAAAATATAATATATTAAAAAATAAATTAACTTCATTTTAATATAATATATCTTTTTTATTTAGTACCATTTCACCCACTAAAAAAGTGATAATGTCGTTCGTGGACATCTAGACTACCACCTCCTCAATGCAACAAGAATATTTTGTAATCACAAGAAATATATATATATATATATATATAATTATATATAATTAATTAATATTGTATTTAGGACATAATTATAGTTATAGAGAGATAAATGTTAATTTAATTCAGTTTTAGTATGATCATTGAGAAATAGTTTCAATATTAATACATATGGTCATGCTACAGTCTCCATGATTTTAACATTGGACCATTTTTAATAAACCTAATTATTGATTAGAAATAAAAGTATAATTTTTGTATAAATATGAAAATTATTTCAAGATTATTATTATATATTGGTTTTAATAATGACCCCTTTTTACTAGTGTCGAGCTACTGACGTCGTTCCTGAAACATAAACCAAATATGCTCAAAACATCTGATTTAAACATTGATGATTACATAAGTGTATATAACCTATATTCAACTGAAATTAAAGTAATAATAAATATTTAAAATGTTTTAAATAAATTATAAAATTAAAATAAGATTTTATGTTGGAAAGTGTAGGAAAAACCTGTCAAACCATACTAAAGGTAATGAGTCTCATTTAAATTTGAATATCATTGCGACTTAGTTGCGATTATTCACATATTTAGTTATATATATAGTATATAATACCCTATAAATTTTTATGTCATGATTATTATTTAATTTATGACATTATATGTTCCAATTTATTTTTTTCATTCATGGATATTTTTATTCGAAAGTTTCTAATGTATTTAGGGGTTTTCTCTAAATTCCCATTTAATTGAGACATATTTGTTATTATGGTCCTAATTAATTTTATATAGAGTATCTACTACAATGATAATTTTTATTTAATGAGTTTCATTTAATTCATGATTTTAAATGTATCAATTTATTATACACTTTACCATACCTCATGATTCAAAAGATTCCAAATTAGTAGTGTATTTCTAAACTCAATTTCAATTAATTATGTTAGACTTCTATTTAATTTGTTATGTTACACTAATAATATATAGGAGATGACATTTTATTTTTATTTTTTATGTATTTATACATTTTTTTATGTTGTGTATATACATTCCAAGAATGTATTTTCTGATTTGTATCCCTAAATTTATTAGTTTTTTTTACATCTTTGTCACATACTTTATGGTTACAACATTTTCATATTTCTACTTGATTTCTATCATGATTTTTTCTTCTTTTAGAAATTTGATATTTTATACAAATATATAATATATTGAATTGTGTATATATATCATTTAAAATTATATTTCAGAAATATTTTTGCACATTATATTATAATTTGGAGTCGATATTATTAAATTCATAGGGTTAATCATTAATATGTTTCTATGTGGTCTGGAATGTTTGGAATATTTTAATGTTATTTTCCTCGAGAATGATTGTAATGACAATTAAAGTTAATTTCCAATAATAAACATTAAAAAAACGTTTTGTTACTTATACGACAATAGGGATATTTTATACTGATACTATCATTTTTCATTATATACAGAACTTGTTAGTTTAAAAGGTGTTATTATGAAAACTATTTCTTTTTCAAGGGATTATTATCTTCTAAAGATATTATATGGATCACATTTATTTTTGATTGGGCTGTCACATTTCAATGATATTATTTGCTAACAAATATCTTTTCCTTGGGTTAATCATGTTTCAAATAGAATTTTAATGAACTCATTTCTTTTAGATGGGTTAATCATGTTTCAATGACATTGTCTTGGAAAAAATTTCTTTCACATGTGTAAATCATGATTCAAATATATTCTTTGGTAACCCATTTATTATATAATTATTAATCACATTACGTAGATATTTTTCTACAACACATTTTTTATGGGTTAATAATGATTCAAATATATTTGAATAGAATATATTTTTTGATTATAGGATAATCATTTTCTAAAAAGAATAATGGTTGTTTTATTGAGTTTTGATGAATTCCATATTTATTTCATTCATGAAACTATAAATGAAAGGTGTTCCTAGATAGTGGAGAGTGGGTTCATTATATCATATAATATATATGAACCACGATAGAGCATTGATGCATTGGGTGACGATAAATTTTTTTGGAGAAATTTTTTGGAGGTCGTTTAAATTGGAATTCTAATTTTTAATGGTTTTGTATGAATTATTTAACGGTTAAATGAGATGATGTTACAATATACCAACACGGTTATTTATGATTTCAATGTTCTTATATAGTTTCTATTGATCGATATTGATATCAACTAGCTGATGATTATTGATTCTGTTGAGTCATTAATTATCCATGTTTTCTTATTCGATTGTCTAGTTATTGAGGGGTATGATTTCTTTTATGATTCTAGAATGCACATCGATTATGTCATCATATCCTTATGAAATATTATTCTCATTGATTAAATTCAATTGTCAATGCTTATGTTTTCCCTTACTAATCATCTAAACAATTATTTATCATTTTTCCCTTTCCCAGTGTTATTATGAATGTTTTCAAAATATTTTTTCCTATAAAAGTATTTTATAAGGATGATGATGATAACCTAATTTGAAATTTCAAAATCTATACATAATTGGATATGATACTCATTTTTATGATCCATTTTTTATGTGTCAATGATTATGTAAATTCATTATATATGAGTTCATCATAATTATCTAAAATACTAATACCAAACGGTATTCAAGAATGTAAGTGATCCAGGTTTTCCATTTGATTTTATAAGGATTATAGGGAAAAAATTGGGTCGCAGTTATCAAAAAAATATCTAGAAAGGTATAGTTATTTATTTCTGTACAAGACTTAGTGTGTGGGTTCATGGCTGTTATACCTAGAATAACATATTTGGGATAAGTATTTTATATAAATTTATCCATGGATGATAGTTGATTCATTAAAAATGAAGTAAAATGATGATATCTATGTTTATTGGCCTTTTAGGTACACTTGGTCTATTTTTTAGGCACCTAGTCTCTTTTAATTTTCACCAAACCTATCTAAAGTATATGATGTCTTCCATGTATCTCTCATGATGAGGTACTTACTATAACATCCCAAGTAAATAAAGAATAAGACATATTTAATATTTATTATTATTTTTGAATTAAATATTAATTTTAATTTAATGGGGTTTCTATATTTGATACCGTACCCGATACGCAACAACGGGTTTCATTGAAATCTTATGTTGCACACTAATAATATAATATTATTATTTTAAATGGTAGTTAACTCCTAGATGTTGTATTGGGGGGAATGAAAAAAGCTAACTAAAATATGATTATACATTATTTATAAATTTATTTACATTAATCCAATAAAAGTAAGAGGCTTAAAATGTGAAGGAATCTAATTTGAAGCATAATTTATATTAAAAGGACAATTTACCGCCATTAAATGGAGGACCCTCTTTAAATATAGTTTTAGTCACTTTAATACATTCTAATTGACAATATAACATCTTTATTTATAATGTGGACATCAAAAATCACTTTGTGTAAATTTTAGGAATTTTTCCAATAAAGTTCATTTTTAATGAATAGTGAAAATATTGAATGTTAATTCAAAACAGCGTTTTAATCTAATTTATTTATATAGTAAATTTTTTTTTAATTGGGTTTAAAGTGTAATTAAAATATATTTTTACCATTTAATCCAATTTTGGTCATTGGAATTAATTTCACTTTGAAATTGGACATAAACAAGTATCAATCTTTGAATGATTATTATTTCTTAAAAACACGCTATTTGTTTTGATAAATAATAACTAATTTTAAAATTAACTAATGCCACTTTTATGTTTTTAATGTGGATAAATAGAAATTATTTTTTAATTTTTAATATCAAATATAGCTTAGGCTGAATTATTGGTATTTTTCTGAAAAACATCAATTTTGATGAATAGTGAAACCACTTAGTAGTTGTTAAAAAAACTGACTTTTTTCATTTATATGAAATTTTATAGCAACTGTGAATTGAATTTCTAAAATCTGACAAACATGGATATTATGAAGAATTAAAATGTGGTTCAATAAGATGGAAATAATTTTTAGTAAATAGTAACTGTTGTCTTTTATTTATTGTAGTTAAAGTTAAATATAGTAATTCAAGGTTAAAAGAATATTGTAATAAATCAAAATTACCATAACACATAACTTAACCTTATTGGATGAGTAATTTCTAGCCATGTAAATATTTGGTTCTATTTTTAAGCCCCATGTATCCCCTTTTAAAAGATAATGACACTTTATATTTATTAATTTAATATAAAGGAAAAAATGTCATAATCAAAACACTTTTAGTAAATTAATTTTTATATGGTGTTATATAAATTATATTTTCAACTATAAATATTAATTTTATCTCTATAAATATTTCCTATATCATGGTAATTTTTTTATAATTTTTAGACATCATATAAATTAAATTTTTATGACACAATAATGATGTAGGGTTTACCTCATTAATAAATGATTTAAATAAATAAGATTATAATGATTAAAATAATATCCAAAACATTTCCAAATTAGATTTTATGATTTTATTTCATATATGAGTCTTCCTATATCTACATTAATGATTTTTTGACCTTTAGAATCTAAATATCATTATATAATAAAATAATATTATCACACATTACTAAAGAGCCCCTCTTCCCCCTTATAAAAAGAGACCATTTCTAACAAATTCCTCACACCTCTCAAGCCTTTTGGCTCGTCCAAACTCGTCCCAATTAAGCTTAATACATCCCTCTCCTCCTCCCCGAAGCCTTACTATAGGCATAAGGCAATTGATGAAGTCCTTTGGATAAAACCAAAGGGAGTTACCCAAATTAAAGGTAATTGTTTCTCTTAAATTGTTTTCTTTTATTTTACATCTCCAACACCTAAACTCATTTTAATCCTTTTTTTGTAACAAAAACAGTATCCTCAGTATACTAGGATGTTTTATGGGAAGGATTCGAACTTAACATACCCACACCTCCTTCTAATGGTTGAAGAACATAATGTTTCTGTGGATGGAAAACTAACGCCTCACGAAACGATGATTGTTCAAATATCTCCAACAGCCTCTCATGGTGGCCATTATGATGACACTATATTTATATATTATTTTTATTATTTTTATGTTTTCTTTATTCTTCTATTTTTTTCCATTTATAACAAGCCCTTATGGGTTCCATAGTGGGTAAATATTATAATCTCATTTAAGGAAGTGCGGACTACCGCCCCACAATGTTATATGACTCGTTAATGCCTTATGTGGGACGTATAAAGGATGGATTTAATGATATTATATATGATATTATAAATGAAATTATACAGTAATTATAATATATTTATGTATCATTTTTTTTAATTCCCTTAAAATAAGAAATATAAATGAAAGTAGCGTTCATGCGCACGTACGGCTTACCATCTCCATGAATGGTGCATTTCATTTCTTACCTCCAAATGATATGTACTATTATAAATACATGTATATACTTGATATATAAAATATATATGATGTCAAAATCATGACTATAATTCTGGATATAATGTACTATTGACCACATGAACTACTTGTAAATATAAGGTGTATATCTTTGACTCAAGTACTAAATATGGTCAAAATGAACGTTATTAACATAAATGATTACATAATGTTTATAACATGGTAATATGTGATATAAAAGGAATAATAAACATGAAAAATGTTCTTAAGAAAGTAAAAATTAACTTTAGTTTATTATTTTGGAGACTAACGAATGATCAATTCAAGTCGGAGAAGATTTAAGGGACTTCATCTTAATCTCCTATCATTGAGATATAATTTGTTTTAATACACGATTTTCTTTTAAACTATGTATAAACACCTTAGAATTTTACTTTTATTAAAAATGAAACTTTTTTCTATGTAGAGTATTACTAAAAGACAAAAATAATGATACTTTTAACGTAAGCGGTGACAACAACCTTTTCCGCCGCTGCGAGTATTATTTCATCTTTGGCTTCCTCAACAAGCCGAGATTTTTTTAAAAGAAAATAAATACCACATAGGATTTTATGTATTTTATTATTGAATATGGTTTTGATAATAGTTATTGTTATGTAAATATATTTATATGATATATTGTTATTCAAAGGTTGAAATTTTTTCTTTCAATTATATTTGGTTTATATCTTATTATTTTCTATTGGTGCATAGACATTTGGCAGGTGGTTGCATGATAAACCAAATGACGGGTGGTTCTGTGAATAGCAGGATGGGTGGTTACATTATAAACACCAATGAATTGGGTATGTATGTCGGTTGTATGGCTATTCCATTTAGTGATATGTCTGGAAGTCGACCGTATGGTTATTCCATTTAAGTATGTTTATGCCCCAAGATACCTTTATATGTTATGTGTTCTTTATATGGGTTTTATGGTAATATTTCGGTTACAAAAGGGTATGTAATGATATTTTAATTAGTGAAGAGTATTTAATACTTCAAAAAGGTGAAAAGTATTATGTATGATAAAGTATTAATGGTTTACCTGTTGTTTTTAAAAAACTAACAGTTTCTTTCTTTGTGTATCCCTTACTGAGCTTTTATGCTCATACCACATTTTTTGAAATGTTTTTCACAGGAAATAATGTGGTATAGGGTCAAGGATGGGATTAAGGAAAAGTCATGTTGTCTTAAACATGGAACTAGACATTACTCATTTTTTCCAAAGATCATGTTTTTTAATAAAAATGGAAACTCTATAGAAGTGTCTAGTTGGTAATCTTTTGAGATGTAATAGTTATGTCCTAATTATCTAAAACTATAAACCTGAAAATATCCTCAATGTGAATTATTCATTTAATTCAATATTATGTAAGATTTATGAGCGGGTCCATATACATACCCAATCGATGAAATTTACTATAATCAAAGTTCCAACAAATGGATCCTTTTATTATTATTTTGAATAATATATATTAATAATAGATCATATATTGAGTGTGCAATATAAAAAGACTAATCACATAATGATTTTTATCTCGAAAAATCACAAATTTTAAGAAGCTTAATGAGAAGATGATGATGTAATGAAATAAATATATCACTAATAGATTGTATCAGACTGATGAATATTAAGTGTTAAATTAATTACAATCGAGGTATTATATAGCACCATTATAACCAATTATTTTTTCATATAAATATTTTATATTCATATATAATATTATTTGTAAAAATGAGTCTACACTAATGTCACATACTAGTAAATATTTTAACATAATGTTATTGTTTTCACAAAGGCATTGAATTTTTATGAATTATTATGAAAAACTATGCTATTAAAAATTTATTTGTTAATTTGATTAAAATTAAATCATTAGTTATCAATTAATTATCTATAAAATGAAAATCATTTTAATTTAAATGGAATATTTTTTCTGAAAAAATGATTTCTAATGTGAAATGTTTGTTTATATTAAAAATTAAAATTAATTTTTATTACTAATTTTAATAAATATATATATATTATATATTAAATGGATATTTTAACATTAATTTTATATTTTTCAATGTATGGGATAAAAATCAATCAATTTTTAGGTATTAAATTTATTTTTTAAAAAGATGTTTTCATCATGTTTTCATTAATATTTTGAAAATAATTAATTGTAATTAAATGTCATGAATTTGAGAATGTTTAGTCTATATTAAGAAGATTGAGGTTCACATTTTCTAATTATTCCCCTTCATCTTAACCATGATGAATAGTTATTATGGTAATTTTATCACCTCAATACATTGTAAATCAAGAAAATTAAATTTTATACTAAATGATAATCCCATATTTTTTAAACCTATTTATTATTTTATTAATGTAAGACTACCCTTGTCACCTAGGAATCCAAATTGAGTTCTTTACTGGAACCCTTTACATTGAAATTGATTAGATATTATCTAAATAATAAAAACATTCAAAATGTCACTCTCTTAGTTTAAATATAAATAATGTGTTCCCATAGTGGAAAACATATTATAATTGAATATTAAAATAAATTTCAGTAGTATTGAAATTATCTTAATAATGATAACTTATTTATATTTTTAGGTATTATATAAAAATCCTAAATTCATTCATAATATGTAAATCTTAGTTATTCAATTAAATGAAAATTAAAATAATTGAAATAGTGAATACTAAAGGTGAAATATAATAAGCATGAATGGCCCGAAGGCCTTCATTATTATTGATTATTAACAACACCCTTTCAAGGGATGAGGGGGGTCCCTTACAAGGCATGTAGGCTCATAGATTACATGTCCCATAGGCTTATGAGATTACATTACCCAAAGGTCTAATTGAATTCAAATAGACTATATACAAGTAACTCCCGCTCCCCAGCATCTGTATCATGATAGGAGCTCTCCACCTTCACATGGCCTTTTGGATTAGCCTCCCATGCAAGCAAAGGCTAGTCTCGATTCCATAGACATACCCTCTCACTCTGAAAAATCCATTTGGCTCTACTCTAGTGAGTGCACCTACTTTGAATCCTCTTCACATGCTACTATTTTTTTGTCGAGTCTGTTAGGGGAAACTGCATGTGGCTCAAAGGCCTTGATGTGACCTAAAGGCCTTAAAGGTGGCCCGAAAGCCTTACTAACCCGAAGGCCTAGGTTTCCCGAAAGCCTTTAGTCTCCAATCCCAAAACAGTGGCCCATAGTGAATAGTTCTAGCTGCTATAGTATTGAACAATACAAGCTACAGTGTCTCCTACTGTACGCTAACAGTGTATAGTTCCGCTACAGAACCTATACAGTGTACAATTCTATTATAGTACCTGCACACTGTACAGTTTTGTTGCACTACTACAATAGTGCCTGCTATAGTACCCTGAAAATATTCTTCTACGTGGTATTGAACAAGGGTCACGTGGATGCACTTAAGGATACATCACCAACTAGGATGAGGCGCATGTTTTAAAGTGAAATATTATAATTATTTTTTTCATAAAAATTTAATTAGATATTACGATGTAATAACTATTGTTAAAATATCATATTACATGAGAAAAAAACTTCTTTATGTCTAATATGTAAAATTAGAAGAATAGTAACATTATTGGTAATAATTATATTTTGCGAAAATAAAATTTTAATAAATTATACAAATATTATAAAAAATGTTAATATGGTTTATTTATGTTCTAAAATTTTATTCCTTCCCATTTTGAAATCCATTTTGAACCATTTTCCTTCTATAAGACATTAATATATATTATTCCTTTATATAATTCTATGAGTTCCCCCCATCAATTATAAAAGTAGACCACCCCTTCCACTATATAACTTCACATTGAAACTTTTTAAAATTATTTTTTCCATTTTATGTTATCCACTCCATTATACACATTATATTTATGTCATTCTTACAAAAAGACCAAACCTTGTGCTATAAAAAGAATATATAAAGTATTTACTCCATATACGATCTAATCATCTTAATCAATCACTTTTTTTAATTTATATTTTAATTCCTATAAATATGATATAACATTCCTAAAATGATAAATTGGATAATAATAATATAGATAAATTTTTTATTATAATGAAACCACCTTTCCTAAGAATATTTTTATCAAATTGGAAGTGAAAATATCACTTGTGGTTATGTATGGCTTAACTAATCCATAATGATACATAATTAGTTTCTCATCACCATATCTTATGGATGGATATTATGATGGATTTAGTGTTTAAATATGATACATATGAAAAAATTATACTTGTGTAAATATATTATCATATCTAACATCTTACATTCCTTTCCATTAGATAATGATAATGATGATCATGAGTACATGTGGACTACCACCTCCACAAAGTGATGTGGTTGGTTCATCCATTATAATTTAATATAATTGAAAAAAGGAAATAATTAATGTGTTTTTGGTTAATATTTTATATTTTTACTATTATAAAAATTTCATTTATTATTATCCATTATTTTATTCTGTCACTAAAAAACGAAACTATTGTTAATGCATATGTACGACCTAATGTATCCCTGAATAGAGTAATACATTTTTATACATCTTTATTTTAATAATAACTCAAATATTTTATAAAATTATTATATATTTATTTTATATCATTATTATAATTTTTATATAATGAATCCATGATCAAAATAAAAGAAAAGAACTTCTAAAAAACATAGTTGATAAAGAAAATCGATATTAAAATGAAAATTATTTTAATAAAAAAAATTTAATAAATGGGTGATAACAGATTATAATGAAATCCTATTTGGAATGATATATATTGTGATTGATATTTATACATATTTATTATTAACATATATTTATTATATAGGATGTTTCAACATGTATGAATGAAGTTGGATATAATGTATATGATTTTTTTTACTTTTATTTATGTGGGAATCATGACGTTTAAACCACATGTCCTTTAAAAAAGACTATACATTAAATATGAACAACTGTAACGATGATTATTCTGAATTTATTTGTGATATAAATTTTAATTGTATTTTATTTCATTCATGGGTATTATTATTCAAATATAATAGAATGATTAAGGGTATTTAGGTAAAATGACATTATTTATTGAGATTTTTTATGGTTATATTATGATAAATAAATATTACGACAGCTCTCTTAATATTTTCATAAAACATCATCTTCTCTAGTTAATTCATGAAAATTAATGTCTTCCTCATATTTTCCCTATTGTATGAACTCTAGACGTAAACCATATGTTATATGGAAAATCAACTTTATTTATCTCTTCGGTTATGAACTCTTTTTCATCTATCTCAATATTCCCTATCAACTATTTGAAGGAATACTATTAATATTATCATAGGAGTTTTCAAATTTAATTTTACACAATTTTTTTCATTTTATTCAATCTTATAAAATGAATCTTGTTATGGATTTCTAACTGCAGTACATTTGGAAAGTCTAAAAAATATTTTTTTTCTTTTAAATTTTATAAAATGAATAAAATATCCCATCTTCATGACCAATTAATTATTGAAAATATAAATTAAAAGAATAAATGTATAATTTCCATGATTTTTTTATATAATATATTTTGATATTTTATATTTTAGTGTAACTTCAAAATAGGAATTTTATTTTCATCCTAAATGTTTTCAATGATACTTTAGTATTATTTATATTGATCACAGAATACATAACCTGATTTAAAATATGACATACGATAGATATTATCTAATGATGTCATAATTGTTATTTTACTTGATGTTTAATGTTTACCGTGACATAATTTCTATGAAACTATTCCCATATTATTAGTTGTAATGTAAATAAATTATGGAATGTATATGATTCTCATTTATTTTTAATTGGTTTTAAAGTGTAGAAATTTTTTATGTAACACGTTTATAATATAGGATTATGATGTAATTTTTGTTTTATGATCTTGTGGAAAATATATTATTTTTTTAATTATGTTAATGATAGTTCATTATAACTAACGATGATTGTTAAATTATAACCAAGGGATGTTATTATTTCATAACCAAGGACAATGGTCACATTATAACTATGTTATGTTGATACATATATGTCTCTCCAATGAATTGGATAATGAATGATATATCATGAAATAAAATTAATTGTAATAGTTAGTGGACCTTGTTGACTAAGAATATTTTTCCAATAATATTGTCATGGGAGTGAACAATGACACAAAATATTGTTAGGGGAGTGAACTAAGTCAACCATGATAGTATTTGGAGAGAACCTTTACTACTATTATAGTTTGGGTAGTATACCCATTACATAATGATATTTTCTTAAATAATACCAAAAAATCTTGGAAATGATTACATATTATTATTTTTCTTCCATAATCTCATGTCTTATGATAATATTATGATACTACAGCTTATATATTGTGGTTTCATTATGAATCATGTTTTTTAAACACAGATGATTTATTCTAGGAATCAGGATTTTATTTATGATATACCTAGTACGAATTTCCAATGTAATTTTGATGTTCTCATTATTTTATGTTCATTATATTATCAAGTGTTCAATGTTATATCCAATATTTAAACAAAAATAGAATTTGTGCTCACCATTTCTTTTTTTAGTGGGGTTAGTGTTGTAGTCAACAACCAAAACCCCAAATATTATTGAAAATCGCACAAGTTACCCATGTCTGAAAGAAGAAATTTTCTTAACATCCCTAACATAGATCGGGTGTAACAATGGATGGAGATCATCCCTCCATAGCAAAGAATGATAAACACCCAAATTGGAAATCCCATCAGCAATCCTGTTATCCTACCATTAGGTATGTGTGGTGATGAAGTCGATCTCAGAATGCGATTTCAAACAATCAATGCAGAGAGCAGTGAGTGGCCAGGTAAGATGTATGGTGCCACTCTAGAAGGCCTGAATAAATGTAGTTGAGTCACTCTAAATCCATATGTTTTTCCAGTTTCGACACTTGACAAAATATATGGCATGGATAACACTTAGTATCTCATCTTCTAGTGAGGAAGCAAATCCACATGAACCAGAAAGTCCTCACCATTTCATATGTTTCCTTTCCACTTGGTTTAAAGTATGTTACCAAGTTTAATATCTCTAATAAGGGTCATAGTTATAAATAACATACTTATAAATTATGCGTATTATATATGAATCAAATAATTATTTTTCCATGTTTCTAATGGAACATGAACTATATAATTTGAGTGTAGATTGGAATGTTATCTTTCTAATATTCATATTAAAAATTGAAATATTACTTTATCTGAATAATGGGTCACTATACCTTAAAAAGTTAAAATTAGAAATATATTTTCTATTTTTAATTATAGTTTAATTAATATTATGCCAACCTTCAATCTCCCCATGAAAAAACAACCCATAAAAAAGATGTTATTCTAATTTAAAAAAAAAAAATATATAGACTTAATATTTTTTGTTTCATGAAATTATTAAACTGAATGATTTTTAATCCATGTTTAGTTTTCAATATTTTGTTCTATGATAATACCATCAAATTATGTGGTTCAACATTAAAAAAATGAACAAATAAATTATCATACCTTTTTCTTTGTTTTAGGATATTCGTTTTATTACTCATTCATGATATGAGTGTAGAAAATATGAATACATGGATTCTCACCATTCTTAGTTTAATATGTTGCATCAAAAACAATAACATATTTTCGATTTCACTTAATCTTGATAGGTTTCAAATTATACATGTTCTTCAACTGATATATCATCATTGTGAGATAATTATTTTAGATCTGCATAGTCTGTCAAAAGTAAAATTAGTTATCTATAGAGGACCATAAGAATAATTATATTTTACATTATCTTGTGGTTTTGAATTAGAAATCCTATAATAACATCAATTTAAATTCCACCATTATTCACTAACATTCAATAATTAAGGATGTGAATGTTTTTACAATAATAGCATTATTTTATTCTACATATTACTCCTCAATAAATAAACCCTTTCAATTAAAACCACATTAATATGTAAATGGATTCATCAAAATATTATAGCTGTGGTTCTCTATTTTAAAAAAACATTTTTACAATAATAATTTTTTTTAAAAATTCCTTTTTATTTCTTGGTGTCCTTTCCATTATGAATTACCTCATTATTATTCATCTATAACACATAATGTAATTGATAATATTATGAACACAAAACAATTATCCAATGGGGACATTCTTAATTGTTGGATATATATCTATCATCTATAATATGGTGTCATATATTTCTATAATTTTATTATAGGATCATGAATTTAAATATAAAGATTATTATTTTTTAATTAATATTTAGCTTCAAAACACATAGACAGTAAATACATCAATTATATATTCATTGAAATTATAATCATTATGTTAACCTAAATAATATTTTCTTTGTATTTGAAAACTGATTTATGATATCGTATCAACAATATAATTTATAATTTCACATAAGTAATGGCATAAAATATTGAATAATTATGATGATTTCTTAGTGAAGCATTCGTAAATTTGAACAATTTATGATCTCAATAAAGATTAATGTTTTCATTTAATCAAAATAAAATATTTTTCCTAAATTAAATGTAATTGGATTTTTTATTATTGATTTTATCCTAATTAATGTTAATTTCTTCTTATATTTAACTAATTGGATCCTAAGAATGATTTATTTATCACTGATAGTTATTTTCAAATAATTTTAGTTGTCCTCAAACTGTCATTGACATTCTATGTCAAAATATGTGGCATACTATTTTTAAATAATGTTATTCATATATATTTTCCTATAATTGTTTTCAATAAAATTTCATTAATTAATTGGGACAATTTCACATTACATTTTTCATTTTACTATTCTTATCGATATGTTTTCCCCTTTTTATTATTGAATATTTTCCTCTAAATAGGTTAAATATTTCAATTAATTTATTATTTGAAACAATTTAATTTAATCATACCCTATTAAATAATTTTTTCAAATTTAATATCATTCAAAAAAATATCATTCAACTACAACTAATGGTATTATCATTATTTTTAGATTTATCTTCAAGAGGCTTTCTTGGTTAATGTGGTTTGGAATGATTTATAGATTGTAATGACTAATCCTTCTCAAATTTTATTTATCATTAATCATATACCTTTTATAATATTAATATATATCAACAATTTAATGATTACCCACTCATTAAAGTATTAAGCCTCGTGGAATAAAATAATAATTAAAATTATTTGATAGTTTTTATAATTAATATAGATAAAATATTCAATAATTTATCCATAACCTGAACCAAATTAATAATATTTTTCACCCATGTTAATAACTCCTCAGTGATTTCATATTATCCTAATATGATATCCATTAACACCGTGCAATATGATTATTCTTGATATCCTACAATTTATTTTCCTTATCTTGATCATCATAGACAATTCCAAAAAAGAATAATTAATTTTATTCAAGAATCATGTTAAATCAATCTATATGTTGGTAAATGAAACACGGTATACTCATTCCACTGATAAAAATTACTATTATTATAATAAAAAGTATAGATAATCACAAATTTAATAAGACATACACCCTTATCAGTGATTTTAAAAACATCCATGTTAGTAGATATAAGATATTTAATCATCATAGACTTAAATTGAAAAAATAACATGCCATAGAACATAGGGGCTTATTTATTGCTGATGTAATTTAGAAAATATATATCTCATAAATAAAATATAATTAAAACAAAAAGAATAATTTATTTTTTGAATAATAACATAAAATCATAGAATTAATGGAAAAAAACCTATTGAATGTTCTTAGAGGGTTTATATCTCCACTAAGAGGGTGGTGAATCATTTATGGTTGGAAACCCCTACTATCAATCCATTGTTACAAAATCACAATTTATAGTTTTCAAATCATAGTGATTATGATATTATGAAGATATATTGTGTTGGAAGGATCACTCACAACACATGGGTGATTGAATTGTTAACCAAAAATCATTATTTAGAGTTCAATCCATAATGAGGAATGGTTTTGAGGAGACTAAAAAAGTTTCCTGTATTATTATTAATATGAATCCATAAAAGAGTTAGTATATGGAACAGAAATTCTAGATATAATAATGATAGATAATCATTAACTTGTCAATCATCATTATTTTCTATTTTTTCAATTTCCTTTCAAAATTTATATTTTTCGGTAACTTTTATTCTTATGATCATTTTCCAAACAAGAACCCTGGTAGAATGATAATCGGAATGGGTGGATAAGAACCTCATAGTTCGACTAAATATCATCTAAATCATTCACCTATAAATACCATTGAGTTAGCATAAAATGTATTGTAAATAATGCCATATTTTTGACATTATGGCTTATGGAATTGTAGTCATTCCAGATGATATAAAAAATTTTAATAACTTTTATGTTTCTATCAATACAGGATAAATATTTTTATTATAGTGAATCATTATGTTCCTCTCAAATCATAATTCTATAGATTTTGGTTTTACTCTCAAGTTCATAATGAGGTTTGATCCCCATATTGTCATATGAGATATAAAATATCATTTGAAAAAACATAGTTGTGTTAACCCAAATGATTCAATAATTTATTTTTTTTTATCTGGAAATCATATTGATAAAAACCATTTGAAATGGTGTCTCATCATGATTTAAAATTCCAACATAATTAAAATCCTTTTAATCTCTCAAGATCATCCATCAAATAAAAATAATCATAACACTAATGTGGATTTTCCCCTCCTTATACACTTTATGGTGTAACCACAACACCTATGGTGTGTGTTTTTATAATTATTGTAATATAAATATTTTATTCCAATTGATATATAGAATAAATAAATCAATGAAACTATTAATTCTTCATCACCATAACCTTTTCAGCTTTATATAACTATAATAATACTCCCACGAATCCATAATAATATTTTTAATAAATATACCGTTAAGATAATTCAAACATCCATCAATGAATTTCAACAAAAAAAACATCAAAACCCAATTACAAGGTGAATGTAATTCAACCACAAAACCATATGATATAATGGTGTTTTTTATAGTTTTGTAAACCCAATATAATAAAAATGAGATTATAACCATTTCTCAAATCTTAGTGAATCGTATTTCTAAATTTTTGAATTAAATTTTGTGTGGTCTTATCTAAAAACTAGAAATCATCACCCACCTCCAAGAATCATGGGATAATAAATCTCCCCAAGGAAAATGTGGATTCAAATGGTTTTCAAAAATGAAATTATTAGTTTTTTAATTCATGTAGATATAAAAGGAAATTTAACCTCAAATTTTTCTTTATGAATTATCATATGTGAAATATTCATTATAAGACCACTCGTGGTGATCGACCTATTGTAGTCAGTGATTATATTTTTGATCTTAATATATGTTTTTTAATAATAAGAGTCACTGTATATTTGGATAATTATTATAAATTCACTATAAGAACTGGTGGGTTTAATATAATATATTAACTATATGATTTCGATAGATATATGTGATATCTGATAAGTTTCTATAACTTGATGCTGATCAATGATCCATGATTGTGTATCGTCTCTTTTGTTGTGGATATAAATGAATTTTGACAATATATTTTTTTGTTTTTAATCCAATGAGTGATAAAAATGATTTGTATGGTGTGGTTATATTAATAATGAATCAGAAATCAATATTTCAATTCAGTTGAATCAAATGATCTACATTCATATCATGGTTCATTTAGAGATTAAGATGGATTCTTAATAGAGTGGATACATAATAAAAAAAATTTAGAAAATGAAAGAGTAAAATTTTAATATTTATTTAAATAATAAATTTCTCATGCGAGATTATATATTAATTTTTTTCTAATAATATAACTATATGTGAAGGGAACAACATTTTTATGGTTAGGTGTTAATTATTCATGCATCATTAGTAATTAAAAAAACATAAAATTTTAATCATGCCTGATGTGATTATGAAATGATATTCCAATGGTGGGGGATCACAATGATTTATGGTTATATAAATTATGTTTAGTATATTGTCAATTATTTTTAGAATAATTATTGTCATGTGAGAGGTAGTGGATTATAAAATTTTATTTAAATTCATTGAAAAATTGATATTTTGAATGCGGTTTTGAGAGGAGGAAATTATGGTAATTATTTTATTGATTTTCATTTATGTTCTATGGAATAGTCTAGATCATGATGAATTTCCAATGTTTCCCACTAAAATATTTTATTGGGTGAAAAAAATATCATATAAGAGTCATAGAGGTAGAAAATATAATAATAAGTTATATATATACATTGATATTTATTATTATTATTTTTCTGACACATTGTTGTTGTTGTTTTTTTTCATAATGAGGGGTTTAAAAAATATATATACATCACATATATGAATTATGGTTACATTTTAAAATAGTGCCATGTTTTATGGGGGAAATAATTTTACGATTTAATGGAAATATACGGGTAAATAATAAAAACATACATCTAATAATAGAAATTAAAATTTAAGGGAATAAAATACTATTATTTTGTTTCCATTATTACCTATTAATATATATATATATATATATAATATACATTTTTATTTCAATTTCAGATTAATTCCACCTGATTCGTCATAGCTCTATAACTCTCTTATGTTTTATTACATTTATCATAGAATAAATGCAATACAACATCTCCCTTGTGCGACTCCTGATATATTGTTCTTAAAACCCTTTTATAAAACAAAAATATTATATATATATCGTAATTTCATTGACTAGGAATGATATGTTAGTTTCTATAAATATTTTATATTCTAATTTCAACTTGATTAAGGATTAATTAAAATAGTTTTGAATATGGGATTAAATTGATAAAAAGTCATTAATATTTCCATATATTAAAGATGATGTAATTTCATATATTTTGGAATAGTATTTACAATTTTGAATGATTTTTGGATTCAAATGACTGAATACATAGAGTATAATGCTCATTTATATGTTAAAATATATTATATGGGATGAATAAGATAAATTTAAAAAGTTAATATTGAATGTATTTAATTTTTAAGGAAGGAAAATATTGGTGTTTCTTTGCAATTATAGGCCTCTTGGTATATATCATTTTTTGGATAATAATATTTTTATTGCTAAGCCAATTTGATGACCCTATGTTGAGTGAATAATTATATCTTTTCACAGCGTCAATTAATTGGCCATTGTATGTTTGTGTAGAGTTCAACATGTGATTAAAAGTTTTGTATATGGTATATAAATACCCAAATCATTGCACATTGTAGAATGTTTTAACATAACCCATACAATGGTTTATGATATTTCATTCATATATAGCATTCCCATCATGAATTGAATTGATTACATTATAAATTATAGTATACATATAATAAATGAAAAATATAGTGAAGTAAAGTAAATTTAATTGATTTCATATTTAAAATTATATATTTTAAAGAAATGAATTCTATATGACTAATACTATTAAAATGGTAAAATGAAAAATAATAAAGAACCGAACAATATTTTGGAGTACGAGGGGTAATTTAATCTAAAAAATAATAAGAATGTGCCTAAAAATAATAATATTGGAACTGATTTAGTGAAAGTAAGTCATTATTTTCCAAAAATATGGAATTAGGGGAAAATATTTGAATGTACTATGTAGGATTTAGCTATAAGACCCCAGACTTAAACCTTACTTAATATTGAATTAAATGAATAAATCACATTGAGGATCCTTTCAGGTTTAGAGTTTTAGAGAATTAGATCATAAATCATGAATTACATTCCACATTTAAACAACGTGGCTACATAAAAGATAGAATTCGTTTTTTCCCATCAATAAAAACATATTTAAAATAAAACATGGATTCTTTCATGACACTATCATCATATCATTCACCTTTCCTTTGACCTATGAAAATCATTTGAAAAACATGGGATGAGCATAAAAAGCTCAGTAAGTGATATAAAAGTATAAAAAGAAAACATTAGTCCATGTATGAAATCATACTTAACTCATATAAAATAAGAATTTTAACATACCTCATCAAATCATGAATAAATCATAAAAATCATAAGGCATAAAGGTAACTTGAGGCATTCCTAACATTCTTATGTAGGGAGTAACCCTTTTGGTTACGTTTGGAATACCCATCACAGTATAATCCCTAAATCTATTCGGAGAAACCTTAACGTTTAACTCCTTCGTGTTACCCAATTCTTTGGAGAGCTATATCGGGATCACCCACCCTTAGTTTATCACGGAACCACCCGTCTTCAAAACAATGCCCAAGAACCATAAAATAATAATATCACATAATACATGTATAAAGGAAACATAACAGTTCTACTTTTCAATCACAAGATATCAATAAAACACATTGATATAAAAACATTATGAAAACCATTTTCTATACCAAAATAAAAGAAAATTAAAACATGGTATTTATTTTTCATTTAAAAAAAGGCATGGCTTGTAGACGAAGACGAAACTCAAATAATGGTCACGGTGGCGGAGAAGTCGTTGTCACCGCATACGTACGACAAAAAAACATTACTTTTTGTAGTTTAGTAAAACTATTCCTATAATAAGACTCCTTTTGAATAATAAAAAATACAAAGGGGTTTATACACCATATAAACGAAATTTGTGTATAAAACAAAATATGCCTCAATGAAAGGAGATTGAGACAATGTCCCTTACAAAGACTATATCCTTGGAATAAGGATAAATCAATTAAATAATTATGTGTGACAAACGAATACACCAAATATAAGTGGATATTAAGTGTAAAACAATCAGAGTACATTCACACATATTCATAGAATGACATATTCAAGGAGTACAAGTTTATCCCAAAGAATCAAAATTGGGTTAAGAAGTTCCCTGCAAAAATTCGACAACCTAACGACGTCACTTCAAAATTCAGAAAAAAGAGTTGATGAGAGATAAAAAGGGTATCTCATCACTTGGACATAAAATTTACGTCAATAAGGATATAGAAAAACATATACCGACATAATAGTATGTGAATTAAAAGGCATATCAAAAAAAGTATTTTAAAAAGAGGAGGGTGAAAGGTTCCTTTACCGACTTGGGTTACTTTCGAAAACGTACACCCAATTGAATAAGGGTCATACAATGAATATGTAAATAACTATAAATGGAATTATATTACACAAATAGTATAATAATGGGATGCACATACACCACTCAAAGGAAATGGTGTCAAATGTAGCATAAATCTCACGGGACAAAAAGTGAGATGAAAAATCCCTTACGAAAACTCGGCAGCCTAACAGCACCACTTAAAACATCCAAAAATCGATTGATGAGATCAGATAGGGTCTCTCATAATATTAAAAAAATTTACAGAAATAGGAGAATAAAATAACATCCCCCATCATAACAAAAAAAATCTTAAAATAAGTGACATGAAGGAGAGTACTTAAAAAAAGAGAGAGGTTAGATCTCTTTCAAAAATTCGGCAGCCTAACGGCGCCACTCAAAGCTTACAAAATGGATTGATGAGAGATAATAGGTTCTCTAATTATATGAACATAAAAAGTAGATTAGGAGTAATATAAAATAACATCCCAATCATATGAAATATGAGTTTAAATTGAACGACATAAAAGAGTTTACTTAAAAAGAAAGAGAGAGGTTGGATCCCTTATTCCGTGTCCGACATGACTCGATCGATCTTTAATCTCATGAATAATAAAATTTGGTGAATTTATAATTTCTTAAGGACCATATTTACATATTATTATTCATTTAATATCACATATTATAAGGTTATAATAATTGGTTAATATAGTGAGTCCACATGAGACGTTTTTGTCGATGTTCGGCACATGTGTAAAAATCGAACTTGTTGGAAAAGAATTTTCAATGTAGTTATAGGTGCATCATATCCAGAATAGTATTGATGTTTTAAATATCATATATATCCATTATATATTCATTTTATATTATTCCATAGCATTTGGAGATAAAAAATTAAAAGCACCATTCATGGAGACGGTAGGCCGTACGTACGCATGAACGCTACTTTCATTTTTTGTCATATTAATGAAATAAAACAAAATGATATATATATATATTATAATTACAGAATGATATACCTGATTTAGATTCAATACATATATATCCATTATAAATATGAACTTATAATCGTACATAACATTTGAAGATAAGAAATGAAATGTACCCTTCATGGAGATGATAAGCCGTACGTACGCATGAACGCAACTTTCATTTCTTAGGCACATTAATGAAATTAAAATAGATGAGATATATATATATATATATATTATAATTCCAGTATAATATATATTTTATATTTATCACATAATATCATCAATTTTATTCTTTATACATTCCATGTATTGAATGAACGAGTCACATCACTTGAGGGGGCGGTAGTCCACACTTCCTCAAATGAAATTATCGCATTTGCACAACATGCAAAGCATAAAGGTATGAATTAAACATAAAATCAAAAATAATATAGAGGAAATAAATATAATATATATCATAAATAAATATAGTTCGATCATAATGGAAACCATTGAAGGTGTTAAAATAATATTGAACAATCATCATTTCGTGAGGCAGTAATTCACCATCCACAGAAACAGTATGTCCCTTAACCATTAGACGGAGGTGTGTGAAAGTGTAGCTCCAATATTTCTTATAACAGCATCCTAGAATATTTATTATACTGGTGTTGTTACAATAAAAAGTAATAAAAACTTTTTAGGGGTTTGGAGAAGAAAAATAAAACAAAAGAACACAAGGGAAGACATTACCTTTAAATCGGGTAACTCTCTTTGATTTGTGCTCAAAGGCTTCCTTGGAAGGGATTCTGCCCAAAGTGAGGCTTCAATGATGAAGAGAGGTATGTGGAGAGATGAAATGTCAGGGTTTGGCCGAGCCAAATTCTTGAGTAGTGTGTGTAAGGTGATAGAGGTGGGGTCCTTTTCTAAGAGGAGAGGAGGGGCACTCTTGGAAAGTTATAAAATATTACATTATTATAAAATGATTTTCGGATTTAAAACGTCAGAAAAGGATATATTTAGAGGATAAGGTGATAAGGTTTCTAAATCCACCCATCCAATAGGTATTTTAAAGTGTAAGACTTATATTTCACCATATCTTCTCATTTTATTTAAATCGTTCATTTATGAGGTAATCACTGCATCATCACGATGTCATAAATAAAGTAATTTATTTAATGTCTAAAAATTATAAAATGAAATATCATGATGTAGAAAAATCTTTTTATATTTCTAATGAATATTTATAGTAAAAAATATGACTTTTATTACCCCATATAATTTTTTTTAGTAAAACAACACATGTTTGTGACATTTTAATTTTAACATTAAATAAAAAGGTATTAATGTCATTTTCCAACCAAAGTAGCTCCATTGGGTCCCCAAGTTAAACCATGGATTTTCTTGGTCGGAAATGACTCATCCAATGAGGATAGGACATGTTTCTAGGTCATTTTATATTATTAAAACATTATTTTTACCTTAAACTACACGATTTACCTCTAATCGCGATTAAAACTTAAAAGTTACTATTTACCAGAAAAAATTATTTTAGTCCCATTGAACCACATTTTACTTCTTAATGACAACCATGTATGTCGGATTTTATAAATTCAACACACAGAGGTGGTAAAATTTATTTTAAACGAAAACTCAGTTATTTAAGTACCACTTAGTGGTTTCACTATTCATCAAAAATTTAAGTTTTTCAGAAAAATACCAAAAATTCACCCTAAGCTATATTTGATATTCCAATTTCAAAAATTATGTCTATTTTAAAAAATTCAAAACATATAAGTTACATTAATTAATTTAATAATTAATTCCCACTGTCAGAGAAAATAGCGTGTTTTTATGAAACAATAAGTATCAAAAGATTGACAGTAGTTTAAGTCCAATTTTAATGATGAAATTAATTCCAACGTCCACTATTGGATTAAATGGTATAAATATATTCTAATTTCACTTTAAAACCAATTTTAAAGATAATATAATGATATAAATTTGATAGATTAAAAAGTGGTTTTGAATTTAAATACAACATTTTTCACTATTCATTAAAAAATGAACTTTTTCAGAAAAATACAAGAAATTTACACAAAGTAAATTTTGATGTCCCTATTCTAAAGAAAAATTTTATTTTGTCAAATATAACACATTAAATTGTCAAAAAATGGATTTAAAAGAGGTTCACCATTAAAAGGAGGTTAATCGACCTTTTAAAGAATATTATAATGTTTACGCTTAAAATTGGATTCATTCGCATTTTTAATCCTCTCACTTTTATTGTAAAAAGTAAAAATATTTGACAAACATATATAATCATTTTGTAGTTAGTTTTGTTCATTCCCACCATTACAATAGTTAGGCATTAACTACCATTTAAAATAACATTATTTTATTATTAGAGTGCAACGTAAGATTTCCAAGAAACTCGTTGTTGCGTATTGGGTACTCCATCGAGCATAGAATCCCCTTTAAAGTAATATTAACATCTTATTCACAAATATGGATAAATGTGAAAATCTCATATTCTTTATTTACCTGGGGTGTTACATCCTTCCCCCCTTTTGGGAGCTGTGTCCTCATAAATTTAAAAATGGGCTTGGAAACTTCATTGAAAATCCCACATCGGAACAAGAGTCAGTAAAACAATCACTTTAAAATAAATAAAGTGAAGTACAAAGGTCACCTGAGTTAACCCATACTAGGATTCCGTGTATGAAAATATGGACATGGAGGAAAAAACAAAGGGTCATGTTCTGATAGAGAGTGATAGTAAACATGTCTAGGAGAAAGTTAACCATAAGAAAATCACAAACTTATGATGGGTTAAATGGTATTCGATTCCCCAGTAGGAAAAGTTAACAGACAACAATTTTGTTTTAAGTCACTCTTCATTGAGGAATTTTTTTTTGAGCTTAACTAAATCATAATGAAAGATACTTACTTGTCACTTATACTTTCAATGATTACTAGATTCCTTAATCAAACTCATATTTTCTCCAAAGGACGAGTATTTAAGAAGACTTGTTCGCATTAAGAGTACTATAATTATCTTCTTGAAAATCAACTAATCCACAAAATAGAACTATATATTTCCCATGTCTTTAGACAAAATCCAAAACCAAAATTGTTAGTATGAGATCAGATAATCCACAAAAGTATAATCCTTTATAAAAAGGGAATTTATTCTTAATCTCTAAAATTTGTCCAAAAAAACCCAAAGTTCAACGAAGACCATTTGATAAACAATTATCCATAAAATTCTTCCATGTAAACCAAACTAAGATTGAAAACCAAATATTTGAAATATTTAATCACATAGACATCCAAGGTACAAATTAACTTTTATCTCCAAATAACATTAGTTGCTCTTAAATTCTCAGATTGAAAAGTATTTGACCTAATCACATATCCTCCATTATAGGTTAATCATTTCCATAGATAACCCAAAATAAACTAACTCTTGATTCCTAAAATCATCTAACTAAAATGAATTAGTAAAACTGACCAGGGACTTCATGTTGTCCAGTGGTAGGCAATAAATACCAGTCGCACTTTGGTTGTGGGTTCGATTCCGGCAGCATTGTCTGACGCGACGGGTTGTCACAGGGTCTGTGTGTTGTCCTTTTTCGAAAACTACATAATTCTTAAAACATTCCCCGAAACGAGATAAAATCATCAAAAATAATCATAACATATTTTAACCTCAATTTTATCTCATGACTTTCATTTTCCATCATAATATATTATAACCCATAATTACCTCAAATGTAAGGATCACATAAACCGTAATGGTTACCTTTATAATTATTACTTGAACTTCCACATCGATTGGTCATCTCATAAATGATGCATTACAGAATATACCAAGGTTCAAGTGGTTGATCATGACTCCTTGATGGTTGGTTTAGAACAACCACGAGTTTCCTCATTGAATCCCCCATTTCATCCAGTTTCTTAATCATTGAACCACCACAGTTTTATTCAAACCTATTGTCACTTTGGTTCCTACTAGATCCATCCATTCACTAAAAACAGAAATGTCAGTGTGAGTATATCAACAAAACCATCATGTACTAATGATGAAGATAATCACTAAGATATACTTACTCATTCACTTTATCTAAAAACTATGACTCTTTTTGAAATCATAACCATTATAGTAATGTCACTTATGCTTAAAGAATACCCAAACCTCTAAATTTATCTAAACCGACCTTTGATACCAACTATAAGGCCCCGACCATAAACCTTACTTAATATTGAATTAAATGAATAATTCAAATTGAGGATCTTTTTAAGTTTAGAGATTTATAGAATTACATCATAAATAAAGAATTACATTCCACATTTAAACAATGTGGTTACATAAAAGATAGAATTAGTTTTTTCCCATCAACAGAAACATATTTAAAATAAAACAAGGATTCTTTCTTGACACTATCATCATATCATGCACCTTTACATTGACCCGTGAAAAACATTTGAAAAACATGGGATGAGCATAAAAAACTCATTAAGGGGTATAAATGTATGAAAAGAAAACATTAGTCCATATATGATATAATACATTACTCATATAACATAATAATTTTAACATACCTCATCAAATCATGAATAAATCATTGAAATCATAAGGCATAAAGGTAACTTCAAGCATTCATAACATTCTTACATAGGGAGTAACCCACTTGGTTACGTTTGAAATACCCATCACAGTATATTCCCTAAATTTCTTAGGAGAAACCTTAACTTTTAACTCCTTCGTGTTACCCAATGCATTCGAAAGCTATATCGGGCTCACCCAACCTTAGTTTATCATGAAACCACCCGTCTTCATAACAATTCCAATGAACCATAACATAATCAAATCACATAAAACATGTATAAAGGAAACATAACATTTCCACTTTTCAATCACAAGATATCAATAAAAAACACTGATATAAAAAAACTATGAAAACCATTTTCGATACCAAAATAAATGAAAAGTAAAACATGGTATTTATTTTTCATATCAAAAAATGTATGGCTTGTAGAGGAAGCCGAAACTCAAATAATGGTCACGGTGGCGGAGATGTCATTGTTGCCGCACATATACAACAAGAAAAACATTCCTTTTTGTAGTTTAGTAAAACTCTTCATGTAAAAAAGATTCCTTTTGAATATAAAAAATGTCAAAGGGGTTTATACACTGTATAAAAGAAATTTGGGTATAAAACAAAATATGCCTCAATGAAAGGAGATTGAGACGATGTCCCTTACGAAGATGGTATCCCTGGATTAAGGATAAATCAATTACATAATTATGTGTGACAAAAAAATACACCAAATATAAGTGGATATTAAGGGTAAAACCATCATATTAAATTCACACATATTTATATAACGACATATTCAAGGAGTACAAGTTTATCTCAAAGAATCAAAATTGGGTTAAGAAGTTCCCTTGCAAAAAGTCGACTGCCTAACGGCGTCACTTCAAAATTTAGAAAAAAGAGTAGATGAGAGATAAAAAGGGTATCTCATCACATGGAAATAAAATTTACATCACTAAGGATATTGAATAAAATATACCAACATAATAGTATGTGAATTAAAAGGCATAACAAAAGAAGTCTTTTAAAAAGAGGAGGGTGAATGGTTCTCTTACCGACTTGGGTTATTTTCGAAAACGTACACCCCATTGAAGAAGGGTCATACATTGAATATGTAAATACCCATAAATGAAATTATATTACACAAATAGTATAATAATTGGATGTATATACACCACTAAAAGGAAATGGTGGCAAATGTAGCATAAATCTCATGGGACTAAAAGTGATATGAAAAATCCCTTACGAAAACTCGGCAGCCTAACATCGCCACTTAAAACATCCAAAAATGGATTGATGCGCTCAAATAGGGTCTCTCATCATATTACAAAAAAATTTATAGAATGAGTAATATAAAAGAACATCCCCCATCATAAAAAATAAGATCTTAAAAGAAGTGACATAAAGGAGAGTACTTAAAATGAATGAGATAGGTTAGATCTCTTACAACAATTCGGCAGCCTAACGGCGCCACTCAAAACTTCCAAAACGGAATGATGAGACAAAATAGAGTCTCTCATAATATGAACATAAAAATTAAAGTATGAGTAATATAAAATAACATCCCAATCATAAGAAATATTTTCATAAAAGTAATGACATAAAAAAGTGTAGTTAAAATGAAAAAGAGATGTTGGATCCCTTACCTCGTGTCCGACATGACGCGATCGTTCTTTAATCTCATGAATAATAAAATTTTATCAATTTATTATTTCATAAGGTCCTAATTTAAATATTATTATTCATTTTATATCACATATTATAAGGTTATAATAATTGGTTAATAAAGTGATTTCATATCAGACGTTTTTTTCGATGTTCGGCACATGAGTAAAAATCGAACTTTTTGGAAAAGAATTTTCCATGTAGTTATAGGTACATCATATCCAGAATAGTATTGATTTTTTAAATATCATATATATCCAGTATATATTCATTTTATTCTATTCCATATCATTTGGAGACAAAAAATTAAAAGCACCGGTCATGGAGAAGGTAGGCCGTACGTACGCATGAACGCTACTTTCATTTTTTGTCATATTAATGGAATTAAAACAAAATGAGAGATATATATTTTATAATTACATAATTATATCGATCATTTAGATGTAATAAATATATATCCATTATATATATGTACTTATAATAGTACATAAAATTTTGATATAAGAAATGAAATGTACCGTTTATGGAGACGGTAAGCCGTACGTACGCATGAACGCTACTTTCATTTCATTGGCACATTAATGGAATTAAAATAGATGAGATATATATATATATATATATTATAATTACAGTATAATATATATGTTATATATGTCACATAAGTTCATCAATTTCATTCTTTATACATTCCATTTATTTCATGAACGAGTCACATCACTTGAGGGGGCGGTAGTCCACACTTCCTCAAATGAAATTATCGCATTTTCACAACAAGAAAATCATAAAGGTATGTATTAAATATAAAATACATAATAATAGATAGGAAATAAATATAATATATATGATAAATAAATATAGTTCCATCATAATGGGAACCTTTGAATGTGTTAAAATAATATTGAACAATCTTCGTTTTGGGAGGTAGTAATTCGCCATCCACCGAAACAGTATGTTCCTTAACCATTAGACGGAGGTGTGTAAATGTCTATCTCGAATCGTTCTTATAACTACATCCTAGAATATTTATGATACTGGTGTTGTTACAAAAAAAAGCAATAAAAAGAGTTTAGTGTTTTGGAGAAGAAAAATAACACAAAAGAACACAAGGGAAGACATTACCATTAAATGAGGTAACTCTCTTTGATTTGAGCTCAAAGGCTTCCTTGGAAAGGATTCTGCCCAAAGTGAGGCTTCGATGATGAATAGAGGGATGTGGAGCGATGAAATGGCAGGGTTTGGACGAGACAAAATCTTGAGAGGTGTTTGTAAGGTGGTAGAGGTGGGTGCCTTTTATAAGAGTAGAGGAGGGGCACTCTTGGAATGTTATAAAATATTACTTTATTATAAACTGATTTTAGGATTTAAAAGGTCCCAAAAGGATATATTTCGAGTATAAGGTGATAAGGTTTCTAAATCCACACATCTAATTGATTTTTGACAAGTTTATGTCTTAGATTTCACCCAATACTCTCATGTTATTTAAATCGTTCATTTATGAGGCAATCACGACATCATCATGGTGTCATCAATAAATTAATTTATATAATGACTAAAAATTATAAAAAAATATCATGATGTAGGAAATCTTTTTAAATTTCTAATTAATATTTATAGTGAAAAATATGACTTGTTTATCCCCATCTAAAAATTGTTTTCGTAAAACAACACATGTTTGTGACATTTTAATTTTAACTTTAAATAAAAAGTTATTAATGTCATTTTCCAACCAAAGTGGCTCCATGGGGTCCCCAAGTTGACCCATGGATTTTCCTGGTCTTCAATGACTCATCAAATGAGTGTAGGACATGTGTCTAAGTCATTTAATATTATCAAAACATTATATTTACCTTAAACTACACTAATTGCCTCTAATCGCGATTAAAACTTAAAAGTTACTATTCACCCAAAAAAAATTATTTTAATCCCATTGAACCACATTACACTTATTAATGAAAAAAATGTATGTTGTATTTTTTAAATTCAAAACACAGAGGTGGTAAAATTTCATTTAAATGGAAAATCAATTTTTTAAGTACCACTTAGTGGTTTCACTATTCATAAAAAATTGATGTTTTCCAGAAAAAATCCAAAAATTCACCCTAAGAAATATTTGATATTCCGAATTCAAAAATGATTTATATATTAAAAAATTCAAAACATATAAGTTACATTAATTAAATTAATAATTAATTCCCGCTGTAAGAGCAAATAGCGTGTTTTTATGAAACAATAAGTATCAAAAGATTGACACTATATTATGTCCAATTTCAAGATGAAATTAATTTAAACGTCCACTATTGGATTAAATCGTAAAAATATATTCTAATTTCACTTTAAAACCAATTCTAAAGATAATATAATCATATAAATAAATTAGATTAAAAATAGGTTTTGAATTAAAATACAACATTTTTCACTATTCATTAAAAAATGAACTTTATTGGAAAAATACCAAAAATTTACACAATTCAAATTTTGATATCCCGATTCTAATGAAGAATTTTATTTTGTCATATATAACACATAAAATTTTCAAAAAGTGGATTTAAAAGAGGTTCTCCATCAAAAGGTGGTTAATCAACCTTTTAAAGAATATTAGAATATTTACGCTTAAAATTGGATTCATTCGCATTTTTAATCCTCTAACATTTATTGTATAAAGGAAAAATATTTGGAAAACATATATAATCATTTTGTAGTAAGTTATGTTCATTCTCGCCATTACAACAGCTAGGCATTAACTACCATTTAAAATAATATTATTTTATTATTAGTGCAACGTAAGATTCCCAAGAAACTCGTTGTTGTGTATAGGGTACGCCATCGAGCATAGCATCCACTTTAAAGTAATATTAATATTTTATTCAAAAATATGGATAAATGTGAAAATTTCATATTCTTTATTTACCTGGGGTGTTACATTAGCAGTAATAATTATTTTCTTTATGGGAACTAAATAAGTGGAAATATGGCCATTTAAATTTTAATAGGGCATATGGATTAATTGAAGACCATTTTGTTCAGTTTTTAAATAAATATATAATTTAATAAATATCCAAACATGATTACAAAATATAATAAATATATTTTAAATGAAATATATATACTATTTTATTTCAATTAATGTATATAATTTAATATACCTCATGAACTGTTTTATATTTGGATATAAAACTGTAGTAATTTATATATAATAAAAATAATGAAATAATTTAATTTATTAATGTATATTTTTAAATTGATTTAAAATTTTGAATTAGGATATCAAAATTATCGAACAATCATTTTTATTGTCAGTCTAAAAAGATGATTTTTAAAGTGATTAGAGAATTTTGATATGAACTATGTGAAAAATATATTTTAAGAATATGATTTTGATTAATTTATATTAAATATGTATATTTTCTTTATTTAATATATAATTTTACATTTTATTACTAATATTATAGTTTTATTAAATTTATAAAATGTTTAAATCAATAAAATCTTGAATTCTAATGTATTAGGTGATTTTAATGAAATTATTTTCTCAATGTTACCATTTCATTTTAATAAAATATGTTTAGTATTTTTAGTTTGGTTCATTAAATTAATTATGAGAAAATGTTTATAATTTTATGTAACAATATATTAAATAAATATATAAATGTGTTAATATGACCCAATAATTTTTTAATGATTGTATCACTTTGAAAAGAAATTCTTCATGGTGTAATGAATAGTTTGGTTCTACCATAATGGATGGAATTATTTTATTTATTATATAAAAGTCAATTATTTTATGAAAAAGTTATAAAATCTGTTTATATTCATTATTTTTTTCTCAAAATACCCCACGACTACATGGATAGATACCAATTTTCACCCGCTTTTGAAATGACATGAAAATTAATCTTTTTTTATTGAAATAATACTCAATTCCTTAGAGGATTCGTAGAATTTTTTTGAACCCAACACTCTATAATACATCGAAGAGATATATCCCTATAAAAGGAGTAATCAACTAGTAATTAATAAAAAAAATATATAGTTGGTTTTAATATTTTCAGTTGCAATATTATTCCTCATCACATTAATTTCTATTTTATTCCTAAAATATATATATTTATATGTTTTTATATTTCTAGATATCAAATTTAATGAATGATAAATCACCCTTTTATATTTTCTTCTACAAATTCCATTAAACATTTCTTTTATAACCCTTGGGAACATTTTCAATTCATTAATTACCATAAACATCATGGATTATTATTTCATTTCTAATAATATATTATTATTTCATATTAAAATTTTTTATTATATTCTAAGGTTGAAACTAGTATTATATGTTATAAATTATATCATTCCTTTTAGTTGGCTATAAAAAATTACTACATCCGTAACATGTTGCTAACTAAGTGTGTAAATATTAAATTAAATGATGGTGACTAATTAAGGATATATTAGTAATAAAAAAATATATAAATTACAATTACTATAGTTTTTCAATAATGATATAGGAATATTATGTTTGTTACATAAGAATTTTAATAGTGATATTGGAAAATGGGTCTTGTAGTAAGAGGCCATCTTCGGAATATCTCTCTTTTTGTATTTTATTTATCTCTTATCCTATATATTATTAATTGGCATAAATCATTTTATATGGAAATCAGAACATTTTTTTATTATAGATATCTCTTCACCATTAAATATTCTATTTTTTTAATATAAAAAATATACAAACACTCTTATCTTCATTTAATTAAAATAATATTTATTTGTTAATTATTATTAAGAAAAATTATTTTATTTATATAATAAATTAATTTTCATTATATTTTTTTAATTATATATATATCCTCTTTATTAAACATCTATTTATTATAAGTAATAATTTAATAATATTTTTTAGGGATATTTCTTTATTCCAATAAAGGATTATCACATTGTTAGACTTTGGAACCTCATCTTATTATTTATATTATAATTAATATTTTTTTGGAAAATTGGAAACACTAAATCCTCTAAAATTTTTGTAATTGAAATTTAGAAATATTTATATTATTTTTCTCATAATTTTTTTTATGATATCATTAAAATGGCTTCTATGCCACATCACTATTATTTATTAACCATGTTTTTATTACTTATTTTTACACAATCATCATTCCATTTAATTTAAATTATAAAAAAAAATTAAAAATATTTTATTGATACATGTGGTTATATAAATAAAATTATCTTCAATTAAATGGGTATATCATTTTTCTCATATTATACTCTATATAGACGAAAATTGAAGTACGCAACCCAAAAAAGTTATGTTTTCATAGAATGGAACCATGAAATTTTATGTTCTTTTTTATTATTCAACATTCAATATATATGTTTCATTTTATTTGAATAAGATTCATTCGTATTGTGTTTTATTTATAGATATGGTTTTCAATGTGATGATGTTATTCTAAAAAAAGTAAGGAGAAGATAAATAAAATTTAGCTGACAATGAAGATGATTCAAAACCAAAATATGGAATGAAATTAATTATTTAATATTATCATGTTGTTTAGATATGGAATTATTTTTCCATCTCTATATTTTATTATTTTGTTTTTATTATTAATTAATTAATTAATAAGTGTTTATTACCGAGTAAACATTTTCAAAACATAGTTCTGAAATGTGTTGAGTGATTCTATTTAAATGAATGAATGTAGAACTGTTATTCAATAGAAAAATTTATATTAAGCTAAAATGAATCCATCCATTAAGAACATAGTAATTAATTGTCTATTTTAAATTGATGAAAACCATGGTATAATGTTAAAGGGATAAACTATGTTTCAGAATGATTTGAAATCAATTAGATAAGTTCTATGATGATTAGAGATGATCTAGAATATCAATATATAGTTTTGAAAATATATTAATTATATATATCTACAAAATCATGTCCCTTAGAATTGTGGGTTTTATCTTGTGAAGAACATTATGAATATAAAAAACTAATGAATTCTACTAGTGACTATAATTTTTATCCTCAGACAATATGGTGTCTATTATAATTTTATAATTTTATTATGTCTCGAGATTTAAATTCAATTCATTATAAGAATATAGAAGATAAAAAATTATATGGTTTATATATATTTAATAATTTACGAAGGAACAAGTATACATTTATAAATTAAAGAGGATAATTTCATAATTTGAAATTAAATTCACAATATTCACCAGAGTGATTGTAATGTAGTTTTTGACACCATATGGTTGAATTTAAAATAATAACACCATAAATATTATCCAATATTATTGAAATTATCTATCCATTTATGGGAATATTCAATTATTCCCTATATTTCCAATGTAATTTTTATTATCATATTTTTTAATAATTTTTTGAAATATTTTTGAACATCAATATGAAATAATTTTGGGAAATATTCAAAAATTTAGTATATGATATAAACTATAGATGAATAATTATATCATTTTGATTATTCAAATTTTTCATGATTAAGGATTTTAATGGTCGATAAACGTCCCCTGTCACTAATAATATTTCCATATCAATATAAATAATGAAAAGTAACTACAATTCATCAATTAGTTTGAGTGAATAAAATACCTTCACACCATAATTGATGGAGATTCGATATATTTTTAAACAATAATAATTATTTTTTATTGTGAATTGAAAATAGTGGTTTATGTGGAATGAATTAGGAATAATTAGTAAATGTATTAAGAGAGAATCTAATAATGGTGAAAATAAAAGATTTATTAGGTGTAAATTTAAGATAACCTAATTTCATCCTAGAAGACATATACATTCATGATGCGGGGATATGTAGGAAAATATTTTTGTGATCTACAATACAATTATATCATTAGGAGAACCTATGATTAAGGATGAAATATTAAGAAAAAACATAGACATGAATACATGATGGATAATTAGGCTATGATACTCACATCATTAATGAAAAATATTTTTTTGAATTCTTATTCATAATAATGTGGAAGGAACCTCCAAATTTTGGGAATGTATATAAATTACAATTATAGAGATGGATTGAATATTTTTGTTATAGAGCATCATCTATATGGAGATATAATGAATAACACATTGGGAGGATACCACTGAATCACATGGGATATTTAATTTAAAAATATTATCATCCTTGATTTTTAGGTGTTACACAGTACTCATTACGACAGAGTAATTATTATAAAATCTGGATCGAAGAACTGTAATCAATTATAGAAATTCGTATTAACTCTCATTGATTTTGACCCATTCAAAAAATTAATATCAAAATATAACTTATCATTTTTCATTTCATTTTTATTTGAGGGTTTATTTTACATCAAATGATCATCTTCTCTCCAATAATGAGAAAAAATTAAAAAAAAATCAATAAAAATTTAATCCCCATAATGTCTATATATGATCCACTAGTTATTAAAATTAGTATCACAAATGTTCATGGATTTATTTTTATAGAATTTGTTTTACTATCCTAGTAATTTTAATTGAAAATTTATTGTGAATAATTTTTGTGGTCATTGAAATGACATTTATTGATAAAAACAAATCTCGTTGCTATTATGGGAGTTAAACAATTTCATCTAAAACATTGAAAAACCGATTTTAATGGTTTTAAAATAAATAGGAAATGATGTTAACTAATAAAAAATAAACCAATAAATGAAGGTAATCAATATGCTAAGTCATCATATATCAAATCAGAGCTCATTGACCATTCTATGAAATCAATTTCATGATATGGGTAGTGTAATGAGTAAGCAGCTTTTCAAAAATGATTAATATATTTAACATAAATTTGAATTGTATATGATAAAATATCACATTGTATTATTCCCATATATTGCATAAGAGAGTGACATGAATAAATGATGATATAATTAGTTTTTATCAGTAAATCACATTTCATCCTAAATAAAATTAGTAATACGACACCCAAGGTTTTATTCAATTATACTATCCATTGTCTGCTACTTTTCCACAATTTATATGAATTATTTTGCTTCATATATATTTTATGTCAAATTTCTAGGTCCTTAGTTCAATTAAACAAATTTTATATACTAATGAAAATGAAAAATATTTTAAAAACCCTAGTAAAACTATTAATAAGATGAAATAATGTACGAGCTAGAATTTAATATGGATTACTAATTCTATAGTGTTCAAAGATAAAACCACAATTAAATCTCTCTGAAAAAATAGGGAAAAACTCAAATAATTTTATTCATTCTTTTTAAAATTGATTTAAATATAAAAGATATTGTATTTTAATAACCTTTTGGTATGAGTCAATAAATGTTCATAATGAACATCAAGAATAACGAAACAACTTACACCATCTTTTCTTATAATACTTGATTTATGATTGATAAATTAAACTTTGTTAATCAACATTAAACATCATCTTCAATTAAAATAAAAATTCGTATTTAAATATCATCACACTTCAATGAGTAATGATAAATTCTATCCAACATCTCATTTTAGTGATTACAAAATCAATAATGAAAAATTGTAACATAATGTTACATTTAATCAGGTATTCATCATCTATCATTTTGATACATTTTTAATTTGGATTGGTTTTTGGCCAACCTAGATCATAGTGAATTGGCTAATATAAATGGAATAATGTTCATAGATGAATGTTTGTTGGATGTAATGGAGTCTTAATATAAATTTGGTAATGTATCTATAGGGTTCATCTTATGTTTAGAGAAACCCATATATTTTTATCTTTTTTTATATGAAATCTAGACTATTTGTTTTATGATGGATGTTTTCACATCATGAATGTTTTAAACGATTATATAACATTTTCAAGTAGATTTTGTGAATAGGTTCAAAATTTGAGATGTTGTGATGTCATTAGTTAGGTTAACATTATGGAATAGATTATTTTTGCTATTTTTATCCGAGGTGATTTGTTTTTTAGAAGATATTCTAAATCATAGATTTTATTCCATGATTCCATTGTTTTGATGCACTCATTGATGCATTCATCTGGCATAACATTATAATAAGTTAAGGAAATAAAATTACTTATAGTGGTATGAGACACCTTGAGTAACTTGAAATAAATTAAATTATTCATGGTGGTATAGGACTTCTTGAATACATGACCCGATCTGACACATGAGGAAAGTATTAGACTAGTATGTTCCGGGTTGGATACTGGTAAAAGTAATCTCCCTAAGTCAGAGACTATTAAATGTAAGCTCTCTGGTGTGGGGACAGGTAAACGTAAGCCCTTCGGGATAGGGTTTGGACAGAGTTATACCTTAGGTCTCAGCACAAGGCCCTCACACTCCAGAATTATACATTCCCTCATTATGTGTGTGATAATCATTTTAATAAATGGATATTAAATTAGTAGAGTATCCTTGGTTAAGATCTAGTACTTATGAGTATCAGAAAAGTAAAAGCTTATGGCATGAAATATATTTAATTAGAATTTCGTGTCTGTAATTAAAGTTATTATCTTTATGTGCAAATCTGACTATTATTTTTTTAACCTATAATTACAAAACAATATGTCATACATGTTTTAAAAAGACTTTTACCTATTATATTAAATATTAATATCTAAATTGAACCTTGTATCCTTATATTTCTACTAGAATTTTCTTTTAGTTGAGGAAATGTTATGTTATGTTTCAGGTGTTATATCTTTTCTTCAATGAAAGTGGTTTTAGGAAATGTTTTTGATACATTTATTCAAAAGTTATATTGGATTGTTTTTAAAACCCATTAGTAGGCATTCACATGATCATCCTACATTTTTTAAATGAATTTTCAGTTTTCATCTTGAGCAAAATAAAGTATTAAAGGAGAGACTGGTTTCCCAGAACCTGAACCGAATTCGATTCTTTGGATGGGACATGATGTGTAATTTTTCAGTGCATGTTTTTCTAAAATGTACACATCATGTTCTGAAAGAACTAGCTGCGGGTGTTCTGGGTTTGGGTCTTCATAATCCTAGTTTCTATCGAGATTCATTTCTTTAATAATCATTATTATTCGTGCGTATTCTTCAGTGCATAAATAAACTAAATGATCTTATTGATGGATATTATAACACCTTCATTGCAGGATGTCAATGTATCCATGATGAAATTAATTTCAATAAAATTATAATTGGGAGGTAGACATTCTTTTTTAGATATAATAGATGATGTAAAAATTTCTTGATTGTTATTGAGGTCTCACTCATTTATGATTTCAAGAGGCCCATTAAATACCATATAGGTATTGGAAAGGTGCATAATATCTAATTTTTTATGTAATGGTCCATTGTAAATTTATGAAAGCTAATTTTCTTTTTTATGGAATATATTTGTAGCCCAAATTAAAGAAGATAAACTAATATGATATATTTATTTGAATAGTTTACATCAGAGTCCCTTCCTATGATATAGTAGGTGACTAAAAAGAAACACATATTTACCTATTATAGGAAAGGAATATGGTTTGAGTATTATAAAAAATATAACTCAAGATAATAATACATCATAAAATTTGTATATTTATTTTCATAGTGTTGATATTTATTCAAAAATCCTTATTCAGTCCAGTCAATTTATTAATTGGGAAATATTGAATGACACTAGGATAAATAATTTTTATTGATCAATTCATTGATAGTTTCTTCTCATCAGATTTAAATATTCATGTTACAATGTTATGAAAATAATTAGATTTTAATTTGGGTCTATTATATTATATTACCATGAATATCCAATAAAGAAAATATTTTTGGAATTGGTGTTAAAATGAGGGCATTATTTCAACAATATAAATATATTCTCACCTATTAGGTGTTGAATGTTGTTTTTTTGTGGACATCAATTACATTTAAAATGGTTATGACGATACCCAAACTGGGTTATTATCTTAATAATTCCAATATTCATCTAATATATTCAATAATTTTCTACTATTCTTAGGTTGGAAGTAGCTAGTTCAGTCAATAGATGGCATAAATAGTAGAATGTATAGACTATAATGGGATTTGATGTAGAGAAAATATAAATCAAGGCATTGTAAATTGCAATATTTTAATGATTTTGTTATATATAAATGGATTGATATGTAGTGGTATATATGGATCATGATCATGCACAATGAAGGATATAACAATAATTCATTGTGAATAACCATTTAGACATGAAATTTCATTTAAAAAATGTAATCCAAAAATCATAATGGATACAGAGTTCCAAAATAAGGGATTCCATGAGTTAATTGGATTGGTAACCTGAATCCAAAAAATGAAGCCTCGGTTTTAATATACCATGATTTATTAAAATATCATATATATTGTTTTATCAAAACACCAATGTTTTCATTTTTGTGGTTCTTCTTGGGTTTTAAGATTATAATATACTGTTCATTATGCTAATAACTCAATAATTTATTAGAATTGTGGGGGTTTAATATAAGTTGGTTATGTTTGAATGACACTCACACATCATAGAAAAAAACATTATATAGTATTTTTATTAGTGATCGAAAAATATTTTAAGGTTAGAACAAGAAATTAATTTTTTTATTATCCCTGTGTTCATATTGAGACCTTTGAACCACCTATCATTGGATTTTGAGTCATATATATTATTTCAGTGGCAATGATTCTCAATGTTTGAGGTTAACTTAATCCTCATCCATCAAGGACACATTGGCCACTATTTGATAATCTATTTGGGTTTATTTGTTCATAGGATTACACAACACCAATAAAGGGTTTTATCATCATAAAAATATTTATATAACCCAATTTTGGTTATTCATGAGAATAATATCCATTTTTTTTGTATTATTAGTATTCTAATGTTATTGAGTATATAACATCAAGAACATTCTTGACCAGTTAATGTGGAATGTGGGGGATCCTCTATTATAGCCTAATTTTAGTATTGATTGTAATCATGGCCATTAGAAGATAATGAAGATGATATTATTGTAATTTTTTAGGTATAACTAGGGCCACTGAAGACTGATTTTTTCATGCCATAATTATATCCCTTGGGAATTTTAATAATCTCTTGTCCTTCCACTGATCACGCTGTATCACATTCCATTATTTTTCCTTCTCCTTATTAATTATATGTAATATTATGTACATAAATAACCTATGATAATGGTTTTTATATTTTTCCTTACAAATTATCTATCAGCATCTATAAAAATAATTAATGAATGGGATGTTTTAGATAATTAATCCATTAAATTTGATGGATGAGTAATAATAAATGTGATAATAAAACATAGAGTAATTATTTATTTTCATCTCCAACAATGCATTAAAATTATTCATCAAAATTATAATGAAATACCCCTTGATTAAGTCTTTATGGAAGGTATATAAATGATTTTTCCAATTCCAAAAATTCTAGTGGTTCTGAAATTTATTTACATCAAGATAAATGAATTTAAATTATCTAATAATAAAATATATTTAACTATTGTGATGATGGTAGAGGAAAAAATGAATCCAACCCTACGGCAGGGGGTTGTATCTATCTAGTATCAACAATGACTGATTCTCCTTCAAAGAATATTGATTCCATAATTATTCATGATCTGATTTTGGTGTTTTTTCTTTGTGATTTGGGATAGAATTATCTTCCAAAGTATGTGTTTTATCTCCTAGCAATGTTTCTTTAAAAAAATAAGAAATGCGATTCTACATTAATAATTATATACATATAAGTCTATAAAGTACATATCCTAATGGTGAGTGAATCTTCTTAGATCTATAGAAATTAGGGTCATATATCATTAAATATATTTTTTAAAATAAATTCATAGGTATGTATTATGGTTCAATGAAATGACAATATGTGTCTACTTATTGGGAAGAACTGATTTGATGACCTGTTGGGTAAACTATATACATCTTCATTCTCACTATAACATAATGTTCAATTTTGATGATATTTCTTATTTCATTTGGTAGATCTATAATAAACCAACAACACAAGACTTCTAAATATTTTTGAACTACTTTAAAATTCAAGGTTCTAGGAAACCGTAATAATAGAAAAATTAATATGATGACACTACTAATGTAATTCATTTCAGTAATCGTTATTGTATCTAAATGGTCGATTCCTATAAATAATTTGTTTCAATATTTCCCATTGGTTATAGTTGAGTTGAGGCATTCATTATTACTTAAAATTGATTTAAATATCATAAAAAGGAGTTACGGTAGAAAAAACATTATTTATATTTTATATTCATACAATTATTTCCATATATTAATAGTGTTTTTTAAATCATATTTGATTTTATCATTTACCTATTTTAACCATGAATTCTACTTTCCCTCCATTTTATCTAGCCTATATGGATCACATTGAATTATTCGAGAGGTATCATGAATTTTATGGAATAATAGAGGAACAAATGATGATTTATACATTTATTTTATCACTAATTAATAATAAACACATTGTAATGATGGTTATGTTTGTTGATATTGATATCTCTATATTTTTATGTGCCTCTATTTATGATAATTTCATGGAGAAACTATGACATTGGGACGAAATTTATTTGGTTTATATGTTTCATGGTGGTGAGTATACTTGAATTAAGAACCTTTAAGAGGATCAACATATCGTCTAGATTATTGTACACTGTGAATGAGACCACAATGTATATTGATTTGTTGTTTAAAATCACATGAAATACATTTTCATCAGTTTATAGCTTTACATATGTAGGTAGGAACTCTTTTCATGTTGGATTATTAGATTCCTTCATGGATATGACCTCCAATTTATCTATTACATATATTGTTATATGGTTTAACTACACATGGGTTTCCTAGTAGATTACAGATAGATCCACTAACTAATATTATATATATAAAAAGCGGGGAACACACTCATAGAGGTCTGTTGCAGTATGAGGAGGTCCTCCAGATTTGGTATCATAAGGATGACCTTTGTGGTTGTTGGATTATATTACACCATGGGACGAAACTCAAATATTTCTCTTTACACATCCATACGGAGATCTGTTGTAATACGGATTCATGGGAGGAAATTCAATGTCATTTAATGTTGTTTAACACTGTGTAGGACCTCTATTATTCTAGATTCATGTTTTTTTCCACTATTGGGACCGACACAGATGATGTTTCCTTTTTTAGGAGGGGAACATTATTTAAATTCTAAATGGATCTATATTGATTAATGATGTTATTTTAGGGAGAAAATACATAAACTATTCTCTTGTAAATTAATGAGGAAGGATATAAATTTTCAAACACTATGAGAAATATGGACATTATCATAGAATTTTTCTATTATTGAACTAACATTTTTCTCTAATCAACATTGATATATTATTATTGGTGTTGAGAACACTGGTATCATTGTGAGAACAAATCATTTCATATGACAAGAACATTTAAGGAAAATGTTTATCCAAAATTCGGGGTACATTGATTTTAAACACATAAATATTAAAAATGTCAATTATTTATTCATAAAAATTTGAGGCTAGGTGGAGATGGAGGCAAACAGAGTTTTCAGGGTCTATAATATGTGGAATATTGGATTCCATGAGGATGGAGTGACTATCAGTCACGACCCGTCCCCTATGGCCTCTACCGTGACATACCCAATGTCCGCTTCCTGATGGCTAGGGGAGGGAAACTAGTGCGGAAGGTGTCAACCTACATGTGGGAGGTATTTTCCTGGATACTTGTACACACATGCTCTCACAAACCAAAACCAGAAAGCTGAATGGGGAACACGATTTAATTGAAAACTAAGGTACAAAAACAAGTAAAGAACATAGTTTTGTAAATTGACCAGTATACAAGTCTAATAAATGAACTGAAAACAACAATCTACAAAGGGAGCACTGAGGACCGTCTGCAAAAGATCCCACCTGATTGGTGGAGTAGTTAAGCTACATGATGTCGATTTAGTATGTCATATATGCCTGGTCCAACTGGACCACTCCTGGTCCTAGTCCACCCACCCCACCGTCATAATGTTTGTTGGTCTCGTAACCCTGATCTCCCCAATCGAATCGTGGAATTTATATAGAAGTCACAACATGTGTAGGCGATGTACATGCAGGGGCCAGTAACTCAGTACACAGTGGGGGACCCTTAGACCCACGATGGTCTCTCATTAATCCACTAAGGAAAAATACAAAAAAAATCACAATGATGTAAAGGACAAAGACTATGCATAGTCATCTATACTCAGGTATATGCCATTGCATATACCTATGTCATTCAAATATACTCATCTCAGCAACAATGAACTATAAGGCCCCAACCTCTCGCCATTTCTAGGATTTCTGAATTATGGTCAAAGTGTAACTCAAGGATCAGAAGTACACACATCATGAACTAGTCATTCTTCCTGGAACCCTTCTATGAGGTGTATTCCATCAGGTAAAACTCAAAAGTTCCATGTGGAATGTTTGAAAGGATATTCTCCATCGGGAAAATTCTGCTAGAACTCTCTTTAGTACCAGGCACTAGAGGTCTCGTAGTCACAATCTTGCATTTAAGGCAGGACAAAGACAAACCATTTGAAGAGGCACAATACTAAATTGTGTGTTCAATTGGGGGTAATGATGTTCCAATATAAACCACATAAAATAAAATTATGATTTATTCCACTTTTTCTGGGAAACTGGTCACAGATGCTATTTAAAGTTTAATATTTTCAAAACGGACCATTCTGAGCACTCTAGGAATCAAAATCATGTGATGTCCAATTTTAATGTCTTGAAATAATTCTTTATATATTAAAAATACACAGAAATTTTGAGAAACTACATTCTCCATGCATTTATAATTTCTGTCCCTAAAAATCCAAGGCCAAAACTCACGGGTAGAAACAACGTCTAACAAGGATTCATGCACTGCTTCCAAGCATGAATCATGAGGAATAATGAGATCAACCACTGTTTTGTCCATCATATTCTATGTCAACATCGTTCCACAACATGCATAGGTTTTATTAGCTACAACATGTGGAGAAATCCCTAATCATCACGAAACATATGTAATCGTGGTGTCTAGAAGCCCACAGCATAGAACCTTCAGTAGTCTCACCAAATGACAGAACATGACACAACCACACCCACTTTTGAAATCTCCACTGAGTGTGGATGGCTAGAAACAATACTGCACTATGAAAACATCTTTTGGTATAACTCTGCTTCCACTGAACAACTCAAGCAGGACTCATTAGGAGAGTCCAGACAGTGCCGCCTAGGCTCCCCGCCCCCATTTTTTTCAATGGAAATCCCATATCCACCACATGGATATACCATATTGAATGCCTAATATCATCTTTCTATTAATGAATGGTATTATTATAAACCTAGATTGATGTTGGTAAGGTCTCGACTCCTTGATTAAGAGATCCCATCTACAACCCTCTCCCACAAGAGCCAGGTCACACTATTAGCAGGTCTCCTCTATCAGGAGTCTCTATGAATGACGTTCAAGTCTACATTCCAAGCCCAACCCTCAATGTATCGAATAATACTTGAAGAAAAAGAATATATAGAACCCGTTTCTATTTTTGAAGGTAGAAATATAATAAAACACTGTTCAAACCACTAACTTCTCCTGGAGCTTCTTGTTCACTAGCCATGACTGCATGCAGCTGTCGTTTCACATGTCCTCTAGATCCCTGAGCCTAGTTGGGACCCGCCCTACTTCCCATCCATCACCTCTACCTCACCATCCAACTTCCAGAACTCCAAGCTCTAAGAACTATCTCTACAAATTAGGTTCATCTGTCCACTCCCTCTCAGTAGTACGATGGGTTGGGAAATCACAATCAAGACACCCCCAACCATTATAAGCATAACATTACCTCATCTATGTTTCATCAGCTCCTTGGTGATGCTGTTATTCCACAAATGCACATGTCTTTGACCGGGCATGGGTATGCCTCCTATGTCATTTTCTCATCTCCATTTGTCTACTAGATTTGTTAGACATCTCTACTTTGTGACCTCTATCACTGGTCACATCCACATGTTCTTCTGCAAGAAAGATCTAAAACACCAGGGAATGTTCTGTTACCCTTGCTTGCATCTAAATGCCATGAGGTATCATCGATGGCCTGATTTCCCAGGGTAATCCCTGCTCGAAGGTCAGGGCCCTAATGTAAGAGTCTGACACCATATCTGCAGAGTTGCAAGAATGGTCTGTGAAATTTTCTGGGTACTCTGTTATCATCATGTTTCACTACAGTAGGTGCAGCAACTCCTGTATGCATACAGTGCGAAATGTCATTTGAAAGAACTCCTCTATGAAGCGAGACTCAAGGTATATCAATGTGAGGGTCTCCTCATCATGAGTATGAATCATTAGACTCCACAATCTTCCAACTGAGATCTATAAGAGACTTGTCGTTAGAAGTTCCATCAGGTCTGGCAGTGTCCTCACTTGGTAGAAAACACACGTAATAGAATGAATCCAATCCTCATCTACATAAATATATGTATCGCCATAGAACCTGGGAGGTCTATACCTATAAAACTATTATAGGGCACTAATCCTATGAAGGTCCTCTGAAAGAGACTCTTGATGTAGATCCTATCCATCAGGCAGTGGTAGAACTGGTGCACCACTTAGTGGGTTCATTTCAATCACTGGTCCATGAATAGATGCCTCGTCGCTAGGTGAGTTATCCTCATGAACTCGTATTGGAATCCTGGTAGGTCGTCTACATGGTGGAATCCTGATATAGAACAAGATGTACCATGATTAGAAGATTATATCTGGAGAGGTGACTCAAGTATGAATACATAAATCACAACAATCAATATAAGATGCATATAATGTAATTTTCCATACAACAAGTGTTTCCATGTACCGATTAAGAAAATAGGTGTCAAAAGTCTTGGTGTATGCATAAGTTATCCACTGCACCAAAACAGGAGTCCCTGGCCTGAAAGATGAATTGAAAACACTTAACATAGTTCTTCACAACAAAAATAACATGCCCTTGGACAATGAGGTAGAACCGACCACCTATGATACCAAATTTTTATGACCGATCCCCTGGGGCCCATGCCATGACATACTCCAATCCCACCTCCTGATGGTTAGGGGTTGGCGACTAGCGCCGAAGGGGTCAACCAGCTAGTGGGAGGCATTTTCTTATATACGTATACACACATGCACTCCCAAAAATAACCACATAGCAAAAATGTGCACACTATGAAATAAAAAACTAGAGTACAAGAATAAGTAAATTACATAGTGGTGTAACTAGGATAGTATACATGCCCAACAGAAGAACATAAAATAGAATTGTACAAATAGATCACCAATGACTGTATGCGGAAGATCCCACCAGATCGCTGGAGTAGTGAAGCAACTATGATCTGAAGTAGTATGTCTTGTCTCCTAGGTTCTACTATTCCCCTCCTCATCCTAAGACACTATGTTCACCATCTCAACATCCATTTTTTTCATCTCCCTATGTACCCTTATCAAAAAAATGAATTCCTACACAAGACCCAACACGTTTAGGTGATGCCCGTGTAGGGGTGAGTAACTCAGTACTCAGTAGGGGACCCTGAGACCCTCGATGGTCTCTCAGAAATCCATAAATGAAAAAATAACAAGAAGAACACCAGAAGGATTGTCCATATTCAGCTCTACTAAGTTATATGAAATTTAATGTACCTAGGACATCTAGATATACAAGTCTCATACACAAAGAAACATAAGGCCCCAACCACTAGCAATTTCTAGGATTCCAAAGAAGGCTCAAAGAATAACTCAAGGATCAGGAGTACATTCTCAATGAACAAGCCATCCCTGATGGCTCCTGTCTAAGAGATTAATTTCATCATGAACAACTCAACCATTCCAAATAGAATGTCTGAATGGATGTGCTCAATCAGGTACATTCTAAAAGAAATAACTATAGTGCCCGACACGAGAGGTCTTGCAGTCACAGTCTTGCGCCTAAGGTAAGACCAAGGAAAACCAAGGCAAGTGTCCCACTCCTCGACACTGCGTTTAGTTTGGCGGAGCACTATTACAGTCTAACCCTCGATAACTGAGTCACTGCAGTAACAAGTGGCCCACACCTTAGTCCATCAAGGGAGTACTATCTATTACCATAGGTTTCATTTACATCAAGTGGAGTGGCCTGCTCCTCATAACTATGTCTTATAGTCAAGGGATTTCCAACTCCCCTGACATACCCGCTACCCGTCGCTACTCAGAGACAGGGGAGTACTAATCCATATGTTAGAACCCACCCCCTACCTGGTAGGGGAGTACAAATATGGAAGTTTGTTCACTGTGGGGGACCCACACCCTAGTACATCAGGGATGCACTGACCCTAGGTTAGACGAACCTAGACCTTGTTCGTAAGGGGATTACTGACTCCTTTGAAACACTACATAAAGAGGACTAGCATCCTTGGTTGACAGGGATATACCTACTCCTAACGTAGAGGACCATCACCCTACTTGGTAGGGGAGTACGTAACGCTATGGGAGATAAGTATGGAGGACCCATGCCCGAGTCCAATAGGAAAGTATTGACTCCAAATATAGGAAACCCATATTAGAGGGAAATGAATATCCCCTCATGATGTAGGGAGTCTCATTTCTGTCAGAGTAGATGATTAATAAATACCAGCATGTTGAGTCATCAGGGGAGTATCCATCCTAACACTAACTACATGAAACAACATGATTCATCTTCTCAAGATATTGGTTATACCTAAACAACCACAAAGGTCCACAAGGATGTTTTCTAATGATTTTTCTTATCACGAGTGTTCAAAGCTAGAGACGATGTGTCAGTTGGACACCTGGTCTAAAAGTTATAGGAATTTATGTTACGAAGGCTCGGTTGGATTCATGTACAATTTGACCCAGACAAACCCCATCATTATCTAAAATTGACATGGAGTGTCTCAAAAGTATAGCATCATCTTAAGGGTTCTAGAACCATAGAAGGTTCGTCAAACATATGTCTAGTTTAATAGATACCCTTGTTTAATCGAACTAGGTCATAAGTGGGTGTCTGTCCGGTCCGACACGGTCGAGTGACCTAACCCGGCCCGTTGGGGACATCCAGGTTCGGAAAGGCCTGGTTCGGCTCCGAGGGCCATAGGCTCGGCCCACTGGGCCTCAGGTTCAGCCCAAACCACCCGTCTGGTCGTGGCCCATGATGTTGCTGAATCGCTCGGCTCGCTGGTCGAGTGCGTGGGTTTTCTCCCCTCATGAAGAATGAAGTCATTCGGGTCTTCCAATGTTGTGGCGCTAGGTGTACAGAATCCCTAGGCCGGTCTGAATGGAACATCCCGCAACAAACCCCTAGGTGCGGGTTCGCTCTCCATCGTGGCTCGATGCTGCTGCCTTCATCTGCAGCGTACCTCCACATTATGATGCATGGCTTAGCAGCGACGTCGGATAGTGCTGCACGTCCTGGATGGTCTGCTTGGGCCGGCCCACTATGGACCAACGAGCTTGTGTCCGCCCTTCATCGTGTCTCGATGCCATGACCATTCACTTTAGCGTGAAAATGTAACATGCCTCCCTGCTTCAACGAGGCCAGCATTGGCCGACCGCCGCTTGTTTGCCATGGCGCCTTCCTACTCTGCCATTCCTTTGCAGCTGGAGGGTGTCGATCGCCACCCCCTCAGTTCCCGATCTGACCACGTGTCACTGTCATGCTGCCGCTTCTTCCAATCGCCAATGTATAACACAACCATAACGGGTTCGACAGAGGGTCCAAGCCTTTTTCGTTCGACCCATATCCTCCGCGTTAACAATATAACTTCGAGGTGATTATTAGATTAGAAAAATGGCCATAATAAAACCCCGCATTATCCTTCCACATTAAAGAGAGATATGTTGGTAAACCCATTGGATGGTTGACTAGTGTTCATCATCATATGTATGAATGGGTAAAAGGAGGAGGAATCAAACATATAACCCCTGACTTGTGATCATTGGATTCCACTATGGATGAGGAAGAAGTTTCTACATCTAATGGTGTTCGATGGTACTTGTTGTCAACCATCAACTCCTCCAACATCTATCACCCAAAGATTCATTCTAGGTTGGTGGAAGTCATCACAAAAATTCGTCAAAGGATCCTCTCTTGTGTCAAAAACCTGTGCCCGAGCAACGTTTAAATAGAAGGGAGGAAATGATCAACCCACCTCACAATTAATGATGTTTATTAATGATTATAATTAATTATCCTCTATAATTATCTCAACAGTGTGGTTACACGTTCTTTTAAATTACCCAATACACTGGTTATAGAAAAATATGAATCAATCCGTTAATTTATTTAGACGTTGCATTGTAGTCTCAACACCATTTTTCCAAAGTTTTCACAATGAAAAAAATAAAATAACCAAAAGTTATTTTAGTATTTTTTTGTAAATTCCAAAAAATTAATATTTTCATCTGATCCATTCCGGTTCATGTTAAGCTTTCCTTATAAAAATCTTAGCACTGCGGATTCTATGGTGCTCTCATATTTTTAATCCGATCACCGGTTCAAGAGATAAAATTTTCTGACCGCACGTTAACTGAAAATATCATAAAAAAGTTCAAAAATTATTAACAGTCACCCTCGACCTATACCGGTCAAGGTTAGGCTCCGCCTGAGGGGAACAATACCTCATGATCCCAACCGTACTCTCAGATTTTCAATCCAATTTTAGGTATAGAAGTTAAGCCTTCTACATAAAATAATTATTACATAATTACTCTATTTTTGGCTCTATACTAACTTCCACTGGTGCCCCACACCTCCAAATTTTATTATATTCCTAAGGAAATAATACACGCATGAGTTCAGCGGTGGTGTAAATTTTTATTATGAATCATCTTTTGTGAGTTATATGACTATTAATAATAAAATAATTTTATTTAATTATTTTATTTATGGTTATGCGATTTTTGGGTTTTCTCGCTAGGGGAATGCACCAACTATATATAATTGTGGCCAAGGCTAAACACGTCGTGTGGAGCGCAATGGGGCCCTCGTATTTCTGATCTGGGAACCCATTTAAGATTTATTCCATTATTTTTAGGAAAACAGCTCATAGAAACTATTTAAAGCTTAAATTTTTTTCAATGGATCATTCTGGGCACTTTGGGAATCGGAATCACGTGTCCTCAGATTTCACAGTCTTGAAAAAATTCCAAATAAATAGAACAAAATTACATGAAAATTATGATGCATTATAATATCCCCAAAAACCATCCTCATAATGGGAAGGGACTATTTCCTCACTTGGGGGGTTGAACTCCTGATGATTGTTTTTGAAGAAACGAGTTCCATAATTCTTATAAAATCATATTGTACATATGATTAAAAGTGTATCCCCATCTAAATAAGGTTAGTGATGATAGATTTTTTGATTTCTATGAATCCATTGTACAAATATTCACACACCATTGAATTTATCACAAATAATGAAAGGTAGTAATTTTGTGAAATTATTAACTAATTTTGTTGGTCTAATACCTGAATTAGGGATGTAGTGTAGGTATGAGGTGATACCATATTCTGATGTGAATCTGCCAAGCATTTTCCATACACTACTATAACCTATGTCAATATCTTTACCCATGATGGTATATTTGGTGATGATGTTATATGAATGTGATGGGGAATCAATGAGGGGGAAAAATAGGTGACCCTCCATATAAATATCATAAATTAAAGAACATGGATGCCAAATATATTTCTCTAGTAAATCCGTTGACAATGGGTTCCCAGTTTTCTATTTATAACATAATGAAATATTATTTTATTTTGACACATACCTACATTACAGAGGAAGGGTGTAATTAATGTGAATGAAAAATGATTCAAAATTGATATCGAATTATTTAGGATTAGAGGGTTACTCATTCTATAAATTGTTTTATATTTGAGTTTGTGACTCTCTAGAAAATTTATTTTATTCTTGTGAAATCCTACATAAAATTAATGAAATGGCATAAATATTTCTTTTTCGATAACTAATATAACAGAAGGTTCACATTGACTATTTTATCATATTATTCCATAGACTAATATATAAGAACGTTTATATTTCATTAAAAATAATGTATAAATTTTGACTATGGCATATTGTAACAATAACGAAAGATAAATGGAAATGAATAATTTGAAAACAAATATTAACTCTATTGACCTTATTTATGCATTTAAAGATTCTAATTCTATAAAAAAAGTTAAAAATAAATATCATAATTAGAAATAGAATTGAAAATATCAAGTATAAAACCACAATAAGGTAATTCGTAAATAAAGATTCTTGAGAATCATGGATTACATATAGGGGGTAAATGTAAATATTAATGTTCTAATCTAACCATGACTTCTAGTTTGGATGAAATTTAAATGATTATTTTAATGTGACCATTATATAATAATTGGTATAGAAATAATAAAAAATATATTATTAAAATATGAGTCCTAAAACAATTTTAGTTGTATAATAAAATATAATTATCCTTATATATACACTTTAGTAACAAATAATTATTTTATTTTTAAAAATATAGATATTAATGTTGAATAAATAAAGTGTTTTCAATTAAAAAAATTATTTCAATTGAAATATTAATTTTTCTAATTTAAATTAATGATTTTCCAGAAAGGTAATTTATTTATATATAAAATTAGATTTTAAATTATCCAATTGGTATTATTTTATGGTTTAATTTTGAGAATTTTATAAATTACTATCATTTTTAGTGAATAGGAAAAGAAACATTTTTTTAAATGTTTGTATGTTTTAAGACATCATAAATATGTAATAATAATATTTCAATTAAAATTATTAAACTTATGACCATAAATATATTAATTCATTGTTAGTATTATTTTTAATGAATTTATATAAATTTTCAATGTCTAAAATTGAAATTATGACTCAGAAATCATTTTTCTTAGAATGAATTATTTTATAAAGAAAAAATAATTTAAGAAATGTTGTTCCATTCTCAAAAATAAAAATAAAAATTAATTTCTGTTTATTATATAAATTTTTAGAAGAAACCATGGGATTCATATAGGCGTTTTATTTTCCCAAACAAATAATTTCAAGAACTCTATTTGAAAATTAATAAGTAATTCTCCAAATCATGTTATTTGTAACCACCTCTCTACCACATTGCTATCACTATAACTAAATTTATAAATAATTTTCCCTCCTAGTCACTCTCTTTATAATTTTTAATGAGTTTCGAAAGATCTATGTAACTCCTCTCTGGAATTTATTATAAATATCTCAAGGTAATTGATTCTATTCTTTTCAAATTTTACTAATGTACATCTTTTGAATTCAGATTTATAATTTAATTTTCATTTTGTTGTCATTTGTTTATATTCCTCCAATTTCTATGTCAATGATTTTATTTCAATGGTATACCTTTTTTATGTCCCATTAATATCATTCCACAACCCACATTGTATATCAATTATTCATTCAATTTTTTTTTTATTTTTTTGAGCCCCGATTTTTAAGAAATTAATAGTGAAACCTTTTCTATTCATGTTAATTCATATATATGTAATGAGACTCCATTTATTTGTTAAATCAATTTGTTAAACCCACATTACCTTTTTATTTTTTAAAAATGATGAAAATTTATTGCTATTAAACACTTATTCACTCAATAATTGTTTATGAAACATGTTCATTATTAGACATGGTATATTAGTTAGATGATTTATTATGATATATGATCTATGTGGTTAAAATTAATTATGTCATATAAAAGGAGTTACCTCATAGAAATTCAATGCATTGGATTTTGATTTAGTCTCTTTAGGTGTCATGTTTATCATACCTTAGTGAATAACTTGTGTAATATTATTTATAACACCCGAGTGTTAAAACCTATTGATATCTTTTGAATGTATCATTTTTATTTTGTTTCTAATTATAAATATAATTAATTACATCTTTATAATTTTTATCTGATTATATTCATCAAGTCTTATCCATGATAATCTATCATGTTCTATATACATTGTTAAAACAATAATGGGATTTATAATCACCCTATTATATTGACGTAAGACCTAATTAGATCACTTGTAGTGAGGTGAATTGATATAAAATAATAAATCATAATTTTAATTGAATTAATTTTTTTATTTGGTACTTAAGTTATTATGTACCATGTTTTCAAAACACATGACCACAAAAAGTCCACTGAAGTTATTAATGTCATTGTTTGATAATAAATTGTGATTAAATTCAAGTATTAATTATTTTAGTTGATATAGTAGGTATAAAATACAATGATTAGTATTTTTGAAAATTAAGACAATAAAAAATTTGTAATGATCACATGGATACGTCAAAATATATGAAAATGATCTATGATTTTATTTATTTATAAAGAGTGTTTATTACTTATTATTAAATCATTGTGTCTATAATGTATGATTATTCGGATCATTAAAAAAATATCCCTAGGGTCAATTACCGTAGAATTGATAATTTTGTATTAACATGAACTATTATTGGGAAATAATAAATATGCCTTGTTTCACACCTATTTTGACACTAATGGGGTATTTTTTTTTTTATATCACGTGATTTTTATAAACTATTGATAATTATATATACCTGACGTAAATTTATTTTTTATAATTGTAAATAATACTAAAATTTGAAAAGTTGAATTGTTTAGGATTAAAAATTACTTTGTAATTAATTTATAAGATTTCCAAAATTAATCCATTAGTCACATTGGATTTATTCTTCTATAAAATCGAAGGAAATATAATGAAACATGTAAATAATGAATGTGATGGTAAATGCAAAAATGGTATTTCTAAAAAGATGGATGATAGAGTTCAAAACATAATGATAGTGATGAATAAGTTAACTCAAATCATTAGAAATAACAAAATACATGTTGAGTATCCTATTTCACCATGGAATGAACTGCTTGTGGTTTAATCCTTCACATATCAAATACCATATTCCCCTAGTGGAACCTATGATACAGTAATCCAAAAAAATGATCTAAAATATTTTAATTTTATTTTCTATATTAAATAATTATATTAAAAATAATTTTATGTTGGTAGTTTATCATAAAGAAGGGGAATCTAATAAGTGCTGGACACAGATCAAGAACAAGATTCCAACTAATGAGGTAAATGTTATAGAGTGAGAATTCTTCAAAATATCTCTATCTTTTATTATTTTACTCATATCCATTAAACTGAAATGAAATGGAATTAATTAGATTTAATCAAAGGGAAAATGAAATGGTAGATAATTATAAGATGAAATTTTCTAATATTATGGGATACCCTTCATGATATTTCATGTATTTCAATGGAAATATCTATTGACTATTAGAAGGGATACTACCTTATCCACAAAATGAACAAGAAATCCATGACATTGAGAGTAATGTGGTGAAAGTAAAATGTTCTCTCAATTTTAAATAGAATATTTACATGTACATTTGTCTCATAGAGTGAATGATATAACGTGGTGTAATTCCCCTATCCCACTATCCGAAAATCTATTGGTAATAAACACATTTATTACATGACTTCATTGAAATGCATCATTTTAACCCAATGATAACCATCAGTAATTATAATATCACCAAAAAATTTACTCACAAACATTAAATGGATCTTTTAATTTCATTTTTAATGATTCTTTGGGAGAAAATTTTACTATAAAATCATATTCATATCTTGTGACTTGAATTTTTTTTTCCAAATCTACCAATATTAAATAATTATAATAAGTTTTAACATATCCTATAAAATTCTCAACATAGTAAATTTTTTTGACATATCAAGTGTAATAGATTTATTTATAACTTGGGGACATTGAATCATATGAATGAGTGATCATAAAATATCAATATGGGAAAATATAGGCCATAAAAATCAATTTTTACAATTTTTTAGAATCTTTTCATTAATATAATTCCATGAATACATAAATAAAATATATCCATAATCCAAATTAATTGTGGGATGAAAATATACATGGATGATATATCAAAAAACAAATTATTTTATTATAATTACTATCCCCTTAGTGATGGAATTGATAAATATGCATAGTTTAATAAATTCCATAAGCTAAGATAATATTTTATAAGAAATCGTGATCATACTATCGCTAACATGTTCATAATAAATATTTTATTTCATATGTTCTACACAAAAATAACAACCCCTGTTTTCTCACGAGTCCTATTGATGAAATTTTGAGGCATATAATTCTAGGTCCTACTTATCACTAAATAATTTACAGTTCATTCACCATATGAAATATAGTAATATCAATACAATGCATAACAAACATTCCCCATGAATAAAAAAATATGTATTATGATACAGACATATAGAATATTAATAAATTCATAATCTATAAATATGAAAAAATGTATAAAATTCATCCCCCAAAATAATATTAATGGTTAAAAATATATCTAATAAAATTTTATTAATAATCCACATAGGATTATAGAGAAATAACAAGTGTACATATTAATAACCTTTCTCAAATAATTATATTAAATAGTGTTATATGTACTAATATATCCAATTAAGATTATAATGTGAAAAGGGTATATATATAAGTCAGTAATTTTTTCAATATATATACACATGAAATATATATGTCATAATTAAATATAAGTATGAAAATACAGGGTGTTCACATATCAATGACACTGGACTAAAAATCATAACGGTAACTTTGGATGATTGGGAAAGAAGAAGGATATGATGCATTTCAAAAAATATAATCATCAAAAAAAAATATAATGATGGGATTTATTATTTAATTTATAAAATAAAAGATTATGGTAGAAGTAAACCGTTTCATAATAAATTTTTCTAATATGAGGTACTATAAGTCAAGTAAGAAAGGATGAGTTATGAAAAACACTTACACCAATTGAAAATTTAATTTAAAAAAACAGAAAGTATATAATTTTATATGTATTAGTATATATCATGAATAATATATAATAATTTTGTTAAATATGTATCGGGATATAAGTAAAGAATTCAATATAAAAAATTGTGTAATGAATATACCAATCTCTGGGCAAATGAAATTTGAGTAATGGAACCCCCTTATAATATTTGTAATTTTTTATCAAAACCCAATGAGATAATGAACATGGAATAGGAAATATTATTTCATGAGACAAAATTCACTATTTAAAAATATATTAATGTGTTAAAATAATTATCATTTCAATGAAAACATAATTTATTATACGTAATATATTTCATGAGGTGAAATGTATTGATATTAATCCCTTACAAGTAACAAAGAAAATTTGGTAAGAATCATTTGATAATAAGGATATGATGAATAATTTCAAAACTATATTAAATATTGATAAAATTAAAAACAAATCATTCCTAATTTTCAATAAATTATATTTGGATTAATAGTGTATCAATATAAAAATTATTTTGTCCATGGAAAAAAGAGTTAGCAAAAGCCTCTATTATAATTTGTGTTTAATTGAAATATGCGATTTCCGACTATATAATAGAAATAACCAGTTTACTCACCAATTTTAGAAAAATTTTATTATAGACAAAATACTATAAAATTTACTTATAATTATTAAATATATTTATATTTTTATATCATTATCATTCTTCAATGTGAGACATGAGTATTGGTGATCATTATTAAATAGTTTCCTAATTGAGTGTTTTTTATCAATATTCAAGAAAATTTAATAATTAATATATCTTAAATTTTCCATGAATTTATATTTTATAATTATAAGTAATTATATATTTTCAATTTATTATATTATTAGATAAGATCCTCAAATACGAATTTTGAAAACAATACGTTTCTTTGATTTTTCACAAAAAAATATTATATTGACTAACATTTTTAATTTTAATGATTACAATAATGAACTAAGATAAAATAATTACCTTTTTAAATTATATTATATATTACAAGAATTTAATTTTTTATAGTCATCCATGGTATAAATATTTGGCAGTGTTCTTATAAATTGTTAAACTGACACAAAGATGATAATATCATAAATAATGGATGATTAAAATGATATTTAGGTGTCACATAATTAGAAAATTAAAAAAATAATGACCATATTTAATTTTCATTATTGTTTTATATATGAATTTGTATGAATTATTTTAGTAGAATAACCTATATAATGTTATTATATAGTATGAAGAAATAGTTTTTAAATCATAAAACTATGTTTTGGTTGGTTGAATTTAAGACAAAGGTATATTACTTGTTTTTTCAATATGTTTTACAAATTAACTAACCAGAAACAAAATAATTTCACACAAATAATATTTATGAATTAAATTCAGTTTCTTGACCATCAATGAATGTAGGGTATGATATTAGTTTTTTAAAATCAATCCTTCCATGGAGATAGTTTTCAACAGGTACACATGTTTGGTGATTTCATTTTCAATAAAATATATGAAATGAATAAAATATTATTTAATTTTAAAATATAATTAATTTTATTGATATATTACATAATTATATAATTCATCATTATTTTCATCCATGTATTATAGTTATAGAAAGAATATTATGCTTCATTGAGGTGGTAGTACGGACCCATGCACAAATTTATTTATTTTTCATAAGGGAAAAAGTGAATAGTTGTTAATGGTTATTAAATTATAATATTAATTTTTGTTATAAAAATACTTATTTTCTTATATTTTAATGATAAATATATAGTTGAAAATAACATATAGATATGAAATGTAATTTGGGAAATTTAGTAATGGTAATGAGGACTTGTAAAATCTCTATGAATAATCAATGGAAAGGGATGTATTAAGAAAATATATTATGAACAGTAGCATAATTGGGTGAAATATTATTTTATGGTATGTAATTGTAGAAATTTTTTCAGATGTATCTAAATATTTTTACAGTTTTTGAATGCAAGGTGAGAGGCCCGTTTTATAATCGATGAAAATGGATGTTTCTAATATTTCTTATTAATATAAATATAGAATGTGTAAAACATGTCATGTGGATTAAAAATAAGAAAATAAATGAGTACTTTATTAAATATTATTGATCATAAAATAATGATTACTTTTATAAAATGTTTGAAACATTATTTTTTATTACATTTTTCTTTGAGTTTTTAGTTTTTCCATTGTTTATTTCACTACAGTGACTTTTTTTACAATGGTAATTTAATTTTAATTCAAAAAAATAAAAAAGACCTCAATATATTATGTTTCCATAATAATTGAAATTATAAAATCTATTTTATCCTTTAATTTTTCTTCATTTTAAGAATATATATTGAAATTAGAGCATGTAACACTTAAAAACAAGATTTATGATAATCTACAATTTTTAGATTTAAAATTATTTATACTATAAAATTGACAATGCATATAGATTCCATGAGAAAATTTGGTCTCTTAAAAAATTAATTTTCCTATTTATGTTCTAGAACTCCCAAACCAATTTTATTACAATAAATAGTAATTAAAATAAATATAAGAAAAACATTTAATTTATTTAATAAAAGTAACTATGTTTATAGAATGAAAAACATTGGGTTTATAATTTTAAATTGATATTTTAAAAATTATAGTATTAATACAAAAACTATTATTTAACCTATTAATAGTTTTTATAAACATCTAGGTCTTATTTAAACAATCATAAATTCATAATAGTTTATGTTTTGGTAAAAAGTTCTTTTTTCATAGCCCAATTAGAGATCTATTATTTCATAAAAATGAAAAAATTCATATTATGAGAAAATTTATATTTTTAATAAAAAAATTCTTATTTTATTCGATAAAAATTCAATAATTTAATAATTTCACATTTAAAAAAATATAAAAAATTAATCAAAATTGTTTTCATAAGAAATTAATTTTTTAAAAACATTAAATATTCTTATTTTTATTTCATATCAACTACTAAAAAAATCATTTTTCATATATTATTAATAATGATATATATATTATTTATAATGTATTAATTTTAAATAATATTTATATTAAAAATAAATTTTAATAACAGTTTAATTTCAACCATTAAATGTGTCTAATTTTTTATATGGCTAAACTAAATTAATTTATCAATTAATTTGCTTTGATAATCAAATTTATTTTAATTAATTCGAATATTTAACATTTTGGTTACATATATTTTTATACACCAATTATAATACTATATTTTAATGGTTATATATTGTTCTAGAATTTGATTTGTTTTTTTTGTTGCAGATGCAACAAGATATCAAATTCATTTTCATCAAGTATAAATAAAATATATATTACATACTAATGTTTCGTTACATTCCCTATTAATTAATTAAATCCTCACAATTTTTAATTCATGGAATCTAAGGAAAATTATTGAGTTTATACCATGATATAAAACATGTAATGTTATATTTCTAATGATATGTTAAAAATAATATTTTAGATACAAATAAACTCATGATTTTGTATCAATGACTTTATTATATAATTTATTTTTAAATATTGATCATAGTTAACATTGATATATTCTCATGATTTGATTTATCAATTTTGATGATATTTAAAAACATGAAAATTTATATGATCCATTTCAAAAAAGAGATAATTAATTCCTAAAACCACCTAAAAATAATAATAGATTCATGAAAACTAACATCCCAAAAGATAGTGATGAATATATAATAATAATAATCATTCTAAATTTTTTTTATAACTCAACATGAAATAGTTTTTGAAAACATACAAGTCATTAAAAAAGAAAAAATAAGTGTGGACAATCACTATCATCTTTAACATTATAATTTTTTGGGATTTTCCATGTTTTTGTGTTCTAGGCAGTACTTGGTAATAATGGTTCCCATTGTTTTTTAAATTAATACATTTATTTTATTTTTCTAAAATATTAAATCAATTTAAGAAATGTGTTTTTGAAGCTTCACCCTTTCCCTTGAACCCATTAGATTTATGACCATAATATTAACTCTTATATAGAATTATCATTTCATTTAGAAAAACCTCAGGCATTACTCCCCACAAACATGAAACTTATGTAATTTAGTCTTCTTCAATTTATCAACTTAATCATGTGAACCTACATGAGAATAAATCTACGTCGACTTCCATGTTTTGGGGAGATCAACTACGTTGAAATTAATAATCCTAATTCATTATATATTTTTTTGAATCGTAAAATGATCTGTAACCCATACATTATCCCATGTAGATTGTTATTATAAAATTTCCAATATTATACATGAAAACCATTATTAAATTTTTTTCCCTCACTATATTAATTAAATTGAATAAAAGAAATTCATGGGACAAACATTGATATATTTATTGAGGTAAAACTACTGGTTTTTATGAAATTCATCATAATGGATCTTGATACAGTTACATATAAATCTATAGTATTCAATCTGGGTTTTCCGTGGAAATATTTTATTGTTTTTTCCAACATAAACTTATTCAAATCTATAATATTGGGTCATATATATAATGGGAATGAATCTACCATATTGTTGTCAAATAATGTTTTTATTTAGTCCTCTTTATCAAACACATTACGAAAATTTAATAATTTCTCAAAATGACCTTTTTAGTATTATTATCTATCAGAACATTTGTACACATGCCTACAAAATCATAAGATATTGATACATGGATTTTATTTCCGGGAGAAAAACACAAAATTCAATGATTACAAAAACATTTTTATTCTACAATAATTTTTTTTATATCATATAATAATTACTATTACATTTAATATATTTTTCATATCAGAATCTCCAAAATAATCATTATACCCTCAAATCCCATAATGTGTTTTTATACGTTCAAATTATTTATAAAATCTATTATATAGATATAAATAATCCTAAACTAATAACATAACTTCTAATTTTATCTTAATTTTCATTTCATAAAAAATTTCACATCCATGACCTGCACAGATAGATTCAGATGTGAATAAGAACCTTCTATATAATCTAGATTTTAATTGAACCAAATGGACCCAATTTTCTCAAAAAATGTAAAATATTAAGAAAAATTATGGGGTAACTTAAATTTTAAATTACCCTTTGTGTTCAGGGTTTTATTGTTTTAAAAAAATATACTAACTAAACATCCCATGTATATATCATAAAATAGAAAAAAACCCACTATATAATAAACTACTAAATTTATAATATGTCTTCCACATATCTCACAGTCATTTCCACACAATCAATTCTATTTATAATATTTTTTGAAAATGATTTACCTTTTAAAAGGGGTAAATAAAAAAATTTGTGTGAGATAGAATTAATTGTAAAGATAAAAATAGGTAATAAAAATAAATTATCATAAGAGAGCATAAGATGAGTATAAATAATATGGAAGAAATATATAATAAAATAATTTCATTATAAAAATAAATAGTTAGTGTAAAATATATTTTGGACTCAAATAAATAAATGAATACATGGATAAAATAATTTGTTCCTTGGAGATGAAATGAAACATTTTGAACAAAATAATCTGTAAAAAATTCATGAAATCATGATCTTACTTTAAAATCCATGTTTTAATGAAATTTTTTATTTTAAGATGGAATAAAAAACACCAAAGAAATATTATACCAATGGTCTTATTGATGAATCATGGGGAAATAAAATATCAGTCGGCAAATATTACTACATCATTTTTATTGCATTATGTATATGAATGATATAAATATCTATATAATGAATAGTCAACATACTATTTGAATCAATAAACATTCATATTGACATAAAATCATATAATTCATCAATATATTGAAAATAAATATATGGGATATCATAGACATAAGTAATTTTGATAAATATGGTGTTTTTAAAAAATGCATATAATAAAATTTACATTTTAATATATAACAATCTATAATTAAATTTTATGTATACTTGTTCTCAGTTTTTCTCAACTGCCAAAATTGAATAGTATTCAATATAAGAATCCCAAAAACAAAAAACTTATATAATATTGTATAAATACTTTATTAAATAAATTCCGCAATAATTCATAAAATCAAATCTAGGTGGTCACCTAGTATAAATGGAAGAAAAATTCTATTGCTAAAAATTAGAAATAATTGAAATAAAATTAACTTCTATAATAGATCATGGATTTTCAAGACAATCATAGTGATGAATTTCTGTGAGTTCAATGACCCCAAAAGAAAATTATATGAGAAAATTTATAAGGAAAATCATGAAATAATTTCATAGTGTGTAATAGTTCATTCTTGGAACAATAAAGCTCAATATGAGGCATTAAAACTCCATTAATGGATATTGAGTAATGAAAAACTCCAACAACATCAAAAAATTTAACAAAAACCAATTGAAGTATATAATTTAAAATATTTAATTAAATAAAACAAATAGTGGGAGATCAACGAATAAAAATATCAATGAAACAATACATGAGAAATTTAATATAAAATATGATGTATAAGATAGACATGCCTCATGGAATTAGAATTTGTGGAAATAAAACCCCTTATAGGTTCTGAAAATTCATTTAAAAAACACCATGAGAGAAATATCTAGGAATATAACAATGAACATCATTAAATATAATATTATCATGATAAAAAATATTATATTGATAATAACTACATTACTCCAATGAAAATATAGTGAACATTTAGATATATATATCATGTGGTGAAAATATATGTCAAGAAAAATTTACAAGAAACAAATTCATTAAGGTAAAAACCATTTGATTATGATGAAATATGTAATTATTTTAGAACCCATAAATGATGGAGGAAATAAATTATCATTTATTCATTAGGATGAATAAATAAATATTTTAAAAATATAGAACCTACAAGATGTTTTTTTACTAAATGAAAGAAAATTATGTTGGCACAAACACTTACCATTGTTTTTTTTAAATACAATATATTATCCTATATAACAAATGTAACAACACTAACAATCCATTATTAGTTTTATTAATGTGTATGTAAATTTTATACTTGATTTATAATTATTCCTTACAATTATATGACATAGTTATTATCTACTATCAACTTGTGTGTGAGTAATCATTATTCTTATGAACATGTTTCTTAATAGTAGTGTTTTCCATCATCCTACTACCAAATTTGATCACTAATTTGTTTAATGTATGATATATTATCTTTTTTATCATTATTTATTATGTAATTTTTTTTTTATTTTTGATTTTACAATACAACCTTAATAGTTTATATCCAAAAGGATACTATTTCAATTATTTTTCAACAATGGAACTACTAATCTTAAATAATGAGATTAATATTACTTTTACAAAAAACGAACATAAAAAATCATTAATTAATTTTTTATATTATTTATTTTGGGAAATTATGTTTTCATATTAATTTATTTTATTAATACCTATTACTGTTCAACTTGGTGGTTAAATTGATTGAAACTAGAACATATAATAATTAATTATTGATTATAATGTAATTTCATTTCTATTTCTTTCAACATATAAAATAATGAATTTATTTATTATTTATTATTATGATATGTAAAAATTTTTGGGATGTGTATAATGAATAAATCCTTAATAATTTTACTAAATATTATGAATAATTAATTTTTACCCTTAGAACACTCCTTTGTAATGTTTAATTTTCTATGGCTGTTTATTGATAATTTTATTAATAAGTGTTCCATTTTTTATTATAAGAAATATAATAATTTAATAAATTAATTCTTTAAACATTAAACCCATTCTCATTTTAATACAAGATAATATGTAATGAAAAAAACATGAAAACAATGAGTTCTACAGTGGTCGCAACCCATATTTATACGTGGATAATTATTTAATTTTCCACAAATTCAGAGAATTGTATAATATGTTATAAATTTTCATTTTCTAATATATGTTATAAATATCATAAATTTTTATTAAATTCAAAATTATGACCATCCATGTAATTTGGTTGATGAAAATAATACATGGACTATCATAGAGGTAGTAGTCCACCCACATTCTTGAATTCCCTTTTTTATTTATTAGAAAGGAGACATGTGGTTAAATTTAATTACCATAGATTAAGAACATTCAATATAAAAGAAAACATAAGTCATTTTATAAGAATGAGAAAATAAGTTTTGAAAAAATAATATTGAAGAAATGTAATTAGGTAAAATTGATAGTAACCCTGAGGAATTCATATTTCCCTAAGAGGACTCTTTGTAAATGGAGGTATTAAGATAATATTATATGGATAGACGATTACTAGAGTGAAATAAGAGAGTTTGGGATGTAATAATGGGATATTTTCAATAACAAATTAAATTTATAAGGCGTATTGAAGGGTTTTTGTGGGGCCTATTCTATTGGTTCTAATAATTATTTTTTTAATATTTCTAAATAATATAAATAGAACAAAATTTTCACATGTCATTTGTCACAAAAAAAGACTATAATCGACTGGGTAATGTAATATCTTTGATAATCCATTAATTAATCATTTTTTATTTTTTTTATTTTCAACCCTTACCATATCCAATGATTACCTCCTTGTATATAATCAAAATATGTGGGAAAATGTCACCCCCAACTCCCTACTTAGTAGGTATTGGTTGGGTGAAAATCACCATGGTTATAAAAATCTCATAAATGGAAGCAATTTTAGTACGAGTTAAATATGATCTACAGATTGTATTTTAAAATAATAATAATATCCACTATATGATATTAAATTTAAACCGTATCATACCACAATGAATGGAAATTGTTAACAGATATAAATAAATGTTTACAATGAAAGGTATTAAAATAAAAAACCTATCATTGCAATTCATCAGCAGCTCTACAAGTAAAGATAGAAATATCCATCACAAACCCTAATGTCTCCATGGGAATATTGAAACATGTTTATATAAAATGTAGGAGAATATATGTATACCCATTAATTTCATAGCCATGGTCATTGGGGAACATTTGAAAACAAATGGCTATTATTCCATTGAATAAACAACAGATCCAAAAGGAACCTAAACCGAATCACTAAACAAAACACTTCCTAATATGAATCATTAACCAAATCATAAATCTAATATAGTATCATAGTATGAATAAAATTACATTATATGTAACCTCATAGACACCCCCACTGAATTTCAACTCTCACAACCAAATATCAAACGTCATATGCTCCCATCCCTTCCATACATATCTTGTCACAACCATCCATCTCCAATTTTTTTCATAAAACATCTCAACCTACCCCAATAGGGCAAGTTCTAGAATCCGATGGTATAATTAGTCATTATCATATCACATATCACCCTAAGGAACATGGTATATTACACAATGTCCCTTAACAAAACTGTATCAATAATTTATCTAGAATGTTATTTCATTCCTTTATCATACCATTCCTAACACCCACAACATATCATGTCACATCGTATCCTCATCATGTCACATCGTGGAAAAAATCACCATGGAATTAGCATTACATATCTCATGAAGAAACATTGTCTGTCACTACAGAAGAATAAGATAGGAAGGTGGTGGGACAACAATCCATATAACCAATAACATGGATGTTGGAGAAAACATTGGTGACCCAAAACCATTTTTTAATTATAATGGACATCCAAATCGATTCGGGAGCATATATAAATAAAATTATTTATATAGAAAAAAAATACTAAACCATAGGATCCACAACAACTACACAAATATACAACAAAACACTATAACCAAACCACACATCCACTATCACAAATATTTCAATTGCTATCTGAAACACATCACACAACAACCAATAAAAGAAACATATTTCCACATTGAATTAGAAAACCTACCATTTAAAAAACACTATATCCTATTAAATAATTCAATTAATTTTTTCCAAATTCCATACATAATTTTATAGGATACTATTTATTTATTAAACAATCCTTTTCCATCAATTTTAGAAATAAAATTTTTTCAATGGATAACATAGAAACATGCACATCCATTCTACAATATTTCTCATCATAAACATTCAAACAATCACACCATCACCACATCACCAAATCTACTAAATTATAAAACCACATATCTCATCCATTTCACATAACCACCACACAACACAACCAATGAACACTTTACCATAATAAATACCATGGAAACCACCCAATTTAGGCATTACAACCACCAAACACTTTCTCACAATGCATGACACCACCCACCACACAACACCACCGCACATCCAAACTATAGAATAGATCACAAAAAACCCCATGAAAATACCATTCTCAGAAATTCTCCAACTATTTCAAAACTGAGACAATCATTACCAACACAAAAAAATTTCCTACAATTAATATAGGAAAAAATAACAAACAAACATATAAACACATCATAACTTCCAAAATTTAGTTATATGACCATTCATAGATTGATTTTTTGTTTAAAAATTGTATTCTCAAACAAACCATATTAACAAAGGAAAATAATTATTTTCTAGATGTATACTAAGTAGACTATAATTAATGGTGTGACACAAAAAACATAAAATCCTCTCACATTAATATATTATAAAAGACAATCAATGCTCTAAAAGGCCATGATTTTTTGTATAGGAATCAAGAATGAAAAATTTCATTAACAACATCATAAATGTAATAAAATCATGTTATTTATCATTATAAACATATGTGGTGTGCTAGGGAAATTTATTATCATTTTCAAGATGATCATTACTATCAACCAAAAATATGGGAAAATCATGAAATCCCCATTAAACTTTTTAAACGGGATATCAGGGATTGGCTGAACAATCAACAAGACAACACTAACGAGGATGTTAGTATACAGACCGACATTGATAGGTCGGAGGGTGTTCTACAGGTGGCTTGGTATGAGAACACCTTTATCATTCTTTGTGACAAGAAGGTTGCTCTCGCTGAAAAACTCCTTGAGATAGAAAGAGTCTTAAAGGAACGGTCTCGGATCAGATGGCTCAGAGAAGGATATCATATTACTGCCTTCTTCCAAGCTTGTATTAAGGAAAAAAGAAGCACAAAGATTAATATTAAAATGGAGGATGGCTCTTTCACGTCGGATGTGAATATTGCTGGAAATATGGCATTGAAACACTTCTAGAGTCTTATGGTTGGGGAACCTGTGTCCGGTTTTGTGACAGATGACTTGGATGACACTGGGTTCTTATGTGGTCTTCCGCTCTTGGTGAATAACAGTGATAATGAGTGTCTCTCTTCCCACACCTAGGAAGAGGAGATCAGGGAGGCCCAGTTGAACATGCCCAAGGGAAGAGAACCCGGTCCAGACGGATTATCGGCATCGTTCTATAGTTTTTCCAGGAGTGTTATTGGCACAGTCGTTGTGCATGCTATCCAAGTCTTCTTTAAGGGGGTTTCTTAAAGAAGGGTGTAACCGCGTCAAGGGTGGTGCTTGTTCCAAAAGTGAAAGACCCCACTCTCATCAGTCATTTCATACCCATATGCCTTTGTAACGTTTCTTATAAGATTTTGGCCACGGTGATTGGGAGAAGGCTTTCAAAACTTTTTCCCAAAGTTGTCTCGGATGAACTACATGGGTTCATACAGGGTCAAAACATACAGGGGGCGGTTGGCATCGCGAATGATCTAGTTTAGGACATCAACAGGAGTACGATTAGGTCAAATGTCATTCTCCAAGTCGACATGAACAAGTCTTATGATCAAATTGAATGGAGGTTCATCATCAATGTAATGAGGGGGTTCGGGTTCTAGGAGCGGTTTTGTGATTTGTGTTTCAGGTGATACTCCTCGCCGTGGCATTCAGTGGCTATGATGGGGAAGAGTTTTTGTTTTTTCAAAACTGTTCGTGGTGTGAGACAAGGTGATCCATTATCTCCATCCTTGTATGTCATTGCTCAGGACGTGCTATCTAGGAATCTGATGAAGGGTTCGTTACAGGGTAAGCTGAAACCATACATGAGAAAAAGGTGTTCGGGGAACATCACCCTCCTAATGTTTGCTGATGACATCCTTTTTTTCATGAATGGCTAGTGCAGATCCTTAAGCCATTTTAGAGTCATTATGTCCAGTTACAACAAGCTTAGTGGACAATCAATCATCTTCTAGAAGATTAATGTCTTTATCTCTAAGAAATGTTCAAGAAGGTGATGTAGAGTTATACAGAGGGCTACTGGGTGCAAACAGAAAAAACTGCCTATTCTATATCATAGGGTTCCATTATCATCCCGCCGGGTCAAGAAACATCCTTTTAATAGAATCATGGATTGTATACATGGGAGCATTCTTAACTAGAAAAATACACTCCTTTCGTTCGGTGGTTGGGTCATGCTAATTAACAGTGTTCTTCTTTATATTCCCATGCATGTGTTTTCAGTTATTAAGCCACCGAAGGGCACGATTCCGAAAATGGAAAACATACTTACAACATTTCTTTGGGATGCCAAGACAGAATGGCAGTGTCATTGGGCCTCGTGGAAGAAAATGGCGCGTCTAGTTGATGAAGGAGGCGTAGGTCTGCATGACATCCAAGATTCTATCCTTTGTTTACTGGAACATCTTGAATGGGAGATTATTACGGGGGAGACTCTTTGGGAAAAAGTCTATAAGGGTCGTTATGGAAGGGGTGAGGAATTCAACATGCATGGTGAGACTAGGGTGGCCAAATGTGTTTTTGATTAGATGGATATGTTGCATGGTTACTCTAGGTGGATTATCGGTAATGGGAATATTATTTTCTGGCATGACAAATGGGCGGGTGGGAAGCTGGCCTTTGAAGGCTGCCCATCTCTTGATGTGTCTTTCATGGAAGCTTGCAACAGGTATGATGTTATTCATGCGGCGTTGATCCCCACCCAGTTGAAAATTTTTGAAGAAATTATGATGAGTGAGGAACCGGATGTATGTTGATTCACGGAGGCTGCATTCGGTAGGTTTAGTGCTCGCAACTTCAGGAGGTTACTTCAGAGGGAGAGACCCATGGTGGAAGGGGGGAAGAATTTTTGGTTCAAGGAGATTCTGATGAGGATGAACTTCTTGGTGTGGAGAGTCACTAACAGAGCACTACCAACGGATGAGAATATCCCGAGGAAAGGGATCTGTTTGGCATCTCATTGTTACTGCTGTGAATTCCCTTGTATTGAGTCAACGATGCACCTCTTCTTCCAAGGGAAATAGGCCTCCCACTTTTTGTCCTCCTTATCCAACTCGCCGCTTAAAGATAGAGTGCATGGGACCTTTCCAAAGTTTGTGGCAGGCTGGTTCTCTGGGACACATAACAGGGCCATGGAAAAGTCGATTAGGGCCATCGTCTTGGTTGCTGTCTACTGGGTCCTGTGGGAGGCACGTAATCAGGTTAGACTGGTCTCTAAAAGGACGCCTTTATTCTTCTTAATGAGGCTCAAAACTCTCATTGTGGAACTTGAATCCTTTGTTAATGGGGGGAGGGATTCAGTAGAGATTTGTAACTTCCTTAGGAGACCTTGCATGCCTCAAAGAAGGGATTTCATTTGGATAAAGTGGCAGCCACCTAACCAAGGGTTGAAAGTTAATATCGATGGTTCTTGCATAGAAGGAGTAATGAGGGGTGGAGGTTTACTTCGAGACTGTTGGGGATCAGTGTATGTTGCCTTTAGTGCTTTTTATGGTCCTCGTAACTCCCTGAGGGAAGAGGATCAGGCTCTTCTTTCAGGGCTTTTGATTTTCAAGAGGAGGGGCCTGAAGGTGACGGAGATTGAATCTGATTCAGAGGTCCTGGTTAGGGCGGTTCAGGGAAGTTATGGGATTCCTTGGTACCTGACATACATTATTAGAAGGTGCAAGAAAGAAACTAGTCATGGAAGGTTTATTCATCATAGCTGCAGAGAAGATAACTTTGTAGCTGACTCGCTCGCTCGTTTGGGAAGATAGGAGGACTCTGTGGTTGTTTATGATAGTCTACACTCCCATCCTCTGGAGTGTTTATGTGTGGTTCAAGGGGATGCCTTGGGACTGCACCACTTTCAGCCCCCTTAAAGGGTTTTCCTTGTTTTCCCTCGATTTTCTTTTAAACTATTAATAAAAAATATCTTTAAGACCAGACCCCATTAATAATACATAAATAAAAAAAGAATGAGTATCCCTAACCTCAAAAGAAAATTTATATGCTCAATGTGTACAACATGGATAAGAATATGTACTATAAAACAAAAACATATCATGGAAACAATGTACTATCTATAATCACCTAATGTATTTATCAATATAATTTCCTAAATCAACAATAATGAAAAAAAACAACCTTCTAGTGAATTGTTTATGATATAACAGAAGGAAATAATGAGTAAAATGAGACAAAATAACCTCATATTTCGAAATATAAGCCACTGGAACCGTTGGATCGATGTTATATTGAACATGATAGAATAGAATATGAAGACCCTAAAGATTTTCCAAAAAAGTGAACGGATGGTAGATGAAAAGGATCAACGAAACACAAAACCAATAAAAAGGATATGAGTGTCTTCATTAATGGATGAATTATATATTCAAAACCGAAATTCAATTAGGACATAGGGATTACAATATGTGAATCCAATAAAAATATGAGAATTTCTCAAAACTCATACTTTCTCAGAAAGTCATGTCATATTGGGATGATTATATTTCAAATCATGAATTACCATTTCATGTCTGCAATCATTTATCATATAGCACACCTCACCGACATACAATGTAAGAACCACATAAATAAATGTTATGAATCAATATATAAAAACCAATACAATTTTTTATATAAAGAACTAATTTTATATTTTATATTATATTGAGAAATTGAGTTCAAGATATCATGTTGAATAAAATCCTCAATAATGGAAATGTATAAAAAAACTCGGTGAATTACTAATAAAACACACTCATTCACAAATACATGTCAAATAGAAATTAATGTCACAAAGGATCACTATGTAAATCCACATAAAATTAATATATGTAGTAGTTTTTGAAAATATAAACAGAAGGTAAACCTCAATGATATACTCTCCATTATAATCTCCCTCACATACCACTGAAAAAGTTTTGATTCTCCATTAATTTATCATATATAAAAACCAAAACTATAGTACACATCTACATATATAGAAACCACATACCATAAACTATTAAAACAAATTTCATGAAAAATACCACTACCATATATCCAATTTAGGAGTGGATGTAAGTGTTAGAGAGATGGGGTTTTCAATCTTCTATATCACCCATATTGTGAATGTTGGGAATTTACCCATTAAACCAAACCTTTTTTGGCCATTGGTCAACTTACCCAACTATGGTGGTAGTCTATCAAATTACAAAAAAGATGATATGTAATAATAGAAAATATTTTCCAAAGGCTATCATCTTTCTAAATAAATTAATAACACCCCATCATCAAATCAACACCACCACACCACACAATAATCACTACCACTTATAAACAAACAACCGACCAACATCAAAATTTCACAAAAAAATCAGATAATAATCAATGACTAACCAAACATTTAGGCTATAATTACACGTTACTCATATCCATTCACATTATGTAAAATTAATTGTATATCATTAGTCATATTAATTTACATCATCGTATTTTTTATTTTCCAAATAGTACTGAACTTATTCACTATATGTTGATATCCATCGCAATACACATTTAATATTCAAATAATTGGATAATAAATTTATTTTAATGTCTCAAATAAATTCTATGTGTTTAGTCTATTCATATGTTTTATCATAATTAAATATCTACATATAATGAAACTCATTGACCATAGTAATGAAATCAAAAATACACATCAACACCAGAACCAACACTACTACCACATCCAAATTGAGAAACAATCAAAAAATAACTATATATTACACTTCATTTAATTACCAATATAATAATTAAAGCTAGAAATCATGTAATTATAAATGTTATACCCAAAAAACAAATTTATTAACTCAAATTGTTGTGATTATAATATTTTCTTTTAAACATAAATAAAATTCGATTAATAGAAAAAATTAAATTAACAATAAGGAATAATATGTATATAAATATATATATATGTTTCACTTACAACTTATGTTTAATAAAATTATTAATTTTGTCAAAGCTATTTAGAACTGTTCATCAAAATATAAAAAATATCAAACATAAACTACACCAAAATAATACTAATAATATTAAAAATACAAATCACATACCTAAGATGGATCTCAAATTATTATGTCACCTAAGAATACAAGTCCACATTCAAAGACACAGAATCAGAATATAATTCAGCATCAATCCAAAAAAAATCTTCAAGTAAATTTTGAACTATATCCACCAACCATACTGAACAATAAATCATTAAAGATATGAAATATAGGAATATAAATAGAGTAGTTAAGAAAATTTATTTTTACTATATTGAAATGACCTCATGATTTTAGGGTTTCATGAATGTATCACAGAAAATAGAAAAAATAAAATGATTCCATCATCTAGTTTGTTTTTTTATGAAAATGTAAAAATGTAAAAATGGGAAATAGGTTCCCTAAATATATAATCAAAATTCATGGAACCTGACTTTGATGTGGTGACACTAAACAAGGGTATTATTTATTTTAGTTAAAGGTTATTAAAAAAATGGTATGTTGAAAGAGTCATATATGAAATTAATACTAATTATATTCATAAATAAAATGTTCATATAAATGAACAATTATGTGGCTATATATAACCACAATGTTGTCTCTTATATTCCTCCATGAAACCAGAAGACCACTATACAATAGTTCTCAATAGCCACATGATTTTATCCCACATTATTATTTCCTCCTCATGATTTTGGAAATGAACTCCTCTAAAATGAATCCATAATCCATTACATAAAAAATGTAGTACATGTAGTCCATGGTTTTGCTTCATCCACACTTTACTTTTTAAAAAAATTTCCACCCAACACTAAAAATTCTTATTTTCATAAAAATATCAAAGACATAGTGAATAAAACAATAACCATATAGAACACTAGAAATCCATGATTTTGTGATGACCTAATAAATACATGTTCATCCAAAATCTCAAAAATAGTAATCTCCACACTAACATTTTAATTCTAATATAAATCCTTCCATCTATAGTACATCAAAACCAAAAATTACAAGACTAAAAAAATATATTCCTCTACATTATATAATTCATAAATAATTTCTATCATCCCAAAAATTAGAAACCCAGAATGAAAAAAAAACAACTCAAAAACTCCAAATACCCTTGAGATACCTCTTAAATGGAAATACGATAATAGAAATACCCCAAAGTAAATAAACAGAAAAAAAATCCAAAAATTTAGTATCAAAACAAATATGATAAATAATCCTAAAATCAACTATAAAATTTAATATATTCAAAATAGTTCTATGTACTGAGATCATGACTTTGAATCTCTCTCCTAAAAATAATATTAAAAACCAATTTGACTCTATAAAACATGAACCAAGGGAATTATTTTTCAATATAAGAACATCGCCTAATAGTCATAAATTTTCATTGGATTATCTATGAATGAATCTTCCTACCTAAAATATAAGTCTACCAAATTATTGACATGAGGGTAATTGGGATGATACATTAAATGCAATGAAATAAGAAAGGGATCATGAATACGATCTATATGTGACAGAAAATTTCAAAAATATGATACATCACAAATATATTTTTACACCTTGAACGGCAAGAAACCCCATATAGAAAGCTAATTTTCCATTCGAACCTATTAATTAATGTGATTAGGAGAATCAAATAAAAAGTTTAGAATGAATGTAAAAAAATAGTAAGGAATCCTCCTACAATAAACATAATTATTCGGATGACTAGGAAATGATTTTATGTACTATGGAATCAATTGTTCCTACTAAATTATACACATTACATAATTAGATCCAATGATCATTGAATATCCAATCTTATTACAAAAAAACTATTATTGATATGAACTCCACTATAGTTTAAAAAATAGTCCTATTCTAATAAAATATATTTTACAACTATTATTACAAAACACAACCAATAGAAAATATATCAACCATGAAATTCCAATTTCAAAAATATATGAACATCACATGTCAATAAATTTTTTATCATCTACTCCATCAACCTATCAATCTACAGATGAGATGTTGTATTAATTAATAATAAATAGATAACAAATGATGCACAATCTTCCATAACAATGAATGAATATGAGTATGTTAATTTATTATGACATTATTAGAAACATTATAATGATTCACAATCTCACTACATTAATCATTTCTAAATTATATGCACAAACACGACTCACTATCCACTATGAAATGTGTTTGCGTCATCAATTTAATGATGATAACATAAATGGAATCAAATCTAATAATAGATTGAGTCAACCATGTAGAATAATATATTATAATTTCCTCCCATCCAAAGTTAGCGGTATCCATGTATTGTAGAAAACTAACTGGAATACTATTCAAATCCTCAAAATAATTTAAAAATACACAATAATGAAAATTTTCCACTAAACACTTCATTGATGGCCCCAAATATTATCCATCAAGGAATTATAAAAGTATCAGGAATATTAATATACATTCAGAAGGTTTTATGATAATAAAATAGATCAAAAAATCACATCTCCTATAGAATAAAAAACGTATAACTATTAATTCTCTTGTATTTTCCTCTTAAAAACTTATATCAAGAGTATTGTTACGGATAATACAATATCTCAGTGGTTCTAACTCATGATCCCTAAAATAGGCCCCCTCCACATATTGAAACAACAAAGATTTTTATCAAATTTAATTATTACCTATATTTTAAATCCTCAATATCTAGGTGAAAGGACGAAATCTCATCCATCCCTCTTCTAATATTCACCCACTTGTGAAAATTAAAAATGTATTTTGATTCTCAACACATAATATACAACATTGACTTTCCATGGGGTGTAAAAGGGCATAGATTAATAGACATATAAGAACACTATATACCTTAATAAAAAAATATAATTCAATTTGAGGGAATATATTTCACATGATCTTATGATAGATAATGGGTATAAACTGGTCTCTGATGAGGGAATGGCATAATAGTTTCAAATAAAAAACAATTTTTACAAGGGTAGTTTTTGGTAGAATGATTATTTTCATGGGTATGTAACCAACCAGAACTGAAATATATCATAACATTATCCTATATCCACCTAAAACCCAAAAAAAAGTCGAAATGGAGAATTAAACCTCAAAATATAAATATTACTTTTAGAAAATGAAGGATAGAATCACTGATCATATTATACATCAGATACTGAAATATTTACATAAAATACACAATCTATAAAAACTTGATTATTCATAATTAAGGTCACCCAATGATTTATTATATGATTGAAATGTGACAAGAGCATAATATAATAGCCTATATCATAAAGGATATTGAAACACCCTGAGATTTTATGAGATATATTCTTCTTAATTTCTTTCATATCTTCTATTGTACGCTACACCAAGATTATCTTGCACTATACGCAATGCCTTATAGCTTGTAGTATACACAACACTATTCTTGGATTGTGTTACACACAATTTCATGTTTGTTTTGTTGAAATTTTTATCCGCAACATTATGTATATATTTTATTGAAATAAATGAAATAAGTATTTATTATGTTATACACAACACAAAATTGTTCTTTCACTATATGTAGCCCTGACTTGGCTTGCATTACACGTAATCAAGACCTTCCTTGGTAGCGTGTGTAGTACGAAATATCATGTCTCACTAAATGAGATATTATTATAATATTCTTATGAACTAGCCATTCTGAATAGTAAAAACCACTTCTTTAAATTTTATAAATTTTATCTTTCAAGATTAACTTCATTTTTGGATTCGGAATATCGAAATTATCCTAGGGTGAATTTTTGGTATTTTTCTGAAAACATTCAATTTTTGATGAATAGTGAAAATGCTGGGTTACTATTTAAAAACCGACTTTTTATTTAAATAGTTATTTATTTTATTTAAATTTATTTTAAGTAAAAATTTATACATAATACCTATATAAGTTCAATGTAATTCATTGGAGTCATTTTATAAAAATTTTAGATATATAAAAATTTTATTGAACATTTCACCGTCTTTTACCCACCTCATATGAGAATTTAAAAATATACATAAAACATAATTTTACCAATTCTGTGAGTGGGATTTAAAAAATCACAGAGACATAGTTAATATCAATGACTAAAATGTTTTTCAAGAAGATAAAAATAATTTTTGTTGAATAGTAACTTTTTACTTTTATTTACCATAGTTAAAAGTAAATAGGCTAATTAAGGGTGAAAATTATATTATTACCCTAACACATGTCCTAATAATATTTTATAAGTTTAATTAACCCAAAAACAACCTTAGGAATAATATATTTCCCTTTAGATCCACTTGGATTCGATTAGGACATTTGATATTATTTTATTTAAAAAAGAGTTAAAATAGTTAAAATCAAAGTTTAATAACTAAAACATTTTTAATATAGGGTTATACATGATATAAATTAGACTATAAATATTAATTAGAAGGATAAAAATATTTCCTACCTTATGGTATTTTATTTATAATTTTTATACATTAAATAATTTACGTTATTTATGACACAATGGTGATGTATTAATTAACTAAATAATGAAATATTAAATTAATTGATATTATAAATACCCAAATAAATGTAATTTGATACTTTTTATGAATTACACTAATTTTATAGGTTAATATGACATGTTATTATTGATTGAATTATCTCTTTATAACTAATGATGCTTTTATGATTTTCACAAAAATCAATTATAAAATAGTGTCAAAATTGACATAAAATAGTTTTTAAAACAAATATTATATCATTAATTGTTATATTATTCATAAAAATCTAAGGATTGGATAAATGACTTTGATAAAGTTATATATATTATAAATGAACCACTTAGGGTTCGTTTGGCTTGTTATATTATGTTTATTAACCATATAGTGTAAGAAAAAAAGAAGACACGGTAAAAGTTAAATTATTTAACGTAAAGTTAAATCCAAATGATAAGGGTAAAATAGTAACCTAAATTTGTCTAAAACCTATTTTCATAGAGTATTGCGACCCATCTCCACTTTAGATTCGTAATAAATCAATTTAGAGCTATTATAAACCGAATATGACTTTATTATAAAAGAATTTTTTTTTCTAAGGTACCCCTCTCCTCCCATATAAAAGGGAACCTCATCCCTCTTATATTTACACAATTTTGAGCTTTCATGTTCTTCAAAACCCTGCCCATTTCCCTTATAAACTTCCCTAGAAACTTTCTAGAGGTTCTGGTCTCTTGAAGAAACCAACTCTGGTTCCTTAAGAGGAAACATAAGAGAGATGCGTCGAAGAAGAGGTAATCTCTTCTACCGATTCTTTCTAGTTTTTTTTCTTCTTCGCCATATTCTTATTTAGTTGTTTCATTATAAAGTAATAACATCAGTATCACTCATATACTGATATTTTATTATAAATATAAAACAACCCCATTTCACCTTCTATCCATCCTATGGAAAATAAAATCACCGCGCGTGCGTACGTACAAAATACCATCTCCACACTGTGGTGTAATCTGTTTTTCCACCACCACCTTACGTAGATGGGTATAATGGTGTAATGAATAAATATATATGGTCATTATAAAATCATAATGATTATGGTATATTATATCACCCACTCCAATTCAATTCAATAATTATGGGAATGATATCATCACTCGTGCGTACGTACGGATTACCATCTCCACGACGCGATAAGATTAATTCTCCATGATAACCACTCAAGAATTATTATAAAGTATATATAATGAATAATAATGAAATATATGACATGATAATGCTGCTGGATTTATGTATATATATATATATGAGTGATCTAATTACTTCCATTCAAAACAATAAGGAAAGGAAAACAGTGTTCATGCATACGTACGACCTACCATCTCCATGAACGGTGTATTTCATTTCATTTATCTATATATTATATATATATATACTGAATATATATGATATATCATTATGATTTACATTGTGTAAGTAATTAAATCATGATTTTAGTAATAATAATATCAAGAACAACACGTCCAAATACGTACAATAAATAAAATGATTTTACCCAAAACGCTGCTTTAACATGGAATTTACAAAAGAACGGGAAATATAAAGTCATAAGTGAACCATATATGATATCATAACAGTGAATAAGATTCTTTAATAAGTAAATGACATAATTTATATCATTGTACATTATTTTTGGATAAGTATGAAGAATATAGGACATAAGGTAAGGGACAACTATTCCAATCTCACTCTTATCCGAGATTGTTTATTCATATGTATATACTAGGGTTTTTGTTATAATCCATGTCCCTATTTTCTAAAAATGTTTTCATGTGTGTTTAATGTCCTTTTACCGATTTTTTAATTTTACCACATTTTATGAATGGAATCTTACTTTTTTTTACCACAGGAGGATCTTTTTGACTTTTCCGACAAAAGTACTAGGAGAATGTTATTTTTAAATTATACGGCGTGAACAGATTTTCACAGTTTCATAACGCCACATTTTCATGAAGCTTCCTCTACAATATTTCAAGATTATTTTCAACAAAACCATTTCCTTTTAAAATTTCATGTATTTTTGTGAAAATAAAATGAATTTGAAGAAGAAAGGATATTTTACTCAAGAATTAATTTCAAGTGTTTTATCAAAACTATTTTCCATCTAAAATGACATTATTTAATATGATTATGTTTCAAGTATAATGTCTCCATTATTTACATTTTTTTATTCTACTTATTATGAGATTCTATCCATTTTTTATGGATTAAGTTAAGATGGCATGATGTTTAAGAATCCCATTCTATTACATGGGTTATGCTATGATGTAGGATTTATGATTTTATGGCACACGAAAGAATGATTTCATTATAAGATGGTTGGGACCTATATCTCCCACTAATACATTGGGTAAAGATTTATATCTCATGAGATAGACATGGATGGGATGGTATGTTAATTCGGTTCAGTAATACAGGACTGGAACGAGGAGTGAACTCAATTCAGAAAGGGATATTTTCCACTAAGATGGTATTGGCAGCAATGCCTTGGCTACCATGCAAATCATATCATGTGCTTAATGGTTTCCACAATCACATGTTTTATTACCATTCTATTTTATCATGATTGAAGTTATATTATGAAATATGCCTTACGTACTTCCATGATTTATGTATTTGCACAAGATTTTTATGTTGTGATTTTATGTTCACGTTTTTGCATTCAAATGTTTATGGATTGTTTTATGTTTTCTATGTTTACCCTTACTGAGTATTTGAGCTCACCCTTTTTATGTTTTAATTTCCCTAGGATATAATGAAAGGTTAAGTATGAAAACCAAAAGGGGATGATCATTATGGGAGATGTTGAAGATCCTTCACAATGATTAGAAGATTACGTTCTGAGTATGCAAAGACAATAAACTAATATGATCGTTGGGCGTCTGTTTTTGTCATGTATTAAGTATTCTGCAAAAGTAATGTATTGTCCATGTACGTCACTCCTTAGGTCTCTAATGTTGGTATCAGAGCGAAGGTTTAGTAAACCTTTGGAAAATAGGATGTGAAAACTTTAGTGAGATCCCTATAGATATTTCTAAGGTATGTCTAAGGATGTCCATAAAGTTAAGTATATGTATAGGTTATAGTCTTAGAATTATGGTAATGATTTTAGAATTTAATCTAAGTTGTTAGATATTTAATGTAATCTCCCTTGATTATGATTTTGGCCTCTCATGCTATTCTTTTTGGGTTTTAGAAAATGGCTGGAAATTGGATGATTCACTATAATAGAGGATAGGATGGACAATGGAATGATATTCTTCATGGGAAACCAAATGAAATTGGATTCGGAGGTCCACATATTGTTATTATGTCTAATCATAAATCTCATAATATGATCAATAATCTCAACTTTGGGAAGTTTCCTGACTCAAATAATAAGAGAAAGATGGAGTTTCATTATGATCATAGAGGAAAGAAAGTTAAATTTCACTCATGTAAATCATGTGGGAAGAGGCATCAAGGAGAATGTTTCAAATTAACTGGAAGATTCTTTGGGTGCAGAAAATAAGGACACAGCTACCATAAGTGCAAATGAAAAGGTCCAATTAACACCATGGATAAGGATAATGGTATTGCTACAACATCATCAATGATTAGATGTTTTAAATGTGGAATGTATGGGCATCATGCAATCCAATGCCCTAAGGGAAAATCTCGTGAAGAGAATCAGCATGGTCATATGGGTAGTATTTATGTGGATGATGATGAAGAGACTACAAATGATATATGAGATGAAAGAAATAATGAAGCTCAGTAAGTGGATTAAGAAGTTAGTGTAATGATTGTATGCTTATCAAGAATAATGTATGGTACTATGGAATAAAAAATCATCTAAAGATTATTACACTATTGTTTTTCATAAAGTATTTGAAAGTATATGTTGAATGGTACTGGTAACCATGAATGGTTATTTAGATATTTTTGGAATGAATAAGATATGCGCATAATGAATGGAGAAGGAGAAAATAATATGTTTGATAGTATTCATGAGAACATGAATGATATAAGGACTAAGTGATATCATGGTCTGAGTATATAGAATTTTTGGGATTTTTGGTATGTGGAAGGAGTTAACAATGACAACATTAATGTTTTTACTAAGGTTAAATTGGTATTCACTTTTCAAGAGAATACATGATTAAGGTTTTCACATGTTTGGAAAATGACCAACATGATATATTTTATGATATATGGGGGAAAATAAAGGAATTCACATGCTCGGTAGATGAAATTTCTAGTAATCGGACAAAAGTATTTTCGATAAGCCTAAAGGATGGAATGGACATCATATATTATTGGTTAATGATATAACTTTTTAATTATGAAATGTTATGATATTATAGTTTTAGAAAAAGTACAACCAATTGGACGGGCGACAAACCATCGTGTCGAACAACATTGCAGGAATCGAACCCACAATCGAAGGGTGGCATGCCTTTATCGCCTAACACTGACCTGCAGGAAGTCCCTGGTTGGTAGAAACTAGTTTTATTTTATTAAGTGGTATTATAGATTATTTATAAGTCCATTTTGGATGATTAATCTCAGCATAGATGGACTTATGTGTATTTAATAAATTGTGATAATCTTTTTTCAATAGAAACAGATGGAATGACCTATCATTCTATCGCATGATCCGCTAACACTTCACGAATGAAAAATTCATCTTCATTTCTTTAAGAGATGAAGTGGAAATTTTCTAGGCACGAACTATGGTGGGATTGTACCAAAATCAAGTAAGTATTTCTTTTAATCAACAATTCTTCAACATTAGGGAAACGATCTTGAAAAATAAAAACATTATCCTAGAACCCTCATACCCAATGAATCAGATGGTACCTTAGATCATCACAAATTTATGGCTTTGTGATTGTTGGATTTTTCAAAATCCATGTCCTCTACCACTCTCCATCAGAACATGATAGTTATATTTTTCTTTCATATCCATATTTTCATCTATGTTCTCCTATATGGAAAACCATTGTTTAGTAAATCTGGGTAACCGTTACATTTCTTACTTTGCTTTTTAAAAATTATGTTTTAGTATTCCTTTTACGATGTAGGTTTTTACGAACGAAACTTTCAAGTGGTAAATTATTTATAACCTTGACGAATTTTGAGGGTGAAATTCATTTTAAGGGGGGTAGAATGTAACACCCCGAGATTTTATGAGATATGATCTACTTAATTTCTTTCATATCTTCTGTTGTACACTACACCAAGATTATCTTTCACTATACACAACGCCGTGTAGCTTGCATTATACACAACACTATTATTATATTATGTTACACAAAATTTCACGTTCGTTTTGTGGAAATTATTCTATGCAACATTAAGTATAAATTTTATTTAAATAAATAAAATAAGTTTTTATTATGTTATACACAATACCAAATATATCTTTCACTACACGTAGCCCTGACATGGCTTGCATTACACGCAATCAAGACCTTCCTTGATAACGTGTGTAGTACGCAATAAAAAGTCTCACTAAACAAGATATTATTATAATATTATTATGAACTAACAGTTATGAATAGTAATAACCACTTTATGAAATTTTATAAATATTAACTTTCAAAATGGACTTCATTTTGGGATTCGGAATATCGAAATTAGACTAGGATGAATTTTTGGTATTTTTCTGAAAACATTCAATTTTTTATGAATAGTGAAAACACTGGGTTACTATTTAAAAACCGACTTTTTATTTAAATAATATAATATTATATTTAAATTTATTTTATTTAAAAATTGATATATTATACCTATACAAGTTCAATGTAATTCATTGGAGTCATTTTATAATAAATTTAAATATATATATATATATATAAATTTTATTGAACTTTTCACCGTCTTTTACCCACCTCATAGGAGAATTTGAAAATTTACATAAAAATTAATTTTACTGCTTCTGTGAGTAGAATTTTGAAAAATAGAGAGACACGGTTAATATCAAGGAGTAAAATGCGGTTTAATAAGATAACAATAATTTTTGGTGAATATTAACTTTTTTACTTTTATTTACCACGGTTAAAAGTAAATAGGGTCATTAAGGGTAAAAATGATATTATTACCCTAACACATATCCTAATAATATAGGATAAGTTTAATTTAACCACAAAAAACTTAGGAAAAAAATATTTCCCTTTTGGTCCAGCTGGATTAGAATATGACATTTATTATTATTTTATTTAAAAAAGAGTTAAAAGAGTTAAAATCAATGATTAATAACAAAAACATTTTTAATATAGGGGTATAAATAAGGTAAATTCAATTATAAATATTCATTATAAAGATAATAATATTTCCCCCTAATGGTATTTTATTTATAATTTTTAGACATTAAATAATTTATGTTATTTATGACACAATGGTGATTTAGTAATTACTTAAATAATGAAATATTAAAATAATTTATATTAAAAATATCCAAATAAATGTAATTTTATACTTTTAATAAATTACAATGATTCTATAGATTAATATTACTTGTTATTACTGATTCAATAAAATTTTTTCGAACTAATCATGCTGTTATGATTTCCAAAAAAATCAATTATCAAATAATGTCAAAATTGACAAAAAATAGTTTTTAAAACAAATATTATATTATTTAATGTTATTATATTATAAAAAATATAAGGTTCTGCCAAATGACTTAGATAAGGTTATATATATTAATAATGAACCACTTGGGGTTCGTTTGGCTTGTTATAGTATGTTTATTAACCATATCGAGTATGAAAACAAAAAGTCATGGTAAAAGTAAAATTATGTAACTTAGAGTTAAATATAACTGATAAGGTTAAAATAGTAACATAAACTTGTCTAAAACCTATTGTCTTATCCGATTTCGACCCATACCAATTTTAGATTCAAAATAATTGAATTTGGAGCTATTATAAACTGAAAATGACCTTATTATAAAATAATATTTCATGTTTTTTCTAAGGTGCCCCTCTCCTCCTTTATAAAAGGGCACCTCCTTCCTCTTATCTTTAAACAATTTTGAACTTTCAAGCTCAGCAAAAACCTTCCCATTTCCCTTCTCAACTTCCCTAGAAACATTTTAGAGGTTCTGGTCTCCTCAAAAGACCAACTCTAGTGACTTAAGAGGAAGCTTAAAAGAGATGCGTCGAAGAAGAGGTAATCCATTATACCGATTATTTCTTGTTTTCTTTCTTCTTAAACTTATTCTTATTTTGTTGTTTCATTATAAAGTAATATCATCAGTGTCACTCATATACTTATATATTATTATAAATCTGAAACAACCCCATTTCACCTTCTATCCATCCTACGGAAGACAAAATCACCGCGCGTGCGTACGTACGGAATACCGTCTCCACGCCATGGTGTAATCAGTTTTTCCACAACCACCTTACTTGGATGGGTATAATGGTGAAAAGAATAATTATATATAGTTATTATAAAATAATTATTATTATGAGATATTATATCATCCACTCCAATTCATTTCAATAATTATGGGAACGATATAATCGCTCGTTCGTACAAACAGATTACCGTGTCCACGACGAGATAAAGTTCATTCTCCCTAATAACCACTCAAAAATAATTATAAAGTACATATAATGAATAATAATGAAATATATGACATGATAAATCTACTTGATTTCTATATATATATATATATTATCTAATTACTTCCATTCAAGACAATAAATAAAGGGAAATAGCATTCATGCATATGTACGGTCTGCCGTCTCCATGAACAGTGTATTTCATTTCATTTTTCTATCTCTTATATATATATATATATATACGGAATATATATGATATATAAATCATGATTTAAATTATTTAAGTAATTAAATCATGATTTATTTAATAATAATACCAGGAACAACAAGTCCACACATGTAAAATAAATAAAATGATTTTACCCAAAACGCTACTTTAACATGGAATTTACAAAAGAACGTGTAATATAAAGTCATAAGTGAACCATATATGATATCATAACAATGAATAAGATTCTGTAATAAGAAAATGACATTATTTAAATCATTATATAGGAGGTTAGGATATGTATGAAGAATATCAGACATAAGGTAATGGATAAGTATTCAAATCTTGCTCTTATCCGAGATTGTTAATTCGTAAGTATTTACTGGGGTTTTTGTTATCATCCATGTCCCAGTTTTCTAAAAATGTGTTCATGTATGTTTAATATCCTTATTACCAATTTTTTAATTTTGCCACATTTTATGAAAGGAATCTTACTTTTCTTACCACACGAGGAACTTTATGACTTTTTTGACAAAAGTACGCAGAGAATGTTATTTTTTTCTTATACGATGAGAACGGATTCTTACGGTTTCATAACGAATCATTTCATGAAGATTCCTCAACAAGATTGTAAGATTATTTTCCACAAAACCCTTTCCTTTTAAAATATAATGGCAATTTTTGAAATGATAATGATTTTGATGAAGAAAGGATATTTTCCTCAAGAATTCATATCAAGTGTTTTATCAAAACTATTTTCCATCTAAAATGAGATTATTTAATATAATTATGTTTCAAGTATAATTTCTCCATTATTTACATGGTTTTATTCTTCTTATGATGAAATGATATCCTTTTTTATGGATTATGTTATGATGGCATGATGTTTAAGAATCTCATTCTATTACACGGGTTATGCTATGATGTATGATTTATGATTTTGTGGTGCACGAAAGAATGATTTCATTATGAGATGGGTGGGACCTATATCCCCCTCCAATGCATTGGTGAATGATTTGTATCTCATGATATATAAATGGATGGAACGGTAAGTTAATCCGGTTCAGTAATACAGGACTTGAACGAGGAGTGAACTCGATTCAGAAAGGGACTTTGTCCACTAAGATTGTCTTGTCAGAAATGCCTTGGCTACCATGGAAATCATATCATGTGATTAATGTTTTCCACAATCACATGTTTTATTCCCAAGCTATTGTATCTTTATTGATATTCCTTTATTATATATGCCTTATGTACTTCCATGATTTATTCCTTTTCTCAAGATTTTGATGTTTAGATTTTATGTTCAAGTTTTTCCATTAAAATGTTTATGGATTGTTTTATGTTCTCTATGTTTACCCTTACTAATCATTTGATCTCACCATTTTTATGTTTTATTTTCCCTAGGATATAAATAAAGGTTTTAGGTAAGAAAAACAAAAGTGGATGATCTTTATGGGAGATGTTGAAGAATTTTCACTATGATTAGAAGATTACGTTCCGAGTTTCCAAAGACACTAAACTAATATGATCTTTGGGTATCTGTTTTTTCCATGTATTAATTATTCCGCAAAAGTAATGTAATGTTCATGTATGTCAAGCTTTGGGTCTCTATAGATGCAACACACCACTTGTTATTCTTTTGTACTTTTTAAGAAGTAGATGCCTCAGTTTTGGAATGATAAATAATTGCACCTTATTTTGAATTTTTACTCTCATGGAATATCACTGAATGTATTCAAAAAATCTATTTAGATATAAAATTTTCTATTTAATCCCTCAAAATAATTAAATAGACATACCATAGATTCCCAATATTCATTTATATTACCCTCAAATACTCAATGATATCCCCAAGGAATACTTCCAAAAATTAGTCAAAGAATATATAGAATATAATTTTCATCAATGCCATGAAATTTTTTGATTATCTTTTGTATGAAAATAGAATAAATATTATCTAAATTTTCTATGAATACAATATAAATGAGTATAGTTTTTATTGAATGACACCCTAACCCGAACCACCCTATCCGGGTTAATGTGTCATATATTCTCGTGTATGTATCCCCTTAAGAAAGTGGTTACTGACTTGTGTTGAGGGCTTATACAACATCACAGGTAGAATGTTACCTCAGTAATAGATAAAAAAATAATATATTTTGTGGAATAAATAAATACATGTAAAATAGTCTTCAATGAAATATATACTATAAATAATAACATTCATTTTATAATAATTATGTACACAATGAGTCATTTATAATTGGTAAAAGGGGGAAAATGTTGTTGATATCTATCCAAAAATAATCAACAAATAATAACATAATACTATAAAACCTGATCTTGGGGACACTCTCAGAGCAACATTAGCAAACATGTACCTCCTACTCAACTATTTTATGTTGGTCCCTTTTATTATCTGAATACCTATCCATAATGTTTTTATTCCCACATAGATGCTTATGCAATCTAAGATTATATACCTACTAGAACACCACCAATTCATCTGAAACATTTTTACATCAAATATATCGAGCTGTATGAATAAAAAAATAAATAATGAAAGCTACAACCAATCATGTTATAATGGTATATCAATCATACCAAGAACACAAAACCTACATGCTTATTCTTAATGACGGAGGAATTAAACATAAAATGTCACAATAGATAATCAGGATATCAACAAAATAATTTTAGTACCATGGGTCACACCATCTCAGTTGTGGTTTCCCACCATAGTTTAAAGCTCACCTATATCACCCATTACTATTCCATGCCTTATTTTGATAATGAATATCTCATTCATGAATAGCCCACATCACTACTGACTAGCCAATGTCTAATTTAATTACTATTAATCTGAGTACTAACTAGACTATAGATTCATTACATACACTTCGGTATCACTCATTACTAGGAAAAATCACAATTTGAGCATTCAATATATCAAATAAGGTCATTATCCCTTTACATAACCCCAAATGACTCATTCCATGCCAATTTACACACGTGGGAAGCCCTACCATGAATTAATGTACGTGGATTATATCAATAATTCCGTTCCACAACACTCACACTCCCCATATAATGCACCAACCATGAAACTATATACCTACATGTTACTCATATGATCAAATAAAAAGGTATCACAAAGATATAGATGATTACACATGAATATTAGAGCATATAGCTTCATAAAAGTGGCATAATAGGGCTTATAATTTCCACCTGAAGAATAACAAAGATCAATATCCATGAATTTCAGAAAAAATAATTGAAAGTTCACCAAAAAATCATCCCGAACATTCATATATTCAGGTTTTATAATATGAAACCAATAAAAAGGAATAATTCAGTTTCTATGGCTTAGATATTGTTTTTCACATAATGAGAAAACATCTTCAAAAGTGGAAATTGAATTGTTTTTGAGACGAGGAATAAGGAGCACAAACCACTAAGGTGAATCCGCTCATGTTCCATATGTCATGTATCAGTTGAGGGATAAGATAATATGGGAAATAATAAGTTATTGGGAATATTAAAAGGGTTCTATAATAATAGAAAAGAAGTGTCTCATGGTGTGTCCATAGATGTTGTTCCATATCACTTCCTCACTCTAGTGCACTACATAATGGAACTTAGGCCATGGCTCCAACAACTCACAATATGAAGGGTGTTGATCCCCATGATATCCCCCTCCGTGGAATGGCCACAACAGCAATTTATTTTTATCTATTCAAATTTCATACCCAATGGTGAATTATCAAAGTCTACACCATAACTGCCTCACTCATACACTCGCACAACCTCCTACACCAGCATACCCCTAACACATGATGTTTTATATATTTTCTGAGGAAAAATCATACCAATAAACCAAAAACCACTCATGATCTATCCAAATAACATGAAACTACCAATATAAAAAAAACTTACACATAACTAATTCATAAATTAAATCTTGATGAACTTAGTAATCTAAGTTGTGTTACAAACTCCCCATTTTGGAAATTCTCATCACCAAGAATCATCTCTACTTGTCTCCTATGAACAAATCCATTACTACACATATATTTACAACTCACATTACTATGTCTACAAAAATGCATGCCCATACTTCCAATGAAATTGATCAACAAGAGTGAAATTACTTAATAGATCTTTCTCACTTTGGTCCATGATATTAAATCGGTTTTAAAAAAAATGAAGAATCTACATCTAACTCAATATTACCACTATAAATTGATTTTTAATTATTAGTGTTATAGAATTGGATCTATAAAACATGAAATCCTACATTAATACAATGATTTTATATTGGAATGTCAAATTTATAATCCATTATCCCAATGTGTTCCATAATATCAAATTGATCACTATCTTGTACTCGAATCATTCAATGTTTTGTAAAAAATTTATTCCCTAACCACAATAATGCCCACAAGAACATGTGATCTCCCAATGTAAACTATAATGCTCACCTCCTCATGTCAACATTTGAAATCAACTTAATATATATGTTAAATAAACAAATCTAATAAATCAAAAAGCTCTTAGAAGTGTCATACTCCATGATCAACCAGATTATAACTAAGTCATCCACAAGAAGCCAACCCAATGATGGACGATATAGTCATACATATTGAGACCCTAAAAGGATCTATATGAATATATTATTTAATGGTGTTATTGTATGAAAAATATAGCAATGTTATATTTTTATCCCATAAACAAACAATATTTACCACACAAGATCTAATTATATACTCCAAAATTAATATCATCCTCACAAACAATTTTTCTGTCTGTATAAGATATTTTTCAATCACCTTTATTTGTAATCCAATCACCTTATGCTCTGTTTTGAAAAACAAAATTTAAAACATGCATCCCAATCTAACATGATACTCACAAGAACATCTTCAATACAAACAATTTTACACTCATAAATCATACCCATTTCATCTATATATTGTTTATCAAAAATAAATTTGAAGAATAAAACTTTCATTGCCAATCAGCCCCATCACAAATAGTGTATCAATTCATCAAATTCATGGGTAACATACTCACTATGTATACTCTTATTTATGGCATTGGATAGCCACCCATGTACCCTGGATTTTTGAAGCATTGTATAACCTCTCATGTATGCATTGACATCCCATAACAATAATCAATTCACAATTCACTGGGCAGAGATGTAAATACCATTTATAAAATAATGCATACATTTTTGTTCCATGAGATAATAAAACATTCACAATATCAAAACACATAGAATGTAAATGTGTTTCTAAAGAATTTCATCATAACACACACTATAGAAAATATACAACATTCATAAAAATTATTTCATAATAAAAATAGATCAACCAATTAATGAATAAATAATGTATCATTAGATTATATACCCATTAAATTTTAATTAATTTCCAATAATACCATATTGAATACAATATTATTTTTTTTAAGATCACTTGGATCATTTTATGAGAATAAATGTCCATTCAAATTTGATATCACTCTGTAATAATAGAAAATATTCTCACATAGAAAATATGATTTTTTATTTGAAAAGTATCTTAAAACATAATATGGGATGCTCTAAATAATTGAGAGGTCATTGAGGTGGAAAATTCTATTCATGAAATAAAATTAAAACAATTTTTTCTTTCATGTTTTCATTAAAAATACCAATGCTCCTTGTTGTAAAATGAAAATAATATTATTTTTTTAAAATTATATAATAATTAAATCAAGGATAAACACATCCTTAAAAATAATTAGATATTTTATTAAAATTTTATAAAACATTTTAAATGATGATTGACATGGAATAAAAAAGATATTCAACTAAGTAGATAAATATTTTTATTTGTTGAAAAAACATTCTTTGAGTCTATTATGTAATTAATGAGAAAAATATGAAATGGAAACATATATTTTATTTAAATAACAATTTTAGAGGAAAATAAATTACTTTTTTGAGAAATATGTTATAATATATCTTTTTTAGTGGCATAATTAAAAAAATAGTGATAACCAATAAGATTAGAACATATAATCTTTAAAAATTTTGAAATTATTGAATAAAAAGACCCATGAATGAAATAAATTTAATTATATCGGTATATCAAAAATATTTCTAATATAAATTATAAAAAATCATGGGTTTTCTATAAACCACTAATATGATAAAATTGGTGAATATTCGTGCTCTCCCACGGAAATAAGTGTGCGATAAAAATCTATTACCTAAATAATCATCTTTCTTCACACTTTTTAAGACCACATATATAATAATTATAGGTTTATTGAAAATATATTAAAAAAATACTCATATATATAATTCTATATAAGATTAAAATATGAATATTTATTTCCTATTTATTCACATAACCTTGGTTATATTACATTTTGGCTAACAATTGCATCATTTTTCTGTATGTTTTATTTTGATATTTTTGATTAATTTTCATTGATCAATGTTCAATAATATCCATAATGATATAAACAATATAAGTATCATATATATTCAATATATATGTCCATATTTTACACAATTATTTGTATATATATTTAATGAATTCTTTTTTTCATGTAGATGGTGGGTTAAACATTTGCATGATTTATGTTTGAATTTTCACTATAGATTGAATTAAATAAAGGTAAATATAATATAAAATGTATAAAAATCATTTTTATTTCATTAATATTTTATATATTAATTAAATATATCATTTTTGGAACAAATTCCAAAATTAAATGAAAAAATAATCACATCACTTCATGGAGGCGGTAGTTCAAACTTTTGGTTGAGCACCGTTATTATTTTCCACGATATTGAAATGTAAGAATTTATATGTGAGTTTTTGTCCAAATTGTATAAATATTTCATAAATATAAAATATAAATATAAAATCCAACATTATTACTATCATTGAGTGTTGGTGATAGAATATGAATTATTTTGGTTATTTTGGCGGAAGTCCTCTATACACAAAATTGATTTTTTTATTTACCATTGGATGGAAGATGAGTTAGATATTAGAAATTGAGGTTTCATTACAGTAGTTTTGTGTTTTTTTAGATATTTATATTGTTATATCATCAGAGGATGATAATATTTGAAGTAGTTAGAAGAATTAATAAAATATAAGTAAATGGTTGGGGACTATACCTCTTCTTAATAGAAAATCGTTTGGTTTAAACCTATAGTATTTTTAGTAGGTTATTATATTAAAAATCTAGACTCTAGGACATGATGAGGGGGGTGAAAATGTTACTTCATAGTAAATTTTATGACCAAATGTGGTTTTAATTGTTTTATGTGAAAATATGGTGTTCTCTTTTATATGTTGGGGAGAGGTAACTCTTTTAATTTTTTAAAACAATAAGTTATATCAATTTTTTACACCATAAAAATTCATAAAAATGGATCTTCCTCGAAGCACATATGATATAAGAATGATATCTTTCATGAAAATAGTATTTTGAAATGTTTTTCATCCATTTTAAAACAAATATTTGATGTTTAAACCATGTAATATATATTTCTTATTAACCACGTTAATTGATTATTACTGATTCTACAATTAATTTTGATCCAAAATTAATTTTTAATTATAATAAAAATATTATTTAATCTAATTAAAAATATTTATCAAATTTTTTAAAATTTTACTCATATATATTTTATAAATTTAATTTAAACACAAACTCACAAACGGGATGAAATATTTATCAAGTAATGAGATTATTTTAATAAGTATAAAAAGATTAAATTTCATAATTCAATATTAAATTTAATTTAGTGACCTTAGTTGGATTATTCATTAAATTATTGAACGAATTTTATAATTAAAACATTATAAAACGTAATATATCTTTGTAAATTATTATATGAATGGATATTTTTAAATAAAAAACTATTATTTTCTACCATTAATTTAAAAATTAATATTTTTAGTAAAGTTAAAAAAATACCCTAATGATAATTTACATGTTGAATATAGATATGATGTTATTTTTATTGAAAATAATTTTTTAATTTTTTTAAAATTATTTGAATTATTTTTTTATGAAAATAAAATGAATTTTTAAGAAAATAAATGAAATTTAGAAATATATAACAACTCTACTAAATTATCTATTCTTATTTATAGATATAATTTATTTATATAAAACCTTTAAAAAAATTTAAAAAAATATTATTCATATTTTTAATGTCATGTATAATGGAAAATTTATAAGTTTCATGTTTGAATAATAATAATAATAATATATTTTAGATTTATAAAACATTGGGTTGTGTATAATGAAAACTACCAATGAAGTTAAATTTACATGAAAAAATTATATTTTACAAAATAATGGACAATTACATTCAAAACCCAATAAAATAAATATTTCCATCGAAATTCTGTCAATCTAAAAAAAACTGAGGATACTTCTCCCCCAGCAGTTCCCCATTTCCCCTTGTATCTTTCACATATTATTAGTTTATTTATAAAACTATTATAGGTGAGTAGTATTTCTTCATTGAAATACCACCCTATGATCCAGAATCACCATTATATATTCATTATAAAAAATTTATTGATCTATTGTTATGACTTTTGTGTTTAGTACATGTGATTAATCAAGTATATACTCCATAAGGTGATATACAAGGAGATGGTTGTGGACTTGAGCGACGTTTGGTGGAAGCACCAACTGATAAGACACGATCCCATCTTGTTCAATAATTTAAAATTGGATAATATACCATGGGATTATCTTTACATTATTTATTAATCTCATTACATTTTTTCAGGGAGAAATTAATAGAAAAATGTTCTCGCCATCATTAAACTCTATATCACACTGATGATTGTCAACATAAATTTTATATTAACTATAAGATAACATGATGTGATGTGCAGCGGTTGTGACATTTTATAGTTCTTAATTAAATAGTTCAAATCCAAATAGAATTCCTTCTCTAACATTATCACATCGCATTGGAGTTCTACACATATTCACATAGAGGTATTAAGAAGGATCAAAAATTAATTCTCAAAAGAAATTTATTATTGTATAAAAAATAAATTAAAATATGGTGTTTACCATAACCACCATTAAAACCATTGAAAAATATATCAACATATCCTACGATGGTAAAAAGGACTACTAATAATAATCATATATCTAAGGATGCTACGCAATGTTGAATCTCGATTTTCAATCAAGAGCTTAAAGATTATTTCTCTAGAACATTGAGGTAAAACTTATTTCATGGTCAGACACAATATAATTTTATAATCCATATAAATATTCCCCATGTTTAATGTATATACAAGAATGTTTATTTAGGTTGAAATAGTATATGACTGCGATGAAGCCTTCTAATAGTTTAACCCAGTCAATTACAACCCATAGAGTATTATACCCATTATATTTCTGGAAGAGTCTTATGATAAAATCCAAGGTTTTTCTCACCCATTTACTTTCTTATTGGGGTTATCCTTCTAGAAATTCCATGGAAAATTTTCACATAGACATAACATTCATAAATTCCAATCACCGAGATAAAAAAATCTCAATATCTCTCTTAATACCATTCAACTTGAAATACTCATTATGATATCTATACATAATTTTATTTATAGGATTAACTGAGAATGAAGAAATATGAATATCCTCTAAAACCTCTTTTTCAGAATTGTGTGTGGATGAAACAGATACATGGTTATTGAACCTTATTATTTCATCATTATCATGTTTAAACTCACGATTATATGTGATCATATAATGTCGTTATATATCATCCTTCCATTCTTATTTAATCTTCATGTGGCTATATTGGTGAACACCTATTTGAGAAAGATAATATTTCACCCACCTTCAGGATTTCCATATCCATCATTGAAAAATACAAAAATTGTTATGATTTTGTTATCTTCATCACATATAAGCTATCATGATCCGTTCGACATAAATTATCATCCATAATTCCACATTATCACGACGGTAATTTTTCGATTAGTCATAATCTTTAATCAACTCGAACCATATTATATAGAACATTTTGTACTATTTATCTATGAATATTCATTAAACATTTGTGACCATTATATATATAGCACACATTTATCTATAAATACAATGACCCTATATATTTAGTAAAAAATTACATTAGCTGACTCCAAATAATCACATGGATTCTTTTCTCATGATCCTTCAGTTTTTTATGATTAAGTTATCACCATATAATTTAATGAGAGAACAAATCGTAGGCTTTTATTTGATGCATCACAATATGTTACAATCCATTATCAACTACCAGATAATGTAACAGTCAGTTATCTAACTAAAAGTTTCTTCAATTCCATGATATTTTCATTACATTCATTAATCCAAATGAACAGTGTTCAATTCTGAGTTGACATGGTGAGTGGACTGGGTATCATTGACATATTCTCTACAAACCATCCAAAATACCCATCAAAACCAAGAAAGAAACAGATCCCAATGAGGGTTGATAGTATATGACAACTCTCAATATACTCTAACTTTTATAAATAAAATTATTTACCCTATTTCGAAAATACATGACCAAAAATTATAAATTTTATAGTTAAAATCCACTTTTATTAGATAATTAATATATGTTATCCTTCCGTTGAGTCTTTAATACAATTTTAGGGTCCTTAAAATTCCGTACAGGGGAAGTCTAATTACCCCAAGACATGGGAATGGACCGAACTGCTCCACGTACCGGCTCCCAGCAACAGTACACGGCTGGTTCGGCGAACCACAATTCCATAGACCATCATCTTTCGCGAAATGGAGGCAGGAACCCTGATGAGGCCGTGAAAGAGGATGGACTCCAGGCCGGTCCATCACCGCGAAGCGCGCCAACTGTCCCATGCCACATGTTCCATCATTCATGAAACTGATGCAGAAGCTGTATTCAGCTACGAATCTCATTGTTCGCGGAATAGAGGTGGAGTGGTGCATGGTCGCGGAAAAATTCTGTGAATCTCGGATCCAAAAATCCCTGGTTGACCTATTCATTCGTGGGTGGGGAGTCCATCATGGAATTCCATAAAAAGTGCCATGTATCTGTCGATATATTCTCCTTGTGACTCTATAAATAGTCACCAAGGGCCACCAAAAATGTAGAGAGGAAGGATGGGTAAAACAAGGGAGACACTAATGAAAATTCTTCCCATTGGTAACGTCATGTGACCATCCGCAAACCCCATATCGTCCGTGGTTGAAATCTTCCGCGTAGAGGAGAAACCAGTCAGTGAACCACACGCAGCTAGATCTTCCGCGGCCAGCCCTTAGTGGCCATTTCCTTCACGGATATCCTAGGCATCCATCTTCTACGTGGTCCGCCCCCTACGTGGCCATCTCATCCACAGACACCCTTCGTGGATGGCTTTCTCCTACATGGCTCTCTCTTCTGCAACCATCTCTTACGCGGACACCCTTCGCGGACAGCCTCCTCCACGACCATCTCCTATACGGCTTGCTACTCCATGGCCATCTCTTATGCGGCCATCCCCTATGCGGATCACTCCTTCGTGGACACCCTACCGACCATCTCCTATGTGGTCCATCCCATGCAGAAAACCCCACGCAATCAGTGGTCCATACCAATCGGGTTGTGCCCCCGCACCCTTGCTCGGGGTCACTTCCGGTCTGCGGTCCCGGCCGGTCTCTTCGCTACCATCACTGACCCCCATGAAAAATGGAGAGTCACACTACGATCTTTTTGGGCCGGGTCAATAGTATTTTATATTGCACCCTTACGCCACCACAACATCATTCCTATAAATTCCATAAGTCAAGCTACTTGTCATGACTCTCATATAACATCAATAATTAGCTCCTTTTGCTAGGTTAATCCCTAAAGGGTCACCCATGCGTATGTCCCACACCAACCATTGCTACGTATCTCTTACCTAGTCGTCCTAACAACATGATGTTAAACTGTATGGCCATTATCCTAACTATATGACGCTAAACTGTATGGCCCTTATCATATCCATATGACATTAAACTATACAGAAATATTCCCCTCTACATGACTCGAAACTTTAGTATACCTTATGTGCCAAACATAGGATGCCTCTTCCTCAAAACAAGAGAAGCCTTTTGGTCCAAGCATAATATGTCTAATTCAATGATTATATTGGCGTAATTTTTAGAGTGTTGGAATCTTTTCAAACATTCCATCACTCCAGCTCACGCTTTTCATGTCCTTCATTTAGATCTTTATACTCTTCCATGTTTGAAGGGACCCCCTAACAGCCTAGACCCATGCCACATTGGCTCACCAACCGTCCTGGGCCAATTCCCTAGAAGACATTGGACAACACTTCGAGTCAGGTCTTGTGTTTCAAACATGGTCCGCAGTCGACCCTGATTTGTTTGTTCCCATTTCAGGCTAACGTGATATGGATGTTGTGTTTCGAACACGGTCTACAGTTATACTCCATCACCACACCACCTTCATTGTTTTCCGAATGTCGGGCATTTAATTCATAATTTTCATCTCCCTTTGTTCGGACTGATTCCAATTCCCATGGGATTATCCCTGTTGTGAACTTGCGCATAAGTGAAAGCCTCAAACCACCAGTGGGTTGGGATTCCCTCATGGCCAGACATGAGGAAGACATTCTGGGCATCCCTCCTGGAGTAATCCCCACACCATCCTCGCCGGAAGTCGATGGCCCTTCCCCTCTCATCACAGAACGTCCATTGCTCCGCTACGCAACTTTTATCTTCCTCGAGCATTAGGTAGAATGAGAGTCCAATGGTCTCGCCCTTCTATTACGCTCATCATCTTCATCCCCTCCCCTCGGTAGGGAGAAAGTATGAGGCTTTCCATGTCTGTTTCATTCTCTTGTTTCTCAGACCGAGCATGACTCAAGTGGGATTAGAGAATTGTAATGGCCACGGTGCCCAAGCGACGATGACCCCTTTGAACAAACTATGTGGGTTTTTATCCATGTCTCTTAAAAAGGGTAAATAAGATGCCTCCCTGAGTTTCAATCCCAATTTGGGCCTCCATCCTAGAGTTTGTACCAATATCTCAGGCAACCATCCCGGTGTAAGCCCCAAGTTATTCCTGCAGGAAGTTGTTCTTGCACCCCTCCTTTCTTCGGTTCCAAATCCCTCTCATGTTGTGGTGTGTCACCATTGGGCCTCCATCTAGGAGTAAGTCCCAATCTCTATTTCTCTAGGTCACTCCATGCATAAGACCCACTTTGCTTCCCACGGACGCACCTTTCGTGACGTGATAGTCAGGTGTCATCTGCCTCTTGTTTCTCACACAGAGCATGAATCACGTGGGCTTAGAGTAAGCATGGCCACTAACCCCAACCTCATGTGAACTATGAGGACTTTGATCCATGTCAAGGCATGGTATGTAGGAAGCCCCACACGAGGTTCAAGCCCACCATCCAGTCATTATAACCCCTTCACGTCAGTTCACCAACTCTATGGACTGCCTTAGAGTGTAAGCCCCGATCCATCATCCAATATGATGTTAAACTACGCTACCAAACTACATGGATTATGATTCCTCTCATGAGGATACATAGGAAGCCCGTATCATGGGTTCGATCATGACACACATTTCATTATCTTTCCCACCTAGATGACAACAAATTTCAGGGTGCCCAGTTATGAGGCTTCAAACTAGTGTCGTCTCAATGAGTCCAAACTCCTTAGAGTCATTAATCAAATGTGGGATGTTAAACCTCAGGACTAAATGATACTGAATCTCTGTGTTTAGCTAACCATTACCAACCATGAGTAATCCGTGGATACTATGATTGGGTATAAACCAAAGATTCATGAACATATGAATACATTTTAAATCTATAAGAGTGTCCTGGAACATGCAATAATTCCCCCCCTAAATGGGTGCAATGAGCCCAACTTCCCATCCTCTCAACCAATGTGAGTTCTTAAGCATCACCGGCCAAATCACCCAGGGAATTCCTACCTATGGAATACAGGTCCACCTATCATTGGATATGGAACCATTGGGAGTTTCAAAATGAAGAGTGATATACCCGACCTTAGCGATTGAGCAGAGCCCATCTATCCGTGGGATCGACAGTCAGGGGCGTCGGTCCACTCAATCCAATTCATTATGAAACAACAATCCTAACATTATCTTCAGGCTCTTACTCGATCGTTGAATATATAATAATATCATTTATAATGACTACTATAAATTTATTAAGGTAATATGAAACAACTCTATTCATTATATCCATGAACAGTATTGGGGAATTAATAAGAACAAATAACACCAATTTATATACTTAGTGTCTATAACATTTATAAAATGTTTTCTTTGGTGTATCCCCCATCTTGACCATAAATTTAGGAGAAAATGAATGATGTACAATCATGGAAACTTATTGTACTCTAGTAGGTTGATAATAAATTTCATATATATGGGTTAGAGTTTATTGTTTTTGGTTGTGATCTTTTTCGGTTCCAAAAAAATCATTGTAGAGTTGCATCGACCAATATTTATTCTTAATAAAAATATTATGTGCACGTGAAGGTGAAAAACATGGATAAATTAATCTATAATAAATATTATCATATTCTTTATTCTTCAATTATTGAAACTCAATCATTGAAATTTTATAGGGTGTCTTACAAATAGGTTTACAACCAATTATGAGTTCTATTGGGAACTGAACATCACATTTTAGTTAATGACTATATAAATATTGTTGAAATTCATTAACAAAATTCATTAAAATATTCATATCATCAACATTGAGTCCCTCCTCGACAATATGAGATAAAAACCATTTTTAAATGGGTATAATGACCCAAAAAAAATGTTGTGATTTCCATTCTACATTCATATTTTTCATTACACATATTGATTGTCACATATTGGTTTAGAACATAAATTGTTACATCTCATCCCCAATAATTTATGTGGGATTTATGTATAGAAAACCAATACCTAATACAAATAACATAAAATTTATCAAGCGGATGAATATAATGATTTACTTAGAGCATGTACTGAAAAACATCAATAGTAGAAGAATCATAGAAATTTCATTGGGTCATTAATTAATTAGGGTTTTTTACTACCAATTCAATGTCTAGTAATTTATTATATAAATTATAATTCATTAAGACTATTTTCATGATTAAATATTGTACTTAAAACCTTTATCATTCCTATTACCACTTCTTCATCATCACCCACTTTTCAATACCATGGTTATTCAATAGTCTTTAAAATGACAATATTACATCTTTGGAAAGATTGATAAAACATGTTAAATAATTGGTAGGATGTATAAATCATGAAAATTTATTTTTAATATATGAAAAGTTATGGTTACACCAGATCATTTATTGACATAATCTATTAACATCATTCATGATAGTTGGTAATGAGATTTTTCATTTAAAATTGTTTTCCATTGAGTGTAAAATCATGTGTAAACAATGCTTTTGTTCGTTCACTATGTGACGATAGTGTGACATCCAAATTCATCTTTTCTAGGGTTATTAACACTATCTAAATAGGTTCTATATACACCACTACAATTTTCATCTTAATATGGATATTATTTCATTTAAACCACTCACACATTCCCTAAAAAAATTGAAAGATATTTCCATATTGACAGGCGTATCCATAGACTTTTCCCTATGGATCCAAATAATTTTTTGACATCCATGTTTCAAAATGTTTAATAAACCGTTCTATAATACAAATTACAATGATGAAATATTTATATACATTGATTCATAAATTTTTATAATAATATTAATAAAATAAAATAATGATTTGTTTCGTAATCTTATAGGTGTAGTTCCTTGGGAAAATCATATACATAAACAACTGGTTAATATGTGATCAAAATAAGCTAAAACTGAGATCTTTTTTCTCAAGAACCCTTATTAATCATATCATACATATTTCATCTCTTTCTAACTCAGGTAAAGGAAGAATAAGAATGGTTATTCTTAGATCCCTAGTATGAGTAACCAATGGTGATATAAACTCAACATGAGATATAGGGTATTCGAACATGATAAAAATATTTTAAGATAATACACTGTATATCTTTATCATAAACGTGATTCTTGGAATAAATCATGAAATTACATGATACAAAAATCTTGAAGGAATAAAAATACATAATAATTGAGAGAACAACATAATCATATGCAATGTTGTGAACCTATTGAAACACACTGATTTCCCAAGAGGGTCTTTCACTCAATATCAGACATGCCTCCCTATAAAACAGAGGTTGAAAACTCATAGATGGGATATAATATTATTCAAGAGGACATTATACCCTCTTTATCAAAGAGCCACCATAGTAGAAATAAATATCTTTTACCATGTGATATAACCCATAACCAGAAAACCCTGTATCACATGATGACTAAAACAATAACACAATATATATAAAAATAGTAGATATCCCATGATAATTATGTGCCATGTGTCAAAAAAAACCAGAATAAAGACACAAGTACACTCCCATGTTGGTCTGAACTCCATTTTAGGTTCCTTCATCCATGAAACATCCCCACATAACTTTATTATAAAGGGACCTTACACATATCTAGTCCAAAAACTAGACTTTAATTGATGTGACAATTATCAAACATGAGTATGATGTATGTACAACTTAGTGTGACACCATAAAAAATGTCTAAAACACTATACAATGAACAAAATATTATTTATTTGTATGGAATATAATATAAATGAAATAAAGTTGATAGTTTACATATTCTATTACTGTTTATTTATCCACACAAACCCTCTTCTTCCTAAAGAAACCCTAACACTCAATACCTAATATGGATCATGATGGATACTAAACCATAATATATTTTTAATTCCCAATTAATTATAACAAATAGGATTTATTTATCCAATTCATTATAATTCTAAACATGACCACTTGGAATCATAGTCCAGTTCCAATCTCATCAGCATAGAACATCTTGTCTAACACCATGTTGGAATCTGGAGCCTCTTTCCCTATCATTCACCTCAATGTTAGATGTGTAATTGAAGCCTCATTCCAAAACCAACACACACTATCTCATATGTTTATTTGGAACCTCCTTCATTGTCCCACAATAATTAACAACTATGGGTATTTGGAGCCTCACTCTTTATCCCATACAATAAAAATCACATATGGTTATTTGGATGCTCAATACATATACCATGAACTTATGTCAATCGATAACATATATTTAACATATATAACATCAATCAAGGATAGTAAAATATTAACCATTTTATAAAAAATTCAAATCATGTTATACAATTAGAGTTTGTAACAACATACATGGTTCTATAATTTAATCACATTGAATAATATAAATAATTCACCATTAACCTATTTGATAATACTGAAATCATATGACCCATTAACACATTGTGTTCATGTCAAAAATCTAATAATACACGTTTTCAATTAATTCATCATAACATTAATATTTGACTTACATAAACTCAATTTCCTTTCAATTCAATTATCACAACAATCCATTAATTAATTAAACATTTAATTAATCTAAATTCTAAAAAAATTATAATGATAATTAAGAAAATTCAATATTCACAAATTCAACTCATTATGAAATACCATGTAAAATCAATTAATTAATTCCCCTATTCAATAAATTAAATATTTAAATAATTTATTACATTCAAGAGTCAATTTTAAAATGTTCCAATTAAAATTTCATGACACATACAAACAACTATAATTTAGTACTCTATTAATTTAATTTATACCACCTACATCAACATTGATGACAACCTATCACCAATGGAAATTCCCAATTGAAGAGGAAATTCCAAATTCCAGACAAATATTGAGATCCAGATAAAAAACCTAGATTTATGAACAAATAGAGTATATTTATCAATACATCTATCAATATCCATCACCAAATGAGGAAAAAATCCCTTCAAAAGATGAGGGAATGATGAGAGATAGAGGGGAAAATAATTATTATTAAATTATATTATCGGAAGGGGTGTATGTCTTCAATTCAGGTTTTTTTATCATGATTGGAGGTGGGAATTCATTGCAATCCATTAAAAGAATTTTTAATGAATTTTTAGGGTATCAAAATTCAACATGTACTATTTCATGTACAAGGTTCATGGTTTTCCCAAAAAATCCACCTAAATTTTCACCTCATATCATAGATTCACACAATTACTAATATATGGATCAGTGTTGGAAAAACCACACACCATTTATGAGAATCCCCTAGAGATTTTTATAGTTTGTGGGCCTGGTAGAATGATTTTGTAAAACAATGTTCGAACTTTGGAATACCTGATATCCTTCCAAATAATCCAATTCCACTTCTAAACCCCCTAAGTCAAATTCAAAATGAGATAAAATCCAAACAATAAAAAATTGTACCCGAAAATGAGATAGATACACCTCTAGAAAATATGGTCATCATACAATCTCCCAATTTTATAGCAGAACATACTCATTATATTGTCTAAAGAATCTTTGAGACACCGATGTAAAATGACTAGGCTACCACAAAAAACATACCTTCTTCTCTTATAATTCCAAAATATATGAACAATCGGGATGATCATTCCCAACAATACAATATCAATATGATCCAACACATGTATCATATGGTCCGCAATGAGTACATTGTTCTCATGGTCAAAATCATCCACATTGATCACATGATAATGGATAGGTAGATATCATTGATGTTTCGAAATATGATAACTATCATGAATATAACTATACCTATATGGAGAGAAAATCAGTATTCCATCAGCTAGAATCATTTTGCAACCACAGACGATATAACAAAATTGGGTGAAAACATTCCATGACATTTAATACTATAGTGACCCAATCTAAGAGACACCCCAAGGAATAGATGGTCACCCAATGTAATATCTATGGGTCTTATACATCTATCATCATGAGAATTATACTAGATCAAAGTCATAACCAATAATATCCTATTAAGATGAACTTTTTCCAATGTCTCGTGTACAAGACTCAGTCCAAATAGCTAAGAATCACCTACCTCCATCCAACATTGAGGTGATCTATATGGATAAACATGATGTCCCTCATATGGTGACATATTAGTAGTTTTTTAATGAAATTTCTTATTGGAGAGCTCCACCAATTCTAGTTTCTTCCTCCATGACCCGTCAATTTCAAGAGTAGATACTCAAATAAAATCCTAAATAACCTATGTGACATGATTTGACTTCCCATATTTTTATGGGTTGAATTCCAAAATCAGTAAATCCTTTGTTCTAATTTAATTCAATAATCCCTAGCATACATGTGATTAATAGAATGCATTATAGTCTAAAACTATAATTCATAGCACCACACCATGAAAAAATATTTTCTAAACATACACGTCTCCCAACAAATCAATTGAGAAAGTGTCTTATATGGGAAATAAATGAACTAATTTCTTTATTCGGTTTACAACCAACTAAATAGAATCATTGTTCCGAGGCATCCTAGAAAGACCAAAGATAAATTATAAGTTAATTTCACACAACTTCCATTTTATAATGGGCAGAAACATTAGTAAACCACCAGGTCATCGATGCTCGACCATCGCTGACTCAAAGGGTCAACATCATATCATGAAACATGCTATATCATTTTTCATGCTTGACCACCTAACTAAAGACATGGGTGTCAGTAAGTTTTGTTAATTGGTGGATATACTAAACACATCAAGATTTTAAAATAAAAAATCATATCATATCGTATAATTCTATACAAAAAAACACTATTACTAACGCAGATGATATCACCCACATCTATTGTCCTACACAAAGCTTGCTTCCCGCCTTTAATTCATTCCCTCAAGGCCAAAAATTTAATATCTTCATATTATATTTCCCATAATTGAATCAAAAGTATAGAATCTATTGAAACTAATATGAGGAATCTACTCCAAGACATCATGAACCACTATATGCATCTTTTATATTAAATTCATCATCTTCCACACCTAAATTTACTCCTAAACTTCTTGAGATTAATTTTTCCTACATAATAAATTAGTGACACTATTTCCCTTCTTTGAAAATTATACTAGCAAAAAATAAAATGACATCTTATAATAAACTAACCTATAATGTCAGAAATTCAAAAGTCACTGAGAAATGATATTCTTTATTCTCTTATGATCAATATACATAGTAAACATTTATCCCAAACGATCATGCCACAAACACATTAAATAATAAACCACTATAGCTAACTCATGATTATGCATATGGTAGTTCTATTCATTTGGTCTCATCATTCATGATCTATAAACCATAACTTGATCTCCTTTAATCAACAATAAAAAAAGAACTATCCTAAATGTGTCAAAAAATAACATATTCACCCCATCAACATGTATATGATAAATATCAGTGTAATATTCAAATGATCCTTCAGCTCTTTGAAGGCATTCTCAGATTATCTACACCATTAAAACATCACTACCATTTCATTCAATCCTAAAAGAGGTATTCCCATGTGGTAAATGTCTTAATAAACCATTGATAATGGACCTCTATCTATGAAAAACTATGGATTTCAATGAAAATAATGGGATTCTACCATGAAACAACTTTTTAATATCTTAGAGGGGGTACTAACAGACCATCCTACCAGTGGATGAAATCTATGGTGTGTACCTAATATACCCAAAATTGACACTTAAATAGCATAGTGTATATCTAATTATCTCTTAGTGTAATCATCATGATGTCAAGATATTCTGTATTATCTACATGATTCTTGGAGTACAAAAAGATTTCATTCCCAAACACTACCATAAACTGATATAGGTTAAGATATAAGATGATGTTCATCAAGTCCATAAACATTCTTAGTCAGTTATTAATCCCAATAGGAATCAATAAAACCTCATATAAGCCATGTCAGCTTCTTAATGTAGTCCTCATTATAATAAATGGTCATAATATCAAATCATGTTTCCCTAATATTAGTTAGATATTGAAGAAAATGTGAGATCCCATCAACTACTCAAATAGATCGTCCATATGTGGAAGAGGATACCTATTCATCACAGTAATCTACTTCAACATATGGTAATAAACCCATTACTGTAGTTCCATCATCCTTGTTAGAAAACAAGAACATAGAAACTGGTGGTTACATACTCAGAGAGACAACACCCTTATCTGGGTACTCTTCTAGTCAAATCCTGACCAGTTGATGCACTAGTTGGTCCAATTTGGATAGTTAAATAGAAATTTGATCAACCCCTAGAATGTGATAAATTGTAATTTCTACATTTGTCTTAGGTGAAATTCATGAGAACTCATTTTGTTACATATCCTGGATCATCTACAGAATGGTTGAAAATACATCTTAATTTACGCCTATATCATCTAGTGACTCTCTATAAACATGGGTGGTGATTTGTCCTAGTTATGGATTAATTGACCCTTCAAGGACTTCATTTATATCCTATTCTCGAAGGATAATTTAATTTTTACCCCCAAGAGACATAAAATTAACTCCCATTCAGTAGTAATAAATATTGGATTATTATTTTACTAAGCAATTCATACCAATAATTATGTTGAAGAATGATCTGTGAATGATATAAATATCCCCTAAAAACTGATACTCAAAAATATCGAGAGAACACCAATTTCATAGCCAGTTATCTCTTGATCGTATTCCCAAATGTGCATCGATCATCGTCCCCCCACTCAGACAAAATCTACTTTTAAAATCAACCAATTCATATGTTGTGTATATATAAAAAAATGAGAGGTACTAGTATCAAATATGGAATATTATTGTTTAAAATCTACAAGAATAGTACCCTTAACTATAAATAGTCTATCCTCACTATCCAGCATTACAAGATAAATGTCATGAAACTATCTTGCCTATCATCCCAATGATGTAGTCATATTCCCCTTATCTAAACAACTCTATTAATATAAGAACTCCTACCCTAAAGCACCACATCCACTTCCAATAAATACATGAGAATATAAATCCAAATGCTTGACTAGTACATTATTGAAAATCACCATCCCACACATTCATTCTCCATAATTGATCCATCATTAATCTTCTATAGTGGGTTACTATAGAACCTATGTAGATATCCCATCATTCAGTAAGTTTTCCACTCTACCTGTGGTCCGAGATATTGTCTAAGAATGTGTTCTGACTAGACACACTTACAAAAAATCACTAGGGTACGATCACGAGTAACTGATACATCCACCTAGGTAGTCTTCTTTCTAATTATATGGTTTTTATTATCATAATGATTCATATTTCCCTTGGAATACATACCTCTCTATCAACCTTCCTAAAAAAAATTTCTTCTCCCATAAGCCTCCATCAATATCCCTTCATCTATAAAATCCCTCTCCAAAAGAAAATAAAACATCTTTTATAAATCGATGTCATTATATGAAATAATCTCAAACTATGTTCCATCTTGGAAACAACCTTTCATAGATGTATCATCCCTTGCCAACTCATTTTTAACATGATATATGTCTCTAAAGAGACCAACACAGTCTATCATGTGCATACTCCCTGGAGATTAATACTTCAAATCATTTACCCTATCATATCTCAGTGTCCCTTGACAAAAGTCCAAACGTAAATTCTCCAAAAGGTCCATCCATTCAATATCCCTTACCTACCCAGTATGAGCCTAAAAATATAATCAGTGACTCGTAGATCCTCATATAATAATAGAAACTAACTTTACCCTTTTAAAAATTGTCGACTCTAAATGATCATGTATTTTCTTTATGGTCTCAATAAAAACCATTGATGCCTTAGGTCAACCCTCTTATGAATGCTGGAAAGGGTTATAACTGAAAATAATTTGTGTAGTCATATATACCATTCACGACCTTATTTAGGTATCTCTCTATAAATTGCCTGATGAGAGAAAATTTCTCAGGAAACAGATATCCAGATCCCCTACCCGGCACTATCATTTCCTCATGTCCCACTACATGATAATCATTTCCATATATGTCATCCTATATTCCAATCAACAAGTTTCATCATGTAGAAAAATCTATAAAATTCTAATAACACACCTTAGAAAACATGACACAACATTAACACATTTAATGAAGGGTATTTACATTAATCCATATCATGTCTCCCCTTCCTCTTCCAAATGTTCAATACTGAGGTGATACAATTACCATTAACTATACTACCTCTATGTTATGGTTAACAATGTCCAAACACATTCTCATTATATAGTTTTCTGATTGGACACCCATTCATTGATTTATTGAATCATTTACAATGTTCACTTTTATATTATGATCAATTTTCTATTAAATTACACAAGAAAGTAAAAACGTTTCAAGTTCAATAACATACACAAAAATATGTTTTCCCTTCTATTGTTAAAATGATGTAATTCACAATTGATATGATGTTCCAATAATGATGTATTCATACTCAACTAAATTTTTATATCGGGTCATAATTACAATCTTGTAAAATATTTGTTACAATAATCACATCCCACAACAATTAAATCAGCTAAGGTTAAATAAAATCCAATTGTAAGATAAAATAAAAATAACAACAATCCCACCATGTGTACATGGGTTTCCCCCAAACATGGGTTTGCTAGTACAATGCACGATCTCCTGTATAAGGCTTGAATCCTCTCAATATCATATCATCCATTCCCAAATATTAAGACCAAAATAAATGAAAATAAAATGCCTCTAGAACCATATTGTAACATCATGACACTGGTGTCAGTACCATATTCGGTGATTTAGTCGGTCACATGACCTCAGTTTCACCTCCACTTACAGGAAAGGCTGTGACTTGTGTGAAGGTCTAATATTGACCATGGGGAGAGTATACCCTCTTTATAATAGCATCACCCTAGGGAAAATAAATAATGATAACAAACATATAGAAGCAATATCAAGAAAATCCAATTTCACATGATCAATAAAACATGAATACAATATCCAATCCAAAACTATAGATATTCAATGACATGTATGATCCATGTTGCAAATGGAAATCCCAAATAAAGGCAAAATGAAGATACCAAGAGGGTCCTAACACCAGGAATGGATCCCTAATCCATGCTCCATCCTAACACAGTCATCTAACTTTGAGACCTATCCCTTATCATGTCCCATAAACATGAAGTCTATATGGGATCCAATTAGGCTACATGATTATAGTGTTAGTACAGCTTAGTATTCCAACATTAATGGTGTCCTAAATAATATAAATTAAAATATTGTGTATTTAGTGGGATAATTAATATAATATAGAAAATTAATATATATATATATATATATTCAATTATACATTATTTATCCTCATAAAACCTCGTGCTCATAAAGACACTTGAACCATTAATAAAGACAGTGGCCCATGACAGTGTATGAACCATAACAAAAATTCAATTCACAATTCATTATAACACATGTGAATTAATTATCCATTTAATTCTAATTCACAACATGTCTACATGGAATCATAGTTCAATTCCATTCTAACGAGCGTATAACATCATGTATAACACCAAGGGGGTAGTTAGAGCCTCTATCAACATCCCACTCTTCAATGAAACATGGGTGTTTGAAGCCTCATTAGCTGACCAATTCATTATATCTCATATTAGAATGTGGGGTCGTGGTACCCTTTAATCACTTATTAAAACCTATGAGTTATTGGAGCCTCATTCAATTTCACATACAATAATAATCAAATATGTGTATTTGGATCCTCAATCCATGTACAACACTAATATATAAATCTATCTAATATATATTGCATCAATCAAGTGTAATCAAAATTTTTCCTTTTCAATATTTCACATCATGGTATACCCTTACAATTTCTGACGACAAACATGGTTCTCTAATTTATTAATATGGAATAATAAAAAAAATTCACTATTAATAATTTTATTAATATTTATATCATACAACCCATTTAACCTCTAAGTTCAAGTAAACCATCTCATAAAAACCATTTTCAAATAATTCATAATAACATTAATAGAATAGTTAATCAAACTCAACTTCCCATAAATTCTATAATCTCAACATGAAATTAATTAATTACAAAATTAATTAATAAATTATTAACCAATTGTATAAAAAATATTTAAAAAATTCTATTTTAGTTTATAAATATCATTTGTTAGTCCCTTATAAATTAAATAAATCATTCCCCTGATTACAGAAATAAGTTAATAAATTAATTTATTCAATTCAAAATTCCATTTACATACATTCTAATTGAAATTTCACTACATATGCACAAAACTAGAATTCAGGAATATGGCAATTTAATTTGGACCACCCACCTAAATATTGATGATGAATTCTCACTATCAAAAAACAAAAATTTTGTATAATAACCAAGATTATTATGAAGAACAAGATCTATATTCAAAACCTATATTGATGATAAAATCGATTAGATATATCAAAACCAATATATATATCAATCAAAAAAAGGAAATAACTTATAAACATATGATATATGGATAGGATATGGGGAATTTAATTAGGATGATATTCTCTTACTATAAGAGGGATATATCTTCAATCTGATCTCTGATTCATTAAGAACGGAGGACATATTGCTTTACAATTTGTCCATGAAACTCAAAAATTTAGAAAAATATATTTTTGGTGAATCTAGGGTGTTTCGAGATATAATTCAAGGATTCAATTTTTTTAAATGCATTTTTTCGGGATTAAAATTCTATGTTCACAATTTACCATATGGGGCCCACTATTTTCCCTAACCATGTACCTAACTGTGCACCTCCTCTTAGGGAGTTCCATAGTTACTACTATAAGGTATCATTATTCAAAAACCCATCTAATAGCCATGAAAATATTATTTTTTTCCTGGATTTTCCTACCAAGGGGAACTGTTTCAGAAAATTGTGGGCCATACATTCACTACTTAATTTCCATCCCAAATTCTCCAATTTCATTAAAATTATGCCCATGGTAAATCCCATATGATATAAAATAAAATCAAATAAAAACATACTTGATAATGTGGATCATAAATCTCAAATAATGTTTAGGATATTATGTTATGGGATATCGATTTTTGGAATACAATTGAGAATAGAACATTATATGTTAAGGCTGTAAATTAATACAGTCACTCTTACGAACAAGATGATGAGGAAGGTGATCGTCTTCATGTGTTTTTATTTATTGACAATGGATATTTTTTGAAATCACCTCACTTTTTAACTTGGAAAAATAATGTCAGGGATTGTTTTCAAAATAATCAGAACCATGTATAAAAAATAATCAAATCCATGTTTTCCAATGTATGGGATTCATATTTATTGAACAATCAGATTCGGTCTGCCTATCATAATGAGGAATTGATCAATACAATGAAGGAGAAAATCATTCACATCGAGAATTCCAGTTTCTTTAAGTAAATGGTCACCAAATTCAGTCTTAATTCTATATGAATGATGAGAATATTTTCATGATGTATCAGAGTCTGATGACTATGATAATTTTACATATGACAGGATTTTCAGATTTTTATTTCACATAAATAATTTTTTGAATTGTGAAAATGTGATGCAGGACTATTGAAAAAATGTTGCAAATTAAAAAGGTTGTTCCAATTGAATAGGTGGTGCTGATTTAATATATAATTTTTATTTCAATTGGATGATATATAAAAAGATAAACATAAGGATAATTCTATCTACAATTATTTATCCAGGATGATCAACATCATAATGATCATGTTCTGGAAAATCGTATCCAGTAAAATCATACTCAGAAAGATTGTATCCAGAATGATTATTCCCAAGATGATCGTATCACGACCAATCATATATAGAAAACATAATACTCAGGTTGAGAAGAAAAAAATTTATATGGAAAGAATGGAATATTACGATACATTCCTATACAAGTCTGATGATTGTAATGTATTTCTCAAATGAATTTAAATTCATGATGGATGTCACGATTTAATAAAATGATTATGAATGAATGATATTTTGGTTAAGAGAATATATGGAAATAATGAGATCAACAATGTAATAAATGATTTTATAAGTGTTGAATTACAATGTAGGTCTCCAACAGGATCAGGAGAATATGAGAATATGATGTTTTAAATCTCAAATGGGTTAACAGAAAAAGAGATGGAATTTGCTGAATGAATTGTCAAGTGGAAACTGTACATTCAAATGATTGATTTTGTTTCAAATCAATTATGTGAATTGTATTCGTTAAATAATAATGGAATCTATTCCTTTATGTTATTTTTTCAATTTATGTATAGATTTTTTTAGTAAATCATATTGAGAAGAATCAGACTCATGTATTGAAATCATACTAACGATTCAAATTAATTTGAACAGATGGATATGTAGTTTAAAGCAGAATCAAGAAGCATAGAGAAGATTAGATGATGTAGAAAAATCATCTCATGATATTAGTGGAAATTAAAATTTGGTTTAATCTGTGTGAGAGATAATATTTTTTTGATTCCAAACCAAGGAAATGAGTACCACCAAAAAAATGTGAAATGTACATTATACTTATTGAATGATGGAGAATTGTTCATAATAATTGATAGAGAAGATTTATGTTTTTAGTGTGGAAATATGTCTTCATACAATTCTTTCATTGAACATGTTTTGATGAAGAATAGAAATAATATACAAGAATGCCAAATTATATTCAGTTGATAATCATTCTCATAATTTATCTTAAATACCAGTTCATCATATTCTGCTGATCATTGTACTGAAATAGATTAACCATCTTTTGTATTTCTGTATTGTATTTCTAGAGTTTTTGATGAATCATACTGAGTTAATCAAAGACAGTAATTGAAGTGGTGTAGATTTATTTCTATATTATCATGAATGAAAAATGGACTGAAAGAATTGTATTGAATTGATCGTACACATATGAATTAGATTGGGAAAATCGAAACCAGGATCTTGAGACTGGGTTTTATTATGACAATTTCTAAGAAGTTCTTACCTTTCTTTAGAGTAATGAATTTAATAATTTTATTTCAATAGAATAACAATTTTTTATTGAAAATAATAATAATTAAAATTAGTTGTTATAAAAACTATTGAACTACCCAATTTTTGTTATGATTGTCCCACACGCTTGTCGATAATTTACAAAAGTGAAACACAAGTGAAATGGTATATACTACTAATTTTAATACATGGACTGATTCTAAATAGATATTATAGTATTGGAACATTCCCAAACCATTCAAAGGATGAATCTAATCTTATTAAATAATGATCCTTGTAAATATTTGTGTTTATATATATGTGTGTGTTGGAGTTGTTTTTAATAGGGAATTTAAATTTTTAATATGAGGTGATGTTTGTTTAAAATGAAAAAATATATAAAAGAAAATATAGTATCCCTGATTCAATGCTCTCCCTCTTAGTGATACAAATACACTGAATGGGAACTTACAACCTGTTTCATTGTATAAGTTCCCTTCACTTATTCCTTATTGATAGAGAATTTGAACTATGTGAACTGTAAAAGTAATAATGTCTTTTATAGAATGAATTATCACCTATGGAAATATAGAGTGTTGAATTATCTTATGTCAATCAGTTATTATCTTCTATATGATAAATTAATTGGGTTTTATCCCATTGATAGAAAATATTATATTAAACTTGTTGATAAGAAGAATCTGGAGAATGATGGAACGGTGAAGAATGCTATATTGACATCACTTTTTTAATGTGAATTCAAGTGGTTGAAAATAGTTTCTATAGCTGAATGTATATGAGATAATTTGAAAAAAATAAACTTGGGGAAAATGTAAAGAAGAAAAATCTACAAATTTGAATACTGAAATATGATGGTTTTAATATGAATGAGAGTAAATATGTTTGGAACTTTTTTAGAAGGGTAAATAACATTGTGTGTACTATCTGATGTCTTGGTGAAAAACTGGATGGCTCTTTAGTGGCAGGAAATATCATTAGATTCCAACCGAGAAAATTATATGAAAAGTTATCTTCATTAGAAATCATAGATCCAATAAAATAACCACTTGATGATTTTAAATGAACTCTTATTGATTATGAAATGATAATGGAGAAAGTAATATAAATAAAAATAATATTTATAGTGAAATGTATTTCAAAGATGTAAAGAAATAATTTTCAAATAATATTCTAATTAATGATGAAGCTGTAGAATCTGATTATCAAAATTATGTATGAAAAATTCGTGATATTATTTAACCATGTTATCTAAAAATATAAAAATTGTTATAGGGAAATAAAAATAGAAGCATCCCTTGAACTTTTTTGAGTACGGGGCTACTAGGAACATTACTACCAATTAACCTAAAGAATGAATGAAGAGGACAATGAAAAAATATATCCAAGAAGATAATGGATGAAATGGGGTGATAAAGGATAATTGTATTCCCTATAGAATGACAGAAAATTATTTGATTCCAGAGGAATACTATTCTTTTCTATAAATGAAGATGTAGAAGGAATAAATATTGAATCTAAAAAATTACTTTAATATGGAATTGAAATTAATTTTATTACAGTAATGAATTCTAAATAATAAGGATTCGGTATTTCTAATGAAGAATAATCTGAATATGTAATTCATCATAAACAATCGTTGAATGAATGTCTAAAGATGATTTTAATGATTGATACATAAAACATTAATTTGTAATATTAATGTTCTTCCACATAAAATAATGAATCTTCTTTCTAATAAAAATGTTAATCTGCATGATGTGATTACTTATTTAAAAAAGTATATTGAAGAAGAAAATAAATTTAATGAGCATATAGATGTGAATCTAAAAAGGAAAAAAAATATGGAACCAATTCAACAAAATTTATCTAAATAATAATTGAGAAATAATTTTCTCCCAAACACTATTATAAAAGCAGGTGAAGGTTCTCTAAAGGAGAAACCGGATAAGGTTCAACAAAAGTCACATCAATGAGTGATAAAAATAAAAATATTATTTCAAAAAATATAAATGTTTGGAAGGTAATATATGTGGCCAATACCAATAATACTATAAATTCTAATGTATTAATGAAACCTGAGAGAATTTTTTTTAAGAAATATTTATCGTCGAAGGTTTTCAATAATTTTTATTCCAATAATGATGAAAATAATAATATTATTATTACTATTACAGAGAATTTTGGTGGCTCAAAATGGAATGGGAAGGTAGTGGATGAATTATATTACCATAATTCTGGTCAGAATGGATGTTTCAGAGGAATAGACTCATTCCATTGATAATGTCAGAACTGTGGTGGATTCAGACATGCAGAAAATTTGTTTTGGTTTAACCAACTGCATTTCTATTATACCACTGGTTATAAAAGGTAGTGGTTTAGGGGGAGTCAATCTCCTCAATGAATTAAATATGATAAATTTGTTTTGAAGAAACCTTAGAAGGAAGATGTGATGATTGAAAATTGGTTCCAACACATGGAAACTATTTGTGAGAAATTTGATCAACCTGGACACCATATAAATGGATGTATTGTTTTGTTACTGGCTAATAAAATTCATCTTAATTATCTGAATCTGAATGTTGAGAATGAAAAAAGAATAATAAAAAGCACTTTTTGTTGAAACTTAATTGAAAGCCAAAAAAGGAGAGAGACCCTAGATAGTTGATAGTGGGTGTTCCTCAAAAATGAATGGAGAAATGAATCTATTGAAGGAATTGAATTATTTTAATGAAGTCAATGTGACATTTTTAAATTATGAATCATTGAAATAAATTGTGTTAGTTCAGCCATCATTATGGGATAAAAAATTAAACCCAATAAAACATTGATCGTGGATGGGATGAAGCACAATTTTCTATGTGTTTCGCAGTTTTTTGATGAGGGTAACAAATTTTACTCAAGAATTATTGGTTTTTTGTGATGATTTAATAAATAAGAAACATTATTTAAAGAGTCCAACAACCAAAAAGGATGTTTTTTAACTTTTGTGATACCAAAAATTCTTTTTAAATATGCATGGTGGATGTGAATAATTTGTGGCATAAAAGGATTGAAAACATGTGTTAGAAATACATGATACTATTATCTAAATTATATGGAGTATCAGATAATAGTTATTTTCCATGAATAAGTGATTGGTTATTCACTGTATGCTTAAAAGGAAATAATAAAACTTGTGTGCTTGATAAAGTATATATGTGTTCAAAAGATACCATGGAGCAGATTCATTTTGAATTATGTGGGCCGATGTGAAAACAATTCAAAATGGAAATATGTACATTGTTACCTTCATTGATGATTTTAATAATGTTATTTGTGTCATTTATATGAAATATAAATATAGTTCTTTGAAATTGTTTAAATGTTTATGAATAAAAGTAGAAAAAGAATGATATTTTTTAATAAAGCAGTGGTGAATAGATAATGGTGGGGAATATAGAATTTAGGAATTTGATGAATACCTTGAGAAAAATGGAATTAAGAATGAGTATAGATCTCTATGTACTCCTCAACAAAATAGGGTAGCTAAAAAAAATTATTTAACTATGGTGGAAATGGTCAGATCCATGTACCCTAATCATGGAATTTCTCATTAATGTTGGAGGAAATCCATGAGTAATAATACTTATATTCAGAACCATTTTTTCTATAGTCCTCAATTATTTTTAAGACTGTATGATTTGTTTTTTTGAAAATATCCCTGTTTGGAATACATTAATGTTTCTGGGATTCATTTTATTATAAATATGAAAGGTGGAAAATACATAAAGTCTTCACAGAAAAGTGAATATGGAATTGTCCAAGGTGATGCTCTAAAAGGTAGAGGATATAAATACATCAATGAAGAAACAAAAAATAATTTTTCATTCCATTGATTTGAATTTAATTTTATGATGTTGGAATGAAAACCCTACTGAGGTGGAATAGAAAGTTGTGGAAGCAGAATAAAACTATTATAATAAGGATACAAACAATAACAATATTTCTCAAGAATCTGAAACAGAGTCATATATTTCTAGTGATGAGGATTTCACCTAATAATATAATACAAGGATGTGAAAAAATGTTGATACACATAGTATAATTGGTGATAAAATTCCAATGGTTTAATCCATAATAACTTTAATTCCATTACACATACTTCTATGTATTCATAACAGAAACCAAATGATGTGAAAGAATATTCTTGAGCATCCAGAATGGGTTCAATCCGTGGATGAATAATTGGACCAGATTGAACTGAATGATACATGGAAACTCATACCCAAGCCTGAAAAAAAAATATTGGCCTAATGTGGGTTTTCGAGTACAAGATAAATTAATAAGGTGGTGTACTAAGAATGAAATTAAGATTGATTTGAAAAGGGTACTCACAAATTGAATGCTTTGATTTTGATAAACACTTTTATCCAGTGTAATTTCATGAAACAATTATAATATTTCTGTCTATTTATTCACAATGGGGCTACAATATCATTCAAATTGATGTTAAATTCACTTCCATAAAAGGTTATCTTGAATAAGTGGTTTGTATTGATAATCCTTAGGAATTCATTATAATTTTTTATGTTTATTGTATTGTTTTCATTAGGAAAGGTGAAATTCATCTTCAAAGGATATCATAATAAATAAATAAGGTATTTAAAATGTTAATGGTGAGAGAAATGAAATACTCTATTAGATTACAAATACATCAAAATAATAAATGAATTTTCTTTTCTCAAGAAAATTATTCCATAGAACATCTCAATAGGTTCTTCATGGAAAACTCAAAACTAATTTCCACACCCATTTTAGTGGAAACCATATTGAGTAAGGGTGGAGACGGAAAATACATGATCAAAAACAGTTTCATAGGATGATTTAATGTTTGTTGTATTTGACTACCTCCAGAACCAATATTTTTTTTACTATTTACCATATATAAATGATTTTATAGTGAACAAATAAAATTATAATAAATTTCATGAAAAAAATAATTCTCTTATACATCAGAGCTTCAATAGAATTTGGAATCAGGTATTTTTACTCATATAGAATTGATTGGCTTGGGTATCCTGATGCATATTTATCGAGAATGATGATGATATAAGATCCACATCTAGTTTATTATTCTTTAAGGGAAATAATATCGTTAGATGACATTCAAAGAAACATAATCTAGTAACTATAATCATGTATGAATCTATGTATGTTTCTTCAACTCAAGATTCCACTCCTCTTATGTGGATGAAAACAAAATTGGATTATTTACTTGTTGAAGTGATGTTAACCTTTCTCATAGGACATAACTACATAAGCACAATCAATCAAACTATGAATCTAGTTCAAAATTATCATTCAAATAATATTTATATGAAATTTAATTTTATCAAAGGGAATTTTTAGAATAATTAATTGTGGATGGAGAATGCTTCAACATCAAAACATGTTGCTGGCATATTCACAAAACATTTACTAAAAGAATCATTATAAAAAAATATATAGAACATGGTTTTAGAACAACTTTTTCAACAAGGTTGAGTTGTCTGTTTTGGTACCCTGCCTCAATATACCATTGTAAAATTTTATCAACTGGAATAGTTATATTTTTTCGTAAATCTATTTCATAAAATATAGAGATATTTCTAAGCTGTGAATAGAACATCTTTTTGAGTGAATTATTATCTCTATTTATTATTGTGATTGTGGGATGAATTTTTATTATTATTGTATTGTTGAAGAATAGATGATGAAGAAAATGAATATGTTCTCGTAATCACTACTTTTGGACATCCTGGATTTTAGTATCAATTATTGTTGTTTCCAAAAATATGTTAGCTCATGTAGGCTTTGAATTGTTGATAAGTGATCCATTTCTTTGGAATACAGAGCTCTTTCATTTATGAAACATGGTTGAAAAAAATATTTACGGGGAGATTGTTACAACCATGTTGATGAGGAAGGTTATTTTCATTATGTCTTCTCTTTCATTGTTAATAACATCTTTTTGAAACCACTACACACTATATCATGGAAAAAATCGTATTAAGGATTATTTTCAAATGAATTGGGTCGATGTTTTCAATAGAATATGATCCAAGTTTTCAAATGAATTAGACTCATGTTTTCTGGACAATTGGATTCAATAAATCCATAGTAATGAGGATTTAATTAATATTAAAAGAGAGAAAAGATTACATGGACAATGCATCTTGATAGAACTAAATGGTCACTGGATTCACTCTAAATTATGTGTGAATTAAATGGTTTTTTGATGAAGTATTAGAGTCATTTTACTACGATAAATTTACTTGTGATGGTGATGTTATAAAATTTATTATATATAAATAATATTTTGACTTGAGAATATCTGAAGAAATATGATTGAAAAAGTGGAGCAGATTGAAAACATGGGGGTGATTGAAGAAGTGGTTTTGATTGAAGTGGTTCTGACGATTTATTATAGCATCTTATTTCCATTTGAATTTAATTAAAAAGATATGCATCAGGATAATCATACCCATAATGATTAAATCAAGGATGATTATAATAAAAATGATCTTATTTTGGAAAATTGAATCTAGAACAATCATACTCAGAATTATTATATCAAGAATGATCCTATCTAAGACGAACATATCCAGACCAATCGTATATCAAAAATATTATGCTCAGGATGAGAGGAAAGGAATGTAGTTGGAATAAATATAATGACATGATACTTTCTAATCCATGTCTTATGGTATTAAAACTATTCTCGAATGAATTTAAATTTAGGTAGGAAGTCATGATACGAGGACATGATTATGTATGATGGTTTGGGGGGGACAAGAGAAGAGAAAAAGAAAAAGAGATCAATAATGTAGTCACCCTTTTCAATAGTGGTGAGTTACGTTGTATGTTTTCAACTATGTCATCAGAATCATAGAATGTGATGTTTTGACTCTTGAGTGGGTCAATAGAGAAAAAAGAAGTTTGATAAATGAATTTTCAAGGTTGGGCTATACATTCAAATGATATATTATGATTCAAATTTCTTCTCAGAATCATATTTAGAAAATTAAAATTGTATCTATTTCTTAATACGTTTGTTTTATATTGATACAGAGCCTTGTTTTGAGGAAATTTGATTAAGAAAAATCAATCTCATCTACTAAAATCAGACTGATGATTCGATTGAAATTATAAAGAAGTAGTTTATGTTTAAAGAAGAATCATGAAGCTTCAAGAAGAGTTCACCAAGTCCAAATACACTTGATATTTCAAGGGAATATGAAATCAAGGTGAATTTGTGTGAGTGGGAATGAATTTTTTGAATTTCATCCAATTTTATCTACCATGGCCTGTAAATAGAAAAAAATGCATTGTACTTTTTTGATGAAAGAGTATTGTTCATTGTGGTAGAGAGAGAAGATTCAAGTATTTTTTTAGAGAAAGAAGTGTTCTGATGGATATTTTGATGAAGAGGTTTTGTAGAAGAAGTGAATGTAGAGACAATATCTCAACATTTTACTCAGATAATAAGTGTAGTCAAATTTTATCATACTAATCAGATCATTATATTCAGCTTTTCATTTGTATTCAGATAATCATCATATCGGTCTTGATTAATCATCTTCAGGATTTCCATAATGGGTTTCTCGGACTATTGATGAATTGTGTTGAGTTAATAATACATAGGAATATATTTGGTGATGATCCATTTCTATTACATTCATAACGAAAATCATTCTGTATGAATTGTATTGAGTGAATTTGACTCATAGTAATTAGACTGGTAAAATCAGACCCAAGAAAAATGGACTTGGTTTTTTTGGATAAATATCTGCAAGGTTCTTACCATTATTCTGGGTAAGGAATTGTTGAATTGTATTTTAATTGGAAAAAACTTTTGAATTTAAAATAACAAAATGTAACAATATTTTTTACACAAACATTTGAATTACACTATCTATACAAAGAGGGTACCCACAGACATATAGATTGTGTACGATGTGGTACATGAGTGATATGGTATATCCAACTCATTGTAATCCATGGATTGATTTCTACAGGGATGTATGGTATTAGATCATTTATAAATGGTGCTAAGGATTTACATATTTTTATTCCTTAGTGAACATTATAATTCATTATGTTTTTGAGGAATTTTGTTACAGTTATTTTCAGCATAGAATTGAAATCTATAACTGGAGGTGACCATTGATTCACTTGAAAATAAACATAAAAATAGATCTTCACATATTCACCTCCTCCCCCTCTTAGTGATAAACATATAGTAACATGGAACTTACCTTCATTACCTATTAGTCTTGAGATAAGAATCATTGTATATTATTCGAGCATGGGATAAACATGCATGTACCATCTTTAGGGATAAGTATAACCCCATTTTTATCCCCTTGTTTCAGGGTTTGGATAAACTCATGTGTAATATCTTTTATTTGAGATTGGGATAACCTCCCATGTAAAATCCTATTTTGGTTTAGTTAAAACCACAAGTGTACCCACTTTATGAGGAGTATGATAACCTACAATGTAACCTTTGAGATCATATTTAATTATTAATTTCTCAATTCATTAGAGGGAGATATAGGTCCCACCTATTACATAATCATTGCATTTTTTTCTATAACGTCATAAAATATTCATCATATTAGGACCCATAGAATGTAAATGAATTTTGTATACATTTCAACAAAACATAATAGATAGAAAATATATGGGATTTATAAAAATAATTTAACTATAAAAATTAATCATTGAGAGAATGAAAATGGATTCTATTACATGATCATATCCCATGTAATTCTTATGTAACATCAAATACTGAAATATTTGATGTGAAATTATTTTCATGGATCACTTTAAACATTTCATGAATAAAATATCCCTTCAAATTTAAAATCACTTATTTAAAACTTCAAAATTATCCACATGTGAATGGATTTTTATCATTTAAATAGAAATATGGAAAATTAAAAGGGAATCTTTATAACTTTGATAATTCGTGATGGTTGGTAATACCACTCATTCCTAACACGATAGAGTAAAGAATATATTAAAATTTTTGTAAAAAAGGTAATGATAATTATTCAAAAAAAAAACAAAAGATTCATTTTTTAATAATGTATAATGTGGGTAATTTTTTAAAAAATAAATAAATTATATTATTTTAAAATTAATTTTAAATTAATTTTTATAAAACATCTAAATCTATTAAAAAGGATTCTCGAGTTTATAGAGAAATATTGAAAATTTTTATTCCAAACATTAATTCTGACTCTTAATTACATAAGTGGAGAAAATCTAAAAGAAAAAATTTATTCTACAGAAATTTTGATAAGAGTATAAATTACATTACTTTCTTGTGATATTGGTCATAAGATATTATCATCCACATCATAATCACAAACAATCCTAATAAACAAAGAGAATATAAAATAATAACATTATCATAGAAGTAAACTTTCAATTATAATCCCCATCACATAAAAAATTATTTGGTAGTTTCTATTCCATAATCATCATAATAAAAATAATAAATGGTATTCATGGGTACTATAAAACACACAAAAAATAATTAATTGTGGAAAATGTCATGTGATTTAATGAAATAAAAGATGGGTTAAAATCCCTTTCCCCATGTAAGGACATTCTTCATACACATTTCATCCAATTATTTAACGTATATTTATTTTAATAATATAACTATTCCAAGACCACATACCTGTATAAAATACCATATACAATTTATTTATGTCCTTTTATATACAATTAATTAATAATTCAATCTTGAAATAATGATTTAGTTCACAACTACGTCACTTTTCATGTATTTTTTGGTTCTATATATTTATTAATTATACATTTATCACAGTTATATAATACCTATAATTTAAAGGATTATATAAATAGCACATATATTCCATACTTGTTTATTTACTATAATCCAACAATTTTTAAAATTAATTAATTTCAACATTCCCAGATAATACAGGTTGTATGTACTTATGAATGTTGTTTCTGTTTTCTCTGTGTATGGAAGAAATGAATGTTTAATAACATGTATATTTTTTATAATAATTTTGATGACATTAATATAATATATATTCATTAAATATATCTTTATTAACATTAATATAAATATAAAACATGAAACAAATCAAATCACTTCATGGATGTGGTAGTAAACACGAACACATGAGAAACTTTTAAATTTTCCAACTGAATGGATTGTAAAAAGATAAAAGTAATATTATAATTCAAAAATTATAAATATGTCAAAAATATATTATATAAATATTAAATACCTAATTATCTCTATTTGTTATATGTGGTGAAGGAAAATAAATTATATCTTTTCGTGAGGTAGTACTCCTCCCTACAAATGATTTATCCTTTCTTTCCCCATTTTATAGAGGAGGAGGTGGATATATGTCATTAAATAAAGATAAACACATCTTATTATTTGTTATATATTTATTTTTATATATCATAATAGTTAATAACATTTAACTGAGTTAAAATAATAAATAATATGAATACGGATGGTCATGGACTATACCGCTTCTTCTGAGATTTTCTTTAGGTTACACCTACAGTCATTATAAGAGGTTCCCCGTATCAAAATAAATACTATAGGATGAATTAATTTAATTAAACAAGATTTTTTCTCAGGTATTTAATAAACTAATAGTACATAAAAGTGTGGTGAAGAGTAGATAAGGGCTCTCTGTTATGAGTGGTGGAGAGAAGACATTTCGTGTTTTTTGAAAAGTCATACACCATTATACACATTCCAAAAGTATCCAAAATGGATAATTATTGATCCTTAAAGAATTAAGGAATATATATGAATATAAAATAGGAATTAAAAATAAATTTATGTTGTTTAAACCCTTAAATTATTATTTTAACACCCATAAAACCAGTGGTATTCTTAACTATCATAATTAATTTTTGTTGTTTTTATGATTCGTTACAACCACAAATTAAGTTTCCCTAATTAAATTACTATATTTATTAGGACTATAAATATTTAATCTATTTATATAATCTCAATTCACAACAATATCATTATTTAATATAAAATTATACCCACAGACTAAATAAAAAACTGTTTTATAAAGAGAAAAATTTCATAATTATAATAATATGTAATATTAAAAGTAAATAATAAATAGAATATGAATAAATGAAATGTATTAATTCATGTATAATGGTAATAATTTCATTTTTAAAAACTTATATCATTTTAAATTAATTAATAAAGGTTATTTTTGAAAATTCAATTATATTTCAATATCCATTAATAATTTATTCATTTTAGAAAAATCCAAAGAAAATAACCCTAGGATAATATGGTATTTTGATTCAAAAACTAATGTTAATATTATGAAATAAAATTCATAAAAGTGGAATGAATTATTTTTTTCATTTGTTCACAATAAATTTGTAAAAAATATTTTTTTAGAGAACATTGTTTTTCATGCATATAATGATTTTACCGAAATATTAGTTCATATATATCACTATATTATTGATCTAAAACAAGTATACATGTTTATAAAATGAGTTTATTTCTATCCATACAACCATGTTTAATGGATAATTTTTAATGGAATTTTAAAAATAATAATATCAATATTATACTACAGTTCTCTAAAACATGTTGTTACATTTAATACAAGCAATGTGTGAAAATAAACTGAATTAAAAAATATTTTATAAAATCTAGAGGTGTTGGAAGTTTTATAGGAAAAATATTATATTTAAAATTTAGATTTAATTTCATTATTTATTTAATAATAGGTGGAATAAGAAATTTATTTCTCAATCTAACATCCCCAAAAACATTACATAGTCACAATTTTCATCACTATTGATATTCATGAGAAAAAATAAAATGTAAATTAATATTTTACTAATAAAACTCTTCTCCTCCCCTTATAAATACTACCCTTAAACACCCATTCTCATAGTACCTTGTAAAACATTCTTCTTGAAATATATCTACATATTTATCTCCCCAACCCTTCTCTCAATGTCCAATGATTCTTTCTCGTAACTAATGTCCATTCAATGAAGCCTTATATATAATTCATAATGAGACTTAAAAACGAAGAGGGAAACGTATAAACAAACACTCTTTATATTGATTTTATTTTCCACTTAACACATATATATTTCATCAACACTGCCATAGTAAAATAATTTTCATTAATATTATGATATGTTCTTATTATAGAGGAATATCAACTTATACCTTTATATAAATCATTTCTAAAATGACAATTTCTATTATATCATGGTTTGTTCACCGATATAATGAATGATGAAATTCATTTTCAACCACCACCTTCATGGAATGATTAAATTCAATTTTCTTGTTTAATTCTATGTTTAATAAATTTATTTTATTTTCAATTATTTATAAATGAATGATTATGTACTCTTAATGGTAAATAAAACAATGTACCTTCCTCATGGTTGAAAAATATCATGAAATTGACTAAACATATTACAAATAATCTAATGCAATATAAATCATTCATATGTTTTTATGGATATTTTAACATTCCTAACATTTCGAAACACATTAAATCCATGTCATTAGATCTCAACTAACCTCTATGAACTCTCTTAATTAACTAAAACTAATATGTTCATGGTCCCACAACCTCAAAAATATTGGTATAGTTATTATAGAATCACTATTTAATTAAAAGACAATAAATGAAGAAAATAAAATTATAATAACACAAATCGTTTTTTCATAGACTCTCAAAAAACATTATTATAAATTTAATTTGATCACTGGCAAGTTAAAAGTAATTGAATCCTAAATTGAATCCTATTGTAATAGACCTCTCCAAACAGCCCTCTTTTTATTAAGTTGTGTGTTTTCCCTCAATTATAATTTATCACTATATTTAACATTATATAATTACTCTAAATTCTATATATAATTCTCTTACATATGTTCCAATATTATTCTTCCTTTCTTTGTTGGGGTTATACATTCCATGATTTTATATCTAAAAAACACCTTTAAAACCAGACCTGGTTAAGGGGTTATTTTTCCCTCAATCCTATGAGGTAAAATTATTTTAATGTTTTATATGTATTCAATAATTCATAAAATGTGAACTATTTTATGATTTACATTTTTACTAGTGTTTTCGTATAAAATTACAAATTCATTCCATATTTTAAATTCTTTATCCAATTTTTTTAAAAAAATTAATGGTTCTTTTATATACCAAATTTTATTACATTTCTCATGATATTTAAAATGATGAACATATTTTCAAGTTATTTTTATTGATTAAAAAATATTAATCCAAATTATTTAATTAAAATGTCAATCATTACAAAATACCATGTGAGTATGTTTTGGGTGAAGATAATGTAACTCACTACCTTCAAATGATATTTTTTATGTTCTTTAATTAAGTTGGAATCCGTTATATAGAGAACATGTGAATGTTGACATTTTGATCAATGAACTAAGATAGTTATCCAATGGACTGGGTAATATAAATATCTATTCCAAAAATATTAATGGGATTAAGGATTGATCAAAATACATTATGGTACTTTGTCCTTAAGTTTATGATGTATCAGAACTTTGCTATGGCTTATTCTTATGATGTCTTGTAATATGATGTTTCCAAATTGCTATGATTGTATGATGTTGTTATCCCTTATTATTTGATTAATATTTCCTTATTATTAATTTATTAGCCTTTTCATTTTTGATATCTTTCAATTCCGTTTTACTCATATGTTTTTCATCATTATCATACTTATTTCATTACTAGGTTTTATATATAACCACTTTTTCTATGTATATCATATTTTATTGTACAAAGTTTTATAGATAAAAGACATCATATGGAATATTATATTGTATAAAAAATATTTTACTTAATATTAAACTTTATGTTTTCAGATCCTAGTATCCTGATGAAACTAGGGCCCCAAATCCATTATTTATGATTATTGTTTACTTTTCTAAAAAATCATGAATTTGTTTTTTAAAAGGATATGATTATATTAGTTTATATTTGAGAATGGTATCATTTTTTGGGATTAGGAACAAGTACTTTGTTAAAATTTAATGTGATATATCTATGTATAAGAAATTTTTTTAAAATATTTGTAATGAATAGTATTGGTGGATTCGGGGAAATAAAATAAATTTTTTGGATACTATAAGGGGATATAGATCTCTCTTTGATGAACATAGTGATAATAACCTCCAAATTATTCATTTTGTATCAATATGGGCTAATCCTATTGAATGATATTCTTTTCTAACTAAAAATATGGGTTGTTATTCAGAAAGGATATGATTTAGTAAAATCATATTCTTTTTATGATCTATTTGAAATTATTTGAATAGTTTGTTAGGTTATAATAACTAACATGAAAATTACCATTGTTTTCCTTACATATTTTTATTAATTTTTTATTGTAATTCAAAATTTTATTTTTTTAGTAGATAGTGGAAATTAAGAGGTCATGTTGCATCAAAACTTATGATAGAAAATGTGATGATATTTCAAATGATCTACATAACCTAATGTGATTTTTAGCGATGAACCTGGAGGCAAAACTTACATAACTAACTCTAGAAAAAATCATTGAATTGAATCATGTGGAACACTATCCATATACTAAGATAGATCACATTGTGGTGGATTCCATTATATGATAAAGGAATCATAATTTTAGTCAACATTGTGATCATATCATTTTGGATCTATTAATTAAATCTATTGTATTTATTTTATCTAAAATCCAATGTTATTAATAATATAATCTCCTACTTTTCATCTATATCATAGAGGGAGATTTCGATTGGTATTGGAAACGAATTAAGAACATAATCCCCATGAGGAATATGAATCCACTGAATATGAATGATATAAGAAAATATTTTTTCATTAGATATTTTCACAGAAAAATTATATTAAAATGGAGATAGAGTTCCTTGGATTTAGGGAAAAGGGAAAGGATTCTATTGGGGTACATGAGGGAAACATAAAAAAAGTTCCACATTTAACCTATTGTATTTTCATAGACAATTAAATATAGATGGAATTTCTTTTTAGATGATTAAATATGAGCCTATTAAAATGTTTTATCATTTGATAAATCAACTAATTGGATATTAATATATGTTATTCCCATATAGTTAAGATGGTGAGTGTAGATTTTATGTGCTCTAAAGGGGATACAGGTAAAAATTAGGAAAATGAGTTTATATTATGATGATAAATTAATAAGTCCAATTGTTCATTGAATAAAAAACTTCCCACATATCAAAAGTTAGGGAGTAATAATCCTCAAAGAATACATAATAGAATAGAGATATTCTTAATGTTTTAAAAATATGGGCCTCAAGACAATCTATGTCGATGGGATATGATGAATTATAATAATTTAATTGAATAAAACTAGGTTTTGATCAACCCTAAGGATGTTAAATATTTTTTTTATCTATAATTAAGATGTATATTATTCCATTTTTACATATGATAAGGGATTTTAGAGAAAATTAATGAAAATAACCTCTTTTTCCCATTAGAAAAGTTATGAATTATGTTATCAATACTGTAGAGGTGGAACTTGAAAATGATGTTATTAAACGTATGCTAATTATTCATTAATGAACAGATAAAATATTATTGGTTTTATTTCTACATGTTCTTTCACATCAAGAAATATTAGTTGACATACTCAGACAAAAAACAAAACATTGAGGTTTCATTATCAATGAAAATAACACAAAGGATAATTATTTCATCCCATGTTTAAAAATATCCCTAGTAAATCTTTGTTGATATGATATTCCAGAAATTATTTTCATACATATATTAAAATAATTTTTTTATATGAACTATTAATTTTTATACTTATAGAAACAAAACATCAACTGAAGGGTGATGGAAATAAATATATATATCCAGATTCCTCATCATATTTGTTCACAGAATAAGGAAAATGATGAAAATATATTCATGTAAAATTCTATAATAAGGATTATATTAAATTTTTAGAAAACATATATAGATCAAATTATAGGAACAAAAAATATAATAATTTTTAAATATATGTCGCTTTTTTGGACTATAATAATGTATTCCCTAAAGAGATGGGTTGACTTCCCCCAGACAGATTAGTTGTTTTCCCAATTGAAATAGTACAAGGATATCATCTAATATACTTGATTCCCTAAAAAAATACATCATTGAATTTGATGAACAAAATAAGAAATTACATGAGAATATAAATATCGTTTTCATAAAACTAAATACCTAACCATGAGGAACACCTATAATGTTTCATACTTTTCATAAATAAATATAAAATATAATTATATAAATATAAAACACATAACATGATGATCCAAAATGTATTTATATAGTTATAGTTTCTTTGGACACTTTGATACATTAAATCATATTCATGATATATGTAAATCATCATCAATAAGATCATTGTAACTATAACCCTTCTAAGACATATCATATATAAAACCATTATTAACACCATATGGAAGGAAAACATTAAAAAGGATGGTCTCAGATGATCAGTATAGGTAAAAAAGATATATATCATTGAAAACTCAATCCAAATTTTATATATTGTTATAAATAAATTTTTATAAACTTTGAAATCCAATATCTAAAGATCATAGATCATAATATTACATCATTTAATTGTGATTTTTATTACATATAATATGGAACATAAGGTAAATGAATAAAATTTTCCCGAGAGAATAAAATTTTCATAATACATATGTTTATGAAAAACAAAATATAATTGAGGATTATTTCTATAGATCATTATTTATGCCAAAACTATAATAGTTTGATTTGGGTCACTTCCCAATCTGTCATATCCTTAGTGAATAATCACTCTCAAGAAAATCATAAATGGCATAGTCTATTATTGAACTATGTTCACACCCCCTTTAACTCTTTATTATCTCATTAGATATCTATATTTACCCAATGTGGATTAGGGATATAAAATTCTGGTCTCATACCTCATGTAAGGTAATGGCTTTTTCCATGTATGCCCTGATTAAATTTTTTAATATTATCCTCAATGGATGAGGCTTGTTTAGAGATAAAGAGATTTTTAAGGGAAAATTAAATAATGTAAGGGGATGTATTCATGTTTGAGTTCATGGATTCAGGGTTCTAAAATAGTTAATTGTTTCACAGGTTATAGTTAATTTGATATGTTTAAAAGGGGATCATGTTTTTAAAGGGATGCTGGGTTGAGAAACTATATTCCAATCATTTTAATGATGTGTAAATAGAATACACATAATGTAATTGATCAAGGATTTTAATATAAAATATTATGTGGAGATGGGGTTTTCAAAGTATTCAATTAAAAATGTTTCAAAGACATGTAACTTTTGTACAGACCATCAAATTCCACAACCATCTTTTTCAAAGTACGTTGTGTGGATGAATGTCATTTTAATTCACCACGACTCTCTTCTCTCAGCCTTGGAAAACCCAATAAAAATATTGGAGTTCCAACTTCCCTTTTTGACATCCCCTTTATTTCAAAAATCCTAAGTATACCTTTTCACTTAGGGTTTTCCATTCTCTCCCATTTTTTCTAACCATTGTGGTAAAATCTTTTAACCGCATGCATTGTAGATTTTGATCATGATCAGTTTTGATCACTATTTCCCTGGGAGATTATATGCAACCTCTTTCTCAATGGTAAATTTCATTTGGAAGTGTTTTTGGATCAACATACAATAGTATGGGATCTAAATCATAATTATATTTTTGATAATTTTAAATTTTATCAAATATTTTGATTATACCTACCTAGTGTGTACCCAAATTTTTTAAAAAATGAATTAAATTATTCTTTGAATTCCATTGATTACTATTTTCATCTGGCCAGCATAAGGCTACCTGTTGGGTGAGAAACCCATGGAATTTTTTTTTTAAAACTCATTAATGTTATTTACATTATATGAAACCTTATGTAGTTTATTTATAGAGAATCTCTATTTTGTGGATTATTTCAACTTGATATGATTGTGAATAAGTTTTTACATAAATTGGATGTTGTATATGAATGATAATTGGTAATTTTTAAAATTAACTCTTGATATAAATGATGTCAAATTTTGAAATCCTTTTTAATTATAGACACACATTCTGTGATGTAATTCATATTTGATGGGTTATTCTGTAGAACATATACTGTTATATAACATAATTAATATATATCAAACATGACATCAAGAAAGCTATGAAACATGACATCAGGAAAGCATTCGACACTATGGATTAGAGTTTTATATTCAATGTTCTTCAATATTTTGGTTTTAGTACCCACTTCTCTGATTCGATTATAACTCTCTTCAATTCAGCCACCATCTCCATATTAATCAATGTATCTCCCAAAGGATACATTAAATTCACTAAAGGTATAATAAAAGGTGACCCTCTATTTTCCATTCTTTTCTTGATACTCGAAGACTACCTCAGTAGACTCATCAATATTCTGGTGAGACAATGAAAATTTTTACCCATTCATGTCTCCAAAATTGTTAATGCTCCCACTCACCATTTTCTAAGCTGATGACATCATCTGTCACCTCCAATGAGACAAAAGAAACATTTGTATCCTCAAAAATACTCTCCACCACTATGAGGAGGGTTCTGGTCAATCAATAAGTTAGAACAAATCCTATAACTTTTTTGGAAAGAATTTTCCATCCAATAGAAAATGAAATATTATCAATGATTTGGGTCTAAAAGAAGGATCTCTCCCTTTCACATTCCTTGGTGTCCCCATTTTATTGGATCTACCCAAATCTTTCTAATTTTCCAATATTGTTAACCACGTTTATAATCGACTATCCTCTTGGAAGGGTAAATCTCTCTCTATGGCAGGTAGGGCTTGTCTTGTCAAATGCTTTATTGTCTCTATGATTTTCTACAATACGATGTTTTACAAATGGACCATTAATCATAAAAAAAATGAATATGGCTATTAAAATTTCAATTTCGACCAGTAGTACTCTTGAAAGGAAACTTGTGACGATCCCTTATTCAACATGTTGCAAGCCAATTTAGAATGATGACATTGGTATAAAATACATAAAATACATTAAAGAATCCCTTCAAGCATAGATTACTTTGAATCTCTTCCTCATGAATTCGGAGTCCCACATTGTTCTCAAATATAGTTTTCCTAATAATCATACAACTGGGAACTTGAGATTTATTAATTCATCCATATGGCCTGCCATCCAACACTCCTTCACCAACATTTTGAACAACTCAAGCTGGACGGTCTATAGAAACACTTCGATGAAATTATGGCAGGACAACTGGACTGGCGTGCCTTTAATTTCTATGATTTCACCGAATCAACTTCCAGAAAACAATATCATCTCTATAAAATATGCTCTAATATCACAATAAGATCATCTCCCAGGTACTATTATGAATCTCATTGATGGATACTATTTCGCTTATAAAAATTATTTCTTAATTTGGGAGTTGGCTCACAATGAAATGCTTACTTCTAAAAATTTATACATTTACATGTGTTGTATCAATGAGAACGATTAAATATCGATTAAAAACATCAACAAACCTTGGATTAAACCCTCAAGATTCAATATCATCTAGCACCTTGATCACAACAAATTTCCCACTGATATCTGCCTCAAATCGTTTGGAATTCATCTATGCTCTAAATAAAAAATCTGTAATCCACATAGAGAAGATTCTAACCATCTCTACCATTCCTATGCTACTGCCTCTTATCTTTGGAACTATATATTTTATATATTTGATTGAATATGGTTGATTCTCGACTCTGTCCAAAATAAACTTATGAAATGTGCAGTGTTGGATGGCTCCCAACAAATCGGAATCCTTTTACTTGTGGAAGTTTCTGAACTTCACCATGTAATATGGTATGATCGGAACACAATTAGTCATAAAAACTATTCAAACTATCTTAATGTAGGTTGTACGTGGATCTTTATTGAAATACAAGAAGCTGATTTGATTCAGAAAGGTCAGTGACACAAAACTGTACAAGATTTTGGAATACTGAAATGCCTATGGTCAACGACAACTTTTTCAACCACACAACACTCTAGATGTGTTCTAGAGATCCCCTCTCTCTGGATGTATCAAAATCAACATATATGGTGCATCCAATGGAAATCCAGGACCCACAGGATATGGGGATAATTTTGGGAACCACCTCGAACATATTATATGAAGCTTCATAGGACATTGTGGCACTGCCTCCTCCCTCAAAGCTGACATAATGGGCTTGATTCATGTGATCAATTTTTCCATGTTTTATGGGTGGAACAACCTTTGGTTTGAAAGTGAATCGAAGACTATATTCCATGAAATTTAGAATGGCATAACTCATTTAGCTTGGTTGATCACAACATGTTGGATGGAATGCATAAGTTTGCTCGCTGACCTGAACTACATCATCACATATGTTTATTGGGAAACAAAAATGGTTACTGATGGCTTGGACAACTTGGGAGTTAATCAAGACATTACCTATTATGAAGACCTCCAAGATGCTTTTATGACCTTCCATGATAATGATTTTAATATGATCACATAATTTAGACTTCTATAAACATTCATTTCATAAATTTTGTGGTTTGGTCATTAGGGCCAAGGAATTAGAATAAAAAAACATAGTGGTTATGAATAACTTTTTTATACTCACACAAAATTTAGACCATTGTTTGGTACATGAGCTAATTTATTAGATGCAGGTTTAGATAAGGGAAAAGCAACATGTTGTAGATTTACATCATAAAATATATATTAGATGATGTTTATAGTATTAAATGATATAGAGTTCATCAATATGGAATTTTGGGACTTTATTTTGGTCTTCCAGAATTCCCCTTTTATTTTTTATAGCATGAAATCAGTTACATTCCAGTATGTCATTAAATAATTTTATTATTATTTATTGGATTATAATGATGGATTTTATTGATTCTTTATACTATGACTAAAATTTGGATTCATTCATTTAAATGGTTTATTTTCGTCTACAATAACAATTCATACATGGTGGTATAGTCTCCCCACAAAACATTTCACACCATTACTACTTGTTTGTGGCCTCTAGAACATGGAGAGGAATGCTTGTGGTCCCAAAACCAACAATTTTTGGCCACTTTATAGAATATGTGATTTTGGGACAATATAATGTGGTATCATAGGATATGGTTTTTTTATTAGATATACTATTGGGTTAATGTAGAAAATTCTCTAGGATGTGTCGGGACAAGGTATTGACCATGTGAATGGGAGTAGATGAACCCTATATGGGGTAAAAACGGATGTTTTGGGATAGGGATTAATGTTTCTATTTTGTATTCATTACATTAGTTATTATTTCACTTTGGTATATCCATGTGATGTGTGATGTTATTGTTTTATGATGTCACTATTTCTTCATATCTGATCTCGTGGCCTGGTGTGGTGTGAGAAGATAATTCATGAATCATAATAATTATATCGGTACATATATGAATTCCTTGTACATTATATGTGAAATTATATTCTTTTATTTGATATATATCATTATTTTGAGATGTGATATGATATATTTTTTTCACTGGATAAATGAAATGAGTTTATGTGTCATTCTAAAACACTCATAATACATGTTTGGAGAGACCAAGAGTCAAATGTTCTTTTTTTGTCAGGAGATGTTGTCGAACTTTTTGCTAGAAATCTCTCAATGTTATTTGTTTGTATTGTAGAAAAAAGTCATCCTCATCTTTATTGACTTGAGAATTAGGATAGTGGAAGTTGACAAACACCTAACACAATAAAACTCGAGATATAGGTAGTTCCTGAGGTGTATAAGGATGTTGAACATAAAAATGTATTTCTAAGGGTCATGTGATACCTAGAAAGGGAGATTGTTCATAATATTCCATCAATGCATACACTGATAAGATATTTTTTTCAAGAACAACTAAAAATTTTTACTAGGGAAGGGGTAACCAAGGTAGCTGAGCTCTAGATCATGTCAGTCTAAAAATCTTCCACCATCTAAAGAAACCTATGGAAAAAAGGGTGAATATTGCGGTATATTTGTTTCATGGACCCATCTAGTATTGGTGTGTTATTTGATTGAAATCAATCCATAATTATGAGATATCATGGAAGGAAATAATTTTTAATTTCTTGACGTGGTTCAATGTAGAGAAATTGTGGGATGAAAAAGATTGTGAGTTCATGCATCTGAAGCTGTAATTCCTATGAGATCTCAATTATTTGAGAGGTTTCTCCAGCCTGCAATGCATCACACCATCTATGGATGTTGATGAGTCATCTAGGGAGAGACGTTTCTATGATGGTCATATCTAAGAGACCAGGTTGTAAGTAATAATTTTTTCACTTGAGCTATTTTAAGGACATGATAAATTAGAACTCATCACACAATAGAATTTGAGAGATGCACGAAGAAGTTGTAATTCTATTTCCAGTAGGATGATCTAGAATCTATTCATCAAGTGGAATGAATAAAAACTATGAATGTTTATTGTAATGTAATAGTGTAAAGAGAAGTCAGTGTAGTGGAAATCCTTCTCAAAATTGTGTACCATTCAAGAGCTATTAGTGTGGAATGTTTGGCCATACATGTCTACTATTCCCTTACCCCATAGTCAAGCTCCCAACTATACTAGACTAGATCTTCATTAGAGGTTATTTATGAATATTTTGTAGTATATTAGTAAAAGGGGATCAGGACTGGTATCTATTTTGGAAAGGTTCTCAAATACCCCTTAATAAGCTAGATGTTGGAGTTACACTATTCATTCAAGCTGAGGAATGATGCATGTTACCCCAATGCATGTGCATCAATACTCGAAAATGGGAAAATAACATAGGGAATTCAACCTATACCATTGGAAGAGGTAAATAATATTTACACATTATGTAGACAACTCCATCTATTGTGTATGTAGCAATGTCTACAGTCAGTGTTATGATTCTTATATCATCAAACACAGCTTGTGTTTTTTTATACAAAAGCACCACATTAGTTTATATATTATATTTTCTAAAAAAATTTGCTTTTGAATATTGAAATATTTGATGGTTCTTTGACCATTGAAACACCATTTAGAGTGTTTTTAGATAAAACAAACATTACAAGGCGTGTTATCTAGAGACCGGTGGTTATTTATTCTTTTACGAACCATTTGTGATGAACATTGAATAATTTGATCTAATTCCTGAAACTAATTGGTTAGATCAATTCTAGGATTGTATATGATATTATATGAGGAATATAAGATTTATATCCCTATATGGTGGAATCTATTTTTTCAATGTTTAGTGGGATATTCAACTTCTTATGAAGGTCCAATTTAGTGTGGATTGAATAGTCTCAGAGCTCTGGTAGTGCGTCTATCTCTAGATGATAGTGGAGTGGTAAATGATTAAATTTTAGTAGTGGTATAGTATTTTTAGGAAGATGTCCACGATAAGTTCAAAGAAATACCATCTGAGTGAGAGATCGAGTTCAAGATAGAGTTGGTTCCTGAAGCAGAGTGGGTTTTTATTTGTCCCTACAAAATAGGACAAGAAGAGCTTCGAGAGTTGAATGTTTTGTTGGATGATCTATAATCTATAAGATTCATATGACTGAGTACATCTCCATGGGGTAATATTCTTGGATTCAATGAAATGGGTAATGGGTCTTTGCACTTATGTGTGGATTATCATAGGTTGAACAGGATGATGGTCAAGCACTGGAATCCCATTCCATGCCTTGATGATATATGTGATTAGTTGAGAGGTTTTAAGATCTTATCCTAGTTGGATATGAGATCAGGTTTCCACTATTTGTTGGTGAAACCATTATACATACCTCATACTTATTTTAGGATATGAAAGGGATTTTATGAATTTGTAGTGATTCCATTTGGATTTACATAGGCACCAACAATATTCATATACATGATGAATATGATATGTCATCTTCTTCTAGACTGGTTGTTGGTGGTTTTTGTCTATAATTTATTATTATAATTCCATATATATTATGATCATTCCAAACAACTTGACATTGTCTTGAGTACATTGAAATAGAAATGGTTATTCACCAAGTGATCCAAATTTAGTTTATTGATTTATGAAAGGAATTTCTTGGGCCATGGAATCATAGTGGAAAGAGTGTCAGTAGACCCATAAAATGTTGCACCTATGGTATCCTGGGAGGATCCCAAAAAAAATTCATGAATGGGATATTTCCAGGTTTATCTGGTTATTATTGGACTTTTATCCTATATTTGTCTCATTTGAAGCATCAATGACTTGGTTGACCTAGAAAGTGGTGAATATTTTTTTCTCTAATGCTTGTGAAATTGATTTTCATGAGATGAAAGTAGGATCACCTCATAAACTATCCTCACATTACCTTTACCATGTATTGAATATACCGTGTGTTGATCCATATTTAGAGCTAGACTCGGATCATTCCTAATGTCCAAGGATCAAGTTGTTGATTATGGCTCTAAGAAGATGAGAAAATATGATTGGAATTACACTACACAAGATCTGTAGTTAAATGAATTTGTACATTACCAATGATGTTAGAGACACAACATAATGGGTAAGAGATTTTTGGTACACATGGATCTCTAGAGGTTCAGGTATATATTTTCTCAGTAAGACCCACTCCTTTGGAAGATGAATTGGGTCCAGTGTCTATGGTATTTTGTACCTTGAATTGGATTAAATTCCATGTAAAAGAAACATAACTACTAAATCTGTAGGTATAAGGACACTAACATCGGTTGTATGATGGTCTTTTGATGAGTGGAGGATAATTAACCTCTTTGGAGACAATGATTTGGATGTCCAAAAGTCTCATGGATGGGTAGATCTTACTACATCATCTATTAGACATGTGATTTTGGCCCATATTATGACTGAGTATTTTTATGATTTGTAGGGATAAATTATGAGATAAAAAATTATATGTTGGGTTGACACCAGCTGGGTGGTATTTTGGAGTTGTAAATTCAATAATTTTTAAAGTCAGTATATGGGTTCTTACAGGTATACGTCAGGATATGATGAGGGATTTTTATTTTTCTATATGAGTGGTGAATCCTAGTTTAAATAAGATGTATCGTGGTCTCCATAGATAGAACTAGTCACCAGGAATGAAAATGGGGGAGGAAATCATTGTGGCTAGATGATTCACTTTTCAACAAGTGAAAACTGAGCATTAGAGGCCAATGGGTTTTTTGCATCATTTTCCCATTTTTTAGTAGAAATAGGATGATTTAAAAATATATTTTGAGATTGTATTACCCAAAAATACTAAGAATGAATTATTATGGGATTTTTTGGATCAAATGACAATCCTATAACACTTCTTACCTACGGGGGAATCCCAAAAACATGGTGATATAGTTATTATTTATGTGTGTGATGTTGTTCAATTTGGTTAGTGTTATGAAGAGTATCATTTTACATAGAGAAACTCATTTCACACTACATTTTGATATGGGTGTTCAAAGGGATCTGAGATCACATGTTTTTTAATCACAAACTAACATACACATACATATATTTGTTTCGAGTAGAATATTAAGGTTAAGAACGATAAGTCATGAGTTCTTGTTTATTATTTCTATGATTTAAGAGAGTAACATAGAGAAATTGTGGATTTTTCATATAATAATATATTCTATGCATCGATCCAATTATATATCTTTATATCATTATGTGTAATGTCATATTGTTCACACCTTTATTAGCTGGAGGTAGGTGATTCATTTCTTGTTGTGACATGTCTCATTTACGAGACATCTGAGCAGCTCCGATAGATCATACAACTATTGGAGACCATGTAGTGAAGGCCAAAATGGTATGTCGACCACTAGAAATGTCCTTGGTAATTAAAGGATAGTCATCATGTTATACTATACGTTTCAACATGGTATGGTCAATATTATACCAGTAAATAAGGAAATATACGGATTGCGTTTTCGGGGCCGTTTCGGATTGTGTCATTATTCTGTCTAGTGGTGTACCATTTATCTCTTCTATAATGGTATAGTGATATTCACAATGTCTTCCATATATCTAATATATAAAGATATTATCAACAACCGTACCATGTGATAAATATTGAAATAATCGATCATTATTCTATTTCGTCCATTGAGGATATTTCTATAAGGGTTATAGATCATAGTGAGAAATTTCTTTGTTGTAGGAAACTACCATTGGATCACCTGCAATGGTAATATGGGTGAGTTTGGGAGGAGACCTAGGAGAGGGAGCCTAATATGCTAACACTGTGGCCACAATTGTTCCCTCAAACAACAATTTAATTCCTGGAGTAGCTCAAGGATAATGTATCATATGATGGGGAGGTTGTAGAATCACATTTTTTACTGGAATATCCCTCTTTCAGTTTATTATTTGATTCTCAGTGGCCGAGTCTTGTTTGAATTCAGGGAGGCAATGTTGGGGAAATTAACATAATGTTGGTAAAATATTCTTATTTGAGTTAATAGAGTATATTTATAAATGGGATGTGTGATTCATGGTTACCTGGTAAGTTGATAATATTTAAAAGTAATTAGGATTATTTATAGGTAATTGGGATGAAAAAACTTCTGCAAAACATTTACAACATTTACAGATATGTTAGTCATCATGTAATTATTCAGGGGATTTAATAAAAATAAATCGAAGGTGACTGGGATGTCATCATTTTAAATTAAAAACATTGACATTATATGTAACTTAATTACACACAATGTAATTCTCTGACCTATTTTTTTAATGTATGTTGTGTGGCTGAATATCATTCTAATCCACTATTTCTCTTCTCCGCTCAACTAAGGGAAACCCGCCAAGGGATTTTGGAGTTCCGAATTACCTTTCAGACATCTTGTTTGTGTGAGAAATCCATGTTTAGAATTTTTATTCAAATATAAATATATTATTTACATTTCATTCATTCTATTTGATAAGGAAATGGAAACTGTGTGTTTATGTATTTGTGGGCCCCCCGTCTCCATAGTCATGGTATTTCATTTCATATCATTAAATTTTATGGATTATTATAAAAACATATATACTAAATTTATATGATATTTGTATCATTTATATTATTATATATACTATTAAATTATGATCTATGTAATTTATCCATTAATAACAATTCAAAACATAATTGAAAACAAAGCAATTATTACCCAATGTAGAACTATAACATAGAATTGTAAATGAACAGATAACATAATTTCATAAGTAAATCATATATTGTATTACATATTAGAATATGGTTATTTTATAAATTTTTAATAATTATATATTTCTTATAGATGGGTTTTTAATGAATATTAAAAGAGTCAAGACTTGTGTTATGGGATTGTCGTCTCAATTTTTCATTTTTTGAGACATGTGCTATATTCACCACCAATGTATCCAAGTTTTGGTATATAATGACCTTGATTTTATTTTCTTATTTTTATCATAAACTCATATTTTTATTAAATATCCATTTTAGGATCTCTCTTCCATGGGGTTTATGGTTCAAATTTGACCAAAACAGCAAAGAAATTTTGCCATAATTTTCCTCCTTTTAGACACATGTTATGTTCAAAACTAATATTCATTTATGAGATGTAAATACTAACCAATTTAAATTTTATATGATTATGTCACATAAATTATATTTTAATTATCATTTACTTTTATTCTTTCATGGGGATTGTGATTCAGATATACCATTGTGGTAAGAATTTTTTACTACAATCTAATCATTTATCTAGATTATTTATTATTACGCATCCATTTTTGAAATATTAAGATACATATATAAATAATTATCATTATTTTTTTATCATTTGGTTATTCAAGATAAATTTATTAAATTTTTCCACTTTCCACACTATGGTACTAATTATAAATATGAATGTTTTTTTAAGAATATATGACCTTCTTTCACACTTCGGTCAGAAATCGTTTTTATTCAAAATAAATGTTTTTAAAATTTTATAGAAAATAATTTAAAATTATATTTTATTCATATATTATGGAAAATTGATTATATATTTTTTATGAAAAATTATTTTTTTTAACTTTTTTTCAAATCCTTCCTTATAATATTTCAATTTTATTTTCAACGGAAAAGGCATTCAATATATTTTTTATTTTAAAAAGTTTTTTGTCAATTTGAAATTATAATTTCCTCAAGAAATTTTTTAAAAGGATTGTATGATCATCAATAATAAGTTTTTAGGGTTATGATCAAATAAGAAAATTTTCATAATGTTTTTCCTTTTAAAAATTGATTTTTAATTAAAAGTTATTTTCCTCTAAAAATTAACAATAAAGTATTTGGAAATTATTTTACTTCAACAATGATATTATTTTAGGACACTTTCACTTTAATGTTGATATTTTAATAGAATAGCATTCATATTCATTATATTAATGGTTTATTTTTCGATTGTATGATTATTAGGAATGTCTTTCCCTTTCTATAGGATATTCCATAGTAAAATTCATATGAAACCAGCTTCATTTCAAGGGTATTTTATTAATTTTTATGAAACCTATCATTTTTACATAGGTTATGATAAGATCAAGTGTATATGATACCCATTTAATTTCATTGTATATTATAATATGAATGTTTTTAACCTTATAGAACACATAAATATGGTATTCATTGTGTGATGGTTGGGACTTATATCTCCCTCCAATGCCATGAGTAATCATAAAATTTATATCATCTCAAATGGTATATGGGTGGTTATCATGACTCTGTAATGGATGTTAGATGGGTTGTCAGCCCTAGCCCATAAAGTATAATACATTTTTGTCACCGTAGGCCGAAATAGGTATATTAGTGGTCCGCCCAAGCCTAACATGTTATCAATGTATTGGGGTTATCCATCACATAGTATTTTATATTCTTGTGTGCATCCTACAAATCTATGTATTAATCTAATTTTATAATCTTAGAAATGATGTTCTATGATTAACTTATTATTCATGACTTATAAAATACAAAGTATTATTACATGATCCATGTTTATGCTATTTGATATGTAGGGCATATTTTTCCAATGTTAGGAACATGTTTTCAAACACCTATGCTCATGTCATGCTTATTTATCTTCCATGATTTCCCTTACTATGAATTTAAACATTCCATTTATTATGTTTCATTTCCCAATGTTATGAATAATGAATTTATTTAGTTTATATCAATGAATATTTCTAAATCAGAATATATGTGTTTGAAAGAATGAATATATTTCACAATTTTATTATATTATTTTCCATGATTAAAATTTAACTAATCAATTATATTCCTCGAGAATGATTTAGATTAATGTAATGAATATTCAAAAAAATTATCTATTATCCATGGATGGGAAGCATGGTATTCTATATATGTGGTTAGGTGATTTAAGGGGGTTCAAATGACCATTATATTATATTAAGATTATTTTCCCTCACTAGTTTGGAGGGGAATTTATAATTCCTTCAACAATCATTTTAATGTCAACATTACATTAAAAACTCAGATGAGTGGGTAGAAAGAGACAACTATCATGATTTTAAAGGATATATTTCTAGTTTTCCACATATTAATCTAGGTATATTTTGAAAACACATATAAATGGTTTTGTTTCCTTATAATAGTAGTAATTAGTTATCTATTGGTGCTTCTTAATTAGTGTATTAATATGTGAGAATGTTTCATTAAACATAATTTTGGGCCATGTTATAGGATTTATCATTCGTCTATCCTAATGTGGTGTAAATCATGAAAGAGAAGGTTCTAGTTGTTCACAATCGGGTGAAGCTAATACTAGAATTGTAGAATTATTATTACAATTGTAGGAGGTGGCGCATTTCATATGTGTTTGGGGACCACATGTTATTGAATGTTTATTCTCGATGTCAGAATTGGCAGTTCGGTAGGGTAAGAAGAACCTTTCATGTTTTTCTGGGCCTTTTGTGGTGTTTCACTGATTAGTGAGGTTTCATATTGGTTGTAACTTTATCCATTTATTTTCACGATTCATGGAATCAACCATGTCTTCTAGACATATTAGTGTCTTCATGATGAATCTTGTGTAATTTACTAGGGATTCATTGATATCAGTTTCAATGCGATATTGATGGATTTTCCAATAGAGACCCATGATTTTTTTAGAGATGTTGATTTAAGGACGGTCTATTTCATTAGATCATGTTCTGTGGAGGCTTAGTGGCATGAAACATAGTAATTTTGAGTAAGAGACATATATGTTTTCAATGTTCCAGGATTTTTTCTATTATGCCTTGTTTTACTTTTTCTGTTATTATTTTTTGATGTTTGATTCCATATTGTTTTGTAAGATATACTTCGCCTTTTGTTATGTGATGCGAGTTGTAGAATAGAAAGGATACTACAAAAAAATAACATTTCATAACTGATATGTGTTACACTATTCTATGATTAACATTTCATGGGAGATTTAGTGCTACCCAAGTGGATAATATCATAACATGAATGGTTTATTTAATGGATTGGTGTACATAGGGCTTCATATGTGTGATGGTTGTGGTCATCACTAGATTAATTGGTATAGTGGTTAATATTGTGGTGAAAGTGGCTTTGTGTAAGAAAGGTGTTTTATGGTGAGAGTTGAATGTTTTGGTGACGTGATGATGATATCGAATCTAATGGGATAAGGGGATTGATGTTGGGGTTGAAATATAGTTTTGTGAAAGTCCTGGATAAAATTTTCAATTGGTTCCCTATGATTGGATGATGGTTGTGCTCATATGAAATGACATTATTTAGAGTTATCTAATTTTATTATATATATACCATTATAGTATTTCATTTTTTTGGGTTTTTTAATTCTTGATGGTGTTACTATTTTCAGGGGAATCAAATGTAAGGGCCCAAACCCTCAATCTCATTACATTGAAGGAATTCTTTTGGTGGAGTTATCTTATAGTGGTCTATAGAGTTCGAAAGTGGAGGAGTGGTTATAGATGCAATATATCTCTAGGTGGTATACTTTGGATTCAACCCACATGTTCCACCATAGGGTAATCTGCTTCAACATATATTATACGGTTGTGTGGTAGGGAGCTCAGGGTGGTTATTTTTAGATATACATCAAGAAACATTGTTTTCGTAAAGTGGATCCATAGTTGTGGAGTTTCCATTTCTAAGTATTTTAGGTCTACGATACAGAGACCACAGATATAGAGTAAGGATTCAAGGTTAGTTTTTAGTGGTTCTTAATTTTGGGGAATGACTACAACATCGACTACCCAGTGAAGTCAAAAACACTTTCATTTTGATAGGGGTCTATAATGTAGTTGTATGGGTTACTCTATAATATTCATTGGGTATATAGATTTTAAAGAAATGAAAATTAAGGCCCAAACCATAGACAATAAATAATATTGAGTTACGTTAGTAATTCAAATTGAGTATATATTCAGGTGTAGAGATTTAGAGAACTAATTAATAACATATATATAACAACTTGAATATTACAAGTAGAAACTTCTACATATTATCAATTTTTTTCATTAAAAAAATCATGAAAAAATAGACAAGTCTGGTTCCATTTTGTATACAACATGACTTTTCCTTGATCCCATAAATCACCCTAATCATCTTTATGTAATGTGGAAAACATTAAACAAATTCTATGACCATAAAAATCTCATCAAGGGTTCTAAAATAATTAATGAAAACATTAGTCCATCAATATATACAAAACAAAATATTTGTAACATACATCATGAAATTATATGATTTATGAATAAAACATAGAAATCATAAATCATAAAGTTAAATTGTGTAATCCATAACATAATTACAATATAGATTTACAGCTACATAGGGTGTTACATTTGGAATACCCATAACAGTATTTTCCATAAACATACTAGGAGAAACATTAATGTTTTCCTCTGTCACGTTGCCCAATGCATTGGGGATCTATCTCGGGTTCACCCACCCAAGGTTTATCACAGAACCACATGTATACATAAACAATTCCCAAGAACCATTACATAATAATAAAACATAAAAATCATAAAGCAAAGAAAACATTTGCACATTACAATCAAATAATATCAGTTCATGATAATGACATAATCAATATAATTTAAAAGACACATTTAAAACTATTAAAAATAATATTTTGGAATCCAAGTGTCCCATACAACATTGAAACTTTTAAAGGAATTATCATTTTAAAACATTAATATCCATATAAATAAATCCATTATAAAACTTTAAATTCATGGACATTATTGAGAATGATTTTAAAAAAAATCTTCAAAACTTTTAAAACGATGTTTTAGTGAAAGAGTCTCGCAAAACATGAGAAACACTTGAATAAAAATTCTTACAAAATAACACAAAAAAAATCTTATAATATAATAAGAATAATTATATTCCTGATATAATAAGTTAAATTGTAGTATATACACCTTATATGATAATAATGTTTCACAATATCAAGATATGCCTTAATGAAAAGAAATTGAGACGTATTCCCTTACAGAAATTCGGCAGCCTAACGATGTAACCATAAAATTCATAAAATGAGTTGATGAGAGAAAAAAGGTTCTATCATAACATGGACATAAAATTTAGATAAATAAGGATATATAATAACATATCCCAACCTTGTAAAAATAAATTAAAAGACATAAAATAAAAAATAAGACGTTTACTAAAAGATGAGGGTGAAAGATCCCTTACAGCCATCATATCATTACATTAAGGATAGACCAATGAAATAAATATATGTGAAAAATATAAATACACACAATTTATGTAGATATTATGTTTAATAAAATCATATATAATTAACAAATATTCATAGAACTACATAATCAAGAAGTATAAATTAACTCAAAGAATAGAAATTGGGTTAAGTAGTTCCCTTACATCAAGTCTGACATGATTGGTTTGTTATTTAACATCCTGAATAATATACTAATGGTAATTTCTTGTTGATTCAGAACCATTTTAATGTTTATTAAAACTTTTATATCACTTATTACAATGATATATACATTACATAATCATTTATGTTAATAACGGTTGTTTTGTCGAAATTTGGTACTTGAGTCAAAAATGCAATTCTAATATTTAGAAGTTGTCCATGTGTTTAAAATTACATTATCTAAAAAATTATATTCAAGATTTATATATCATATATATATTATATATATCCAATATATATATATATATATATATTTATAATAGTATAAAATATTTGGAGATAATAAATGAAATGCACCGTTCATGGTGACGGTAAGCCATACGTATGCATGAACGCTTATTTCAGTTCTATTTATTATTTAATGGAATGAAAAAATGATAAATATGTATTTTATAATTCCAATATAACATGATATATAATTTCATTAACTCTATCCTTTATATGTTTCACATATGGCATGAAACGAGTCTTGTCACTTTCTGGGGGCGGTAATCCACACTTCCACAAATGAAATTATCTTATGTGCCCATTATGGAAACCATAATGGTATGCTATAAATTGAAATACAAAATCATAGAGAATATATGAATATAATATATATCACATATCAATAAATTTCCATCGTAATGGCCTCTATGAGGGGCAATAGGAGATAATTGAACAATCATTGTTTCGTGGGGCAGTAGTTCGCAGTCCACAAGAATAGTATGTTTGTATCCATTTGATGTAGGTATGTCGATGTGTACTTTTAATACACCTGATAATAACATCCAAGTATTTTGAGTATATTGTTTTCTTTTTGTAAACAAGTAATAATATGATAATTGGGGGTTAGAGAAATAAAATAAAAGAAATGATCTTTAGAGAAGACGTTACACTAAAATTTGGTAACTCCATTTTGATTAAACAAAAAGGAATTCTTGAAGTGAATTATGCCTAACATAAGGAATATAAGTGGAATATGGGGATTTTGGGAGTTTTTATAGGGATTTGTATTGATGATCCATGGGTTCTTGAGAGGTGTGAGTAAGGGTTAGAGGTGATGAATTTTTATAAGTGGGAGGAGGGGGACTTTAAGAATGTTTGAAAATATTATTTTATTATAAAATTTATTTTGATTTCAAAAGATCATAAACTAATTTAATTCCAATTTAATGTGATTAATTATGTAAATACTCTTAGACAATCGATTTTAGTCATGTTTAGGGCATAAAATTAACCTTATTTTTTAGTTTTAACCCTTAGTTAACTAATTTATCTTTTAGCAAGTCCTCTAGTAAATATATACGATAACGTTAATATATTTACTATAAAATGACAAGATACCAATAAATGGATCATTAATGAAATTATTAACATCATATATGTCATTTTTTTAGAATCATTGATTTTTAGGAATATTTTTTCATTTTCTAAAATATGGATTTTTTAAAAAACTCATTTATGTTAATTTATTAACTATACATATCAAGACTGTTAAATAACTATGTTACAAGATTATTATTTCAAAAAATCTACATTAATTATCATATAACAAGTTATTATCATCCAAAAAATTCTTGTATGGAATAAATAATTTAAAAATAAATTTATTTTAATATTTATAATCTCATTTAGTTAAAAAATTCATTAATTTCGTAATCATTACATCATCATTGTGTCATAAATAAATTTATTTATATGATGTATAAAAATTGTAAATAAAATATCATGAGGTAGAATTTTTTTTATATTTCTAATGACTATTTATAGTCGAAAATATCACTTATATAACCCATTATATAAGTTATTTTACTAAGAGGTATTTGTTTATGTTATATTTTCCAAAACATTAAATTAATTATTTTAAAGTCTCATATTCACATACATGTGGCTCCATGGGGTCCCAAAATAGACAAAATAATTTCCATAGTTGGAAATATATCATCCAACAGGTTTAGGGCACATGTTGGGGTAATTTAATATTATTATAATAATAATTTTTATCCTTATTGACAAGATTTATATTTTAACAATGGTAAATAAAATATTTCCTGAAGTTGAAAATCCTGAAATCTAAAATTAAAATATACCTATTTTCACAATATGGACATCTTTATTCCAAATATAGTATCCATTTTACCAAATTCAAAAGAAAAAATTAGCATAAATTAATTTCAAATTTATTCTTATTCTAAAAAAATCATGTTTTTATGAAATAATAACTATCAAAAGATTGAGACTTGTTTATGATCAATTTCAAAGTGAAATTACATCCATTGACCAAAATTGTTTTAAATGGTAAAAATACAATCTAATTAAACATTAAAAAAAATTTAAATATAACATAACCATATAAATAAATTATATTAAAATGTGGTTTTGAATTAAAATGCAATATTTTTCCCTATTCATTAAAAAAATCAACATTATTAGAAAAATACCAAAAATTCATCCAAAGTAAATTTTTATTTCCCGATTCTAAATAAGAATTATATTTTTTAAAATAAAACTTACATAAGTCCCAAGAACTACATTTAGAAAAGGCTCTCTGTCAAAAGGCGGTAAATTGACTTTTTATAGAATATTAGAATGTTTATGATTATAATTGGATTAATTCTCACTTTATGCCTCTAACATTTATTGAATAATTGTAAATCCATTTAACAAACATATGTAGTCATATTGCAGTTATTTCAATTCATTTCTGCCAATACAACGACTATATATTAACATCCATTTAAAATTATAATATTATTATATATTTTTTCGGCATAACTCTACGTTGGGTGCAACATAAGACTTCCAAGAAACCTGTTGTTTTGTATGTAGTATGAAATATAGCATAGAATAACCTTTAGAGTAAAATAAATATTTTATTCATCAATATTAATAAATATAAAAATGTCATATTCTTTATTTACCATAGAAATTACAATAAATCTCCACAGTTCATAGATGATGGTTACACCGGTCTAGCTACTACATGGTCTATGCCAATCTAGCGCATTATTCTCACATTGTGGCATGGTGAATACTGGATTCACCATGTTCTTGAATTCTATATATCACCAATAAACTTGTAAGACTACATTGACACATCATTTTATCAATGTATCTCTTAATTATTAGGAAACCCAACTATTTCCCCATAAGGGTTTGTTGCACCCATTCAGTGGATTTTGACCCCAGCCTTGTGGGATCATCCATGATGGGTTTTGATAACTTTCCTCCCTCCCTCCATCTATTTTAGTAACTCCCCAATATATAAAAATAATTTAAATTTTAAAATTATTTTCATGAGTATGTGAGTCACTTACATATAAGCAATCATGATATTTTAAGAATTGCGGACATTGGCATTATAAAAAAATGATTTCCACTCTTATTTGGAATAACTATGGGAAGAATCCATAGGTTGGATTGTGATTTCGATTAGTTTAATGTGTGGTGTCTAAGACCTAAATAACAAAGAATTACCTCTCTTTTCCTAAATAAACCCACCCAAACTCCCACTTCTCTTCACATTAAACCCTTTTAGAACGTCCCAAATCTACCATACTATCTCGAGAATCCCCCAAGGTTCATCAACCTCCCATGAACTCTCCCAAGCCTTTAGATCACACGTCCCTTTAATGGATTTCTTTCATTCTCATTTTTTTTCCAAATTTCATTATCTGCAAATTCCCTTTTATATTTTATTAGAAAGGTTGAGGTATGAATTTTCACAACCCCTATACATACCTATTTATGTTTCAATTATTATAGACCCCTTTCAACTCTCATTAATTCCTCTAATGTACACCTGTTAGAATGCTGAAATACCGTGATGGATTTATCTCTACTCATTTACATTTAAGCTATTTTTTGTATTATGATTCTAAATTCCATTGCATATATTGGGACATGTATCTATATTACCCCCTTATAATCTATTTAATGTACATATGATGAGACACCAATTTCTCTTTCATCAACCATTTTTATGAATTCTTCTGTCATGCCATTATGATTCCCAAATTGCACCACAATTTTCCAAACCAAAGTCATTGTGTAATGAATAAAATTCCCATTTATCTATCAAGGTTAATAAACTTTATGAAAACTTAATTATAGATTATAGAGATTTATATATGAATTTCACATTCCATTATCGTGTAATAAATGATGATGTTTAATAAATCCATGTTATATGATTCGCGTGGCACACTTATACAAGAAATGAAACGATTATGAGGGATGCACCCTGATAGTGCTCCATTGCATTGTGTAAGGTTTAGTACCCTGATAAGTAAAGTTTATTGTGGTTTTTACTCATTCTAATTCATGTTTAATAAGGGTTTAATTATTCTCCATGTGAAATGAGATTTGGGTCAATCTAATATCATGTTAAATGTTTTTTCCACATTTCCATGTTATGATAATCATTCTATATCATGTGTTTATGTTCATATTTCACTTATGAACCATTGATATTACTATTGTATAACATGTACTTTATTCTTAATCGTATGACTTGTTTACTCCCTTAATGGGATTTATTTCTTATCCTTTTCTTATGCATGTCCTCGGGTTATCCCATGCAATGCTAAGTATGATGGAATGTGTGTGGTTATGTAAAATAAGATTTCAATAACAATATGTATTTCATGTTATATATTATTATGTAATGTTCCTAATTCATAAAGAAAATAAAACTCTTGATCTTCTATTTTGTAACATGTGAAGATTTTTTGTAATAAATTATGATTATGTGTGAAATAAAGAGCAGTGCTATTATAGTTGGTATGACGGGGAGGTTTTGTCACTTTTGGGATTAGGATCATAAAACCATATTAAATACCATTGGGATAAAAGAAAGTATAATAAATAAATCCCTAAATATTTCTAACTAATGAGTAAGTTGTTTATCAACCAAATATATCCATGTATGGATAAGAGCAAGTAGAGGCAGCTTTGTCCCAAATATATCTAGTGGTGAAACACGAAAACACCACATTGAGCTAGAATTGAATAGGAACTAGTGCACGAAAATGAGCCTTAGAACACTCTTTGTTATGAAAATCCTTGGGGATATGATTTGGTAAATTCATAGGCTTAGTATGAACCATTGTTATGAGAATAAAAAATCCCCTAAGAATATATGTTGGGGTGTAGATCCTGAATAACATTGATTGAAACCTATAAAATCATATGTTAAGGAAATAAAACAAATTTATAATTCATCAGTTTTTTTCATTGCATTAACCTTTAAGTGTTACCCATTACATTCCTTTTATTCCTTCCAATGGCAGTAAATCGTAGGACTCGGGCGAACAATCGATTCAAAGATCAATGTGAAGACAATTCTAATTATATTCCCAATCTGATGGGATGGAGAATCATGAACTTTTTCACGATACTCTCTTTGTTAAATGAATTATAAAATAGAACAACGGGTCAAGTGAACCGTTTAACCCCCCGATGAAAGAACAAATCACAATAAAATGATTCACGATAAAATGACTCATACATTTAATGGATCATATGATCCCCAAATTTCCAATCAATGGGTCAACTCCATTTAAATTATCTTTTCCATCCTTCAATATTCCGAACTATAGATGGTTCTTTTGGATGATTATCATATGGGGGTAAAGCTGATCAATGTTGGAAATTGATAAAAAAATAAAATCATATGGAGGATATTGAGGCATTGGAATATAGGTATTTAAATAAAATGTTTTTTGATAAAAATTTTCCCTATAACCTCAGACATAAGATGGAAAGGGGCTTGCCTAACTTCAATCAAAAAAGACAACGAATCCTTTGGAGCGTAAGAGAAAAATTTACATGGATTGCACGATACACCTCGAGCATTTTCATTACTCTAGAATGCATGGTTGACCACTTCTCGGGTGGTAAAAATCCTAAGTAACAGAAAGACCTAGCGATCCAAGGAATCCCACGCAACTGACGGTGCGTCGATCGGAGGTCTGTAGCTCACGATATGGGATTTTAACTAATGAAGGTACGAAAATAGGGGGTCTGGTCCCAGTCCGACCCAACCCAACACCCGCAGGGTTGGCCCGAACCGGGTCGACCCGACCCCAGTCCGGGTCCGACCTGGTTGGGTGTGTCCCGGCCAGTGGCTGGTGTGGCCCGGCCTGAGGCAGGCGCAGCACGGCTCATCCGGCGCAGTTCGGCCTGGCCGGTGTGGCCCGGCGTACGTGGCCCACGCGGCTGGCTGCGTGGCTGGCCGACCAGGGGGGCTGGTGGCACCTAGTAGGGACCTCCCTAGCCACTGGTCCTAGGGGGTTACACCCCCCAATTTCTTCGAAATGACCAGCCATGAAGGACCACCCCTGGGTAACTGTGGGACCCCCTCGGATCCCGCCTCTTTATGGCGCCGGGGGCCGGCATAGCTGGCTGCCCTTCCAGATCTGTCGTATCCTTTGTTCGTGGCTTTGTCCAACAGGCACGGCACAATGGAGACGTGCCCCACTGCCATGGCCCGCCCTCGCCATGGCCCCTGAAGCTCTGGCATTTCCCCTAAAGCTCCGGTGCGGGGCGACGGCTCAGCGCCCCTCCGCCGCGGCCCGCCCCGGCCGTGGCCCGACACTACTCAGCATGGCACGTCGGTGTCGCGCCTTTGTGGCGACCTGGAAATCATTATTTGATGATCCTCTTGTGTTCGTACCATTGTTAGACTGTTCTTTGTAGTCCGCCTCCATCTTCCACAAACAACAACTGAGAGGGGAAGGGTCGGACCGTTTTCGTGCGGTCCCAGCCCTTCCCTGTCATGATGGTATCATACTGCCAAACGAAACTCCAGAGTTGATGAACAATGATGAACAATATTAAAACTTGAACATAACAACCCCTACCTCAATAATTGATGTCACACGTCAGGCATCGCGGAGAACTACGTCACGGAGATCAGACGTTGATTTTGTGGATGTCGGGGTGCGTCTGAGGCGGAAACAGAGTCTCCTTACTTGTTGCGGAGATGATGAAGGATGTCACGTCGTCATTGGCATTCCATGCAGTTGGCTTCTACTCCTTTGGCTATGCTAAATATTTAAGGTGAAGATGACTTTCTTTAGCGGTTGTTCGTTGGTAGAATGGTGTTCTTTCATTTAGAGAAGAACACCCGTATCTAATTCTCAAGTGCTCCCCAAACTTCCAACACAACCCAAAGCCAAAATTAAATAATATCTACGCTATTATTTTATTCACACAAGCCATTCCAAATTCAAAATTTATAACAATTCTTTAATTAATCAATGGAGGTGATTCAATTCATTAATTAATGTGTGTTGGGTAAATTAATCAAGAGGGAGAGAGAGGAAAAGAAGACTGACACAATTAAAGAGAATTTAACATAATAAAGAAGGGGGTTTAAGAAATCTAGGGGTATGTGAATGTTTGGGGCTCGTGTGGGCCCTACCGTTCAAATATCCACAAATGGGTAGTTAGGTGGTTGTGGGTCCCACCATTAACACCCCATTGTAGGATATAACCACCTTAGATATAAATAAAATTGTACTCCACATTTTTTATTTTATTTAATCTAATTCCCCAAATATTAAAACTCAACTCGCTTGAAACGCAACGGTGGTAAAGGTCCCCTTAAGCAATTACCAGCTTTACGAGTTCATCGGTGCCCTCAGATTTCAATTTTGAGCACCGGTTCAAAAGATAGAAAAAGCCGCTCGTTAGTTTACTAAACATACCCATGTTAAACTTTGGAAATTGATTCCGTACACACCGGGCCTCAGAATCATGTGCCGTCAAAAGCCACAGACTTGAAAAATTCCAGCTAAATCAAGAAAAAAAATTCCTTGAAATATCTAGGTCTTTAAATTACTCCAACTTCTGGGCTTTACGTACCCGTAAATCTAAAACACAAACTAGGGAAACTAAAGGAGGTATCGAGCACGCATCTGAGCCTCTCGATCCCATGTGCTCTCCTAGAGGTTCTCGTGCTGCCAACGAAAGAGAAAAAGGGGAATAGAACATACTCATAGGACCCATTTCTATCAATCCTCATCCTCTACTGGGACCTCTTGAAAGGCACACCATCATCGATATCCAGCTCTCCATGGTCGATGATGATGGATAGGTCGTTCACACATCTCCTCAGCTGAGATATGTGGATGACATCATGCACCAGGTGCATCTGAGGTGGAAAGGTCAGGCAGTAAACCACCTCGCCTACACTGATGAGGACCTAGAAGAGTCCAATGAACCTTATAGATAAGTTTCCGCTTCGTCCACATCTTTGTAGACCTCGTCGAGGTGAGACCCGTATAAAGACGTGGTCGCCATCCTCGAACTCAAGAGGCCTCTGTTCCCTGATTGGAATTGAAAACTCAAAACGCATGCTGCCGTGAGGGAAAGGTTGGCGAACTCATGGGTGATCGACCACACTCTCTTATGAATGAGTTTATCCTGTGTTGCCTGGGATTCCATTTTCGCCGACTAAGGGAGAACCCTATCCCAACGTTGTAGATAAACCACAACCTTTTTTCCTAATAAAGTAAATCTGAGTATGAACTGTGAATCCAATCCATACCCAGACCAACGTCGTAAGGACACGATGCTGCCACCAAGAGGTTCGAACTGAAACTGTCACCTCAAGGGTCAGATCACACCCTCGACGTAAGTGTGATTGTCGAGTCTCCTCCCAATGTTATCTCCATATGTGAGGGTCAAGTCAACAGTGTTAATCGGAAACTCTAGTTCTGGGACAAGATTCATGGGAAAAAGGAATGATTGGTACCTAATTCTATTGATACGGCAGATAGTAGTGGACACATACCATCACTCGAATCATTCCCAGAGCCCTTGGGTCACACTCTTTGACCAAATAAAGCCACTCTCTTCCCCATCCCTCATGCTCCCTGAGCCTGGCAGGGAATACAAAGGCGTGTGGTTGGAACATGTTGAAATTTACATCACCACATGTTGCCCTCCTAGCTCTGCTTCCATGTCTACTGCTTTGCAGATTCACATATTCATAACACTTCTTCTTCTTAAAACATTTTACATTCCCAATCTATGAGACTGGTGCTAGTTTCATGCTTCTCACTGATAGAATTCACTTGCTGTATCCGCTCAGCTAAAGATCATTCAACCACAAAGGTTCTCTCTAGTATCCAACCATAAGTAGAAATGCATAGAGGAATTCTGCAGGCTCGGATTTCTTTTAAATATAGCTCGCTCTGAAGACCGAGCTCTAAATAACTGATCATTTCATAGTCATCAAGTACTAAAACGATTGGTACGCCTCGATGACTACTCAGCCACAAACATGTCATCCTGCCAAAGCTATATAAGCTCTAGAAAATTCTTATCCTCCTCCTCAAGCGAGTCCTCAGCCTCCTATGAGTTGGTCTCGCCTCGGAACCTGAGGGGTATCTGATGCTAAAACACATGTAACATACTAAACCTACATGTGTCATCTACAGGTACCTCCAGTTGTAACTGGTCACCATCAGGTAATGATACACTACCTAAAGGTACTATCTCAGGCATCAATCCACGTACCGAAGCCTCATCTCTAAGCAGACCATCCTCATGATCACTCATTAGAAAAAACTACTATCTAAGATCACTATCTGCTCTACTAGTGTTTAAACTAGGTGTATAACTCTAGCAATAACCTCAATCCAGTCCACTACTGCCTGGGAATCTGTCTCACCTCGTAACCTCGGAGGCCGCCGCTGCTAGAAGTCATACAACGGGCTCCGTCAGCGTGTAATGTCTGCTAGTATGGCTGGGGGAATCTTATGCCCAATGGGTGGTGGTGCTGCTGGTACACCACCCAAATGTGACATTATAGTAAGAGGGTCCTGCACCAGAGCCTCATCGCTCGGTGGACCGTCATGGTGTACTATTTTGGAACTCCAACTGACTGTCTACGTGGAGACATCTTGAACGGATGCGACACGGTCAAATGATTATGCCTGGTTAGCTGACCTGGTTTGAGGTGAATTAACGAAAAGTTTTGAAAACAGACACACAATCAGTGTTTTCATGCACTGAGTTAGAAATCAGATGTCAGGGTCATGGTGTATGGATACGTTGGCTGCCGCACCAACACTGGACTCCCTGAACTGAAAACCACACTAATTACCATTAACACTATTTCTTCACAGAAAAGAAATATATGAGTTATATGTTTTGTGGTAGAAATGACTCCACTAATACCAATTTTTCACAACTCATCCCCCGGGGCTTGTATCGTGACTAACCCAAGCCCACCTTCCATAGGACAGGGGTTGGTGACTAGCACCAAAGACGTAAATCCGTAAAAACTGGGAAGGCATTGTCTTTATAAAACGTAAACACTCAGACAACCAGAGTACAAGATAATGAAAACACTAAGTAAAGCAGAAACATGTGTGTTGAAAGTAAAAAGGGGCTAGAAATACAAGTCCAACGGAAAGGTACAGCTACACCTGAATGAAAATACAACTGAAAAGACCACCAGTTGAATGGTAAAGCAGCTCCTAGATCGTCCACCGGTTCCTACCTGAAGGGTAGGTACAGATGTCCTCCTCAGCACTCCGCGTCTATTGGTCCACTTCGTGTGACGTCATGCCGAGTGTCCACCTCCAGGTACCGACCATTCCTCGTAAACTCTGCCTCAGTCAGCGTTTTCCGTCTTCTGCATCCAACACAACGAGGTGCGGGCATAGCCCGTGCAGGGGTGAGTATAACGATACTTAGTAGGGACCCTGAGACACTCAAGGTATCACTAAAAACCAACAGGGATAAACCACAATGAAATATCTCAACAGATATCCTTTACTTATTTATATGCCCATACATATACCAAAGTTATCGAGTAACCCATCTCAACCATGAGGAAAACACAAATGTTCGTTGAATCAGCTCTAACCAGGATCTTCTTTAAAGATATCGAAACCACTACTACTGAAGATATACTCTTATATCAAGTACTGTGATCCTGTCATGACTTTGAGGCACGACCCACTAACCTTAGACTACTGAGGTTCTCCTCTTGTCAAGTACTGCGGGTCTGCCACCACAACACAGTAGTGCTCCCCCTAATAGCCTACATAGGTACTCCTTCTGTCTATTATCACAGGACTATCACCCAAACACAGTAGTGCTCCCCGTCATGGGTCTGCCACCCCAACACAGTAGTTCTCCCCACTTGGCTATACAAGTCACTCCGACTCGAATCGGACAGGCAATCATCAGGTTTCAGCCACCTACAAGGTCTCCGTACTCCATACACACATCTCCGGGAGGGTCTTCTCCATGAGATACTGGTCGATACTTCCATGTGTCATCTAATCTCAAATATAAGTATCTCAAAGGACCGCCTCGTATTATGGGTCTCAACGCAACAGACGGCGCGTCAATCGGACGCCCGGTCTGGGAGTTATTAGCCTTTTAGTCATGGGGGCCTGATTGGTTTTGTATAAAAACCAACCCAGCCGTATCTCAACTATACCATGAACACCCATGGGTTATACTCAAAGGAATTGTTTCTCAACGTGATTACCAATGTCGCTAACGGTTCATCAAACGGTTGTCCGGTCTGAGAGGTATTAGTATTTCCGTTCCAAGGGCCCGATTGGATTTCGGGTACAATCCAACCCAGCCATACTCTAACAGAATCCAAACCACTAGTGAATTATGCCAAAAGAATATCCCCACCTTGAGGAATCCAACGTAGTTGACGACACGTCAATCGGACGTCCGGTCCATAAGTTATAAGTGTTTCCGCTCTGAGGTCGCGGTTGGTTCTGTGTTCCAACCAACCTGGTCATACACAAACATTGTCGTAACCTTATGTGTAATATACCGAAATGACCATCTCTATCCAAGTAATCTTACGCAATAGACGGTGCATCGATCAGAGTTCCTTAGCTCATGATATGCGCGTTTAACTGAAAAAGGTTCGAAAATAGGGGGTCCGAGCCCGGTCTGACCAGGCCCACCACCCCATGGGTCGGCCCGAACCGGGTCGACCGAACTCGGGTCTGGGTACGGACTAGTTGGGCACGGACCGACTAGGCTGGCTGTGGCCCGACCCGCCTGGCACGGCCGGGCGCATGTGGCCCACGTGGCGAGCCGACCAGGGGGCTGGCAGCGCCCAGTGGGGCCCGCCCTAGCGACGGTCAGCCATGAAGGTCAGCCCTTGCGTAACCGCGGGATCCCCTCGGGTCCTGCCTCTTGATGGCGCCAGCGGCTGGCACATCGGGCCGCCCTTCCCAATCCTCCTAGGCCTTAGGCCGCGACTTTGTTCAACCAGCACAGCGCGACGGCGCCACACCCCACCGCTGCGGCCCGCCCCGACCGCATCCCATGAAGCTATGGTGCAGCCCCTAAAGCTCCGGCGGGGCGTGACGACGTCTTTCCCCTCCACCGCGGCTTTCCGCAGCCTGCCTCGGCTCTACTCCATGCATCACGTTGGTGTCGCGCCTTTACGAAGACCAGAAAATCATGGGCTGACGATCCACTTGTGTTTTTCCCATCGTCGGATGGTTCTTCATAGTCTGCCTCCATCGTCCACAAAAAACAAATGAGAGGGGAAGGGTCGGACCGTGTTTGTGCGGTCCAAGCCCTTCCTCATCAAGATGGTATCATGAGGCCAAAATAACCTCAATAATTGAAGAACACTGATGAAATATATTAAAACTTTAACGTAATAACCCCTACCTCGATAATTGACGTCGCACTTCGGGCGTCGCAGAGAACGGTTTTGCGGAGATCAGACGTCGATTCTGTGGACGTCGGGGAGCGTCCGAGGAGGAAATGGTGTCGCCATACTTGTTGCGGAGATGATGATGGAAGGCACATCATCATTGGAGTTCTTTGCGGGTGGCTTCTACTACTTTGTCTAGACTGAAGATCAAAGGTGAAGATGAAGTTCCTCGGCGGTTGTTTGTTGATAGAATGGTGTTCTTTCATTGAGAGAAGAACACCCGTCTCTAATTCTAAAGATCTCCAAAAAGTTCCAACACAACCCAGAGCCAAAATAAAGTAATAGCCATGCCATTATTTTATTCACACAAGCCATTCGAAATTCAAAATTCATAACACTTATTTAATTAATCAATTGAGGTGATTCAATTCATTAATTAAAGTGTGTTGCCTACATTAATCAAGAGGGAGAGATTAGAAAATAATAGTTACACAATTAAAGAGAAGATAACATATTAAAGAAGGGGGGTTTAAAAAGTTTAGGGTAAGTTGAAATGTTGGGGATCGTGTGGGCCCCACCTTTCAAATATCCCAACATGGGTAGTTAAGTGGTTGTCGGTCCCACCACTAACTCCCCATTGTAGGATATAACCACCTTTGATATAAATAAAATTTTTCTCCACCAATTTTATTTATTTTAATATAATTCCCCAAATATTAAAACTCAACTTGCTTAAAACGCAACTGTGTTGAAGGTCTCCTTAAGCATTTACTGGCATTGCGAGTTAATCGGTGCCTTGAGATTTCAATTCCGTGCACCGGTTTAGAAGATAGAAAAACTCAGTCGTTCGTTTACTGAATGTACACGTGCTAAACTTTTGAAATTGATTCCAGACACACCGGGCCTCAGAATCAAGTGTCTTCAGAAGCCACAGACTCTTAAAATTCCAAAGAAATTTAGAAAAAAAATTCGTTGAAATTTCCGAGCATTTACATGTCATCCCTGCTCAGGCCCTAGAATAGAATTGACGCCTCATCCAGAATGTGGCCACCAATAATGCAAAGGTGGAGAAACTCGAGCCTTACTAACGATTTCCTGGGCCCTATGCATTAGAGGTTTAAATCAGGGGGGTTCAGGGACTTATGTTCCACCATTTCATTTAGTGATTGAATCCTAGATAATAAATAACCTTGAAAAGTCACCCTCCCACATAAACACACGAATTGTGGATCATTCTATTCGGGGGGTGATATGTGTTTCTATTTTATAGAAAAAGAAGTGCGTGGAAGAACATTGAAATAAAAATCAATCCCCCACCTCGTTGATGTTCGATGTCGTAGGTTTCTTCCATGAGTGTTCAAGGCGTTGACGTCATCACTTTTGGTTCTGTTCTTCAATGTCTGTCGAAGTCGGTGAAGATCTATTGGCGTTATTTATTATTCATTAGAGAGGATATTTGAGGGAGTTTCATTAGATAATCCTCCCCTGTTTTAATTATCCATTAAAAACATTAGATAATAAAATGAAAATCACATCGCAGCGTTTTAGTTGCATCATGACGTCGCATCATTAAACAATTTCATTTATGAAACAGCATCACTGTTACACTTTCATTATTGAATCATTATGTTGTGTTATACAGGTCATTAATGACCCTTATTAATGTTCCTCATCATAGCCTCGTTGCCACACCACAACATCATCATCCACAGTGTCTCCATCCGTCACTCAACGGATGAGAATGAATATAAAATAACTTTTAAATTAAATTTATTATTTATTCACTAAAACTCTAAAAATTTAGATTTCCATTCAGCCCTTTCCATAAAATGCTAAGTATTTTATAGAAACATATCATAATCTTGAATTCAACATTGTCTTAATATTTTCGATCTGAGAACCAGTTCAGAAGATAGAAAAACCTAGTCTTGCGTTTACTGAACATACCTAAAAAAGATCAAAAATCCGTTCCAGGACCTCTGTGCCATGGAATCATGTGCTGTCAGAGTGCACGGTCTCATATTAATTCTATATAATTATAAAATATTTACATGGAATTTTTGAGATATTACATTCTCCCCATCATAGTGATATACATCCATAAAAGACAAAATAAATACTAATCAAATTGATGGGGTACTGAGCACAAATCTTAGCATCCCTCTCTCATGTACTATTCTTGATATTCTTGTGATGCCACCGAACTCACACTAGAGGAGTCGATCACCCATTTAGGAACCTCTCTTGTATATCCTCTATCTTCACCAGAAACTCTACAAACACGCCTCGTTTTCTATGTCGAAATCACCCTATACGATTACGTGTGCTGGGTCATGCACGTACCTACTTAGTTGAGACATGTGGAAAGCATCATGCTCCCATTGAATCTATGGGGGAAGAGAATGGCAGCACGCCACCTCTCCAACTCTGTTCTGGATCAGAAAGGGTCTGATGAACCTCGGAGATAGCTTCCCAGCCCGACCAAATCGATGTTACCCTCATCGGGGTGAGACCCAAAGGAATGCCTGGACTCTATCCTCAATATCCAAAAGTCTTTGTCTCTTGTCAGTATAATACTTTTATCTACTTTGTGCAGTACTCATCCCCCTCGGGATGATCTTCTCCTTCTCGGTGGTAGCCCGCAACAACTCTAGTCCAATGAGTACTGACTCCCCTGGGTCTGTCCTATATGATGGTGAATTGTAAGGCCATCCATACAATGCCTCAAACTGTACCATTCCAATATTGGAGTGGTTCCTATTGTTGTACCCAAACTCTACCAGTGGTAGGTGGACCTCTCAACTGCAACCAAATGAATGTACCCAATCATGAATAATGTCCCTTAGTGTTTGTATATTCCTCTTCATCTAACCATTCGTCTGGGGAGGAAATGTTGTGCTCAAACACAGCTGTATCTTGAATTCCTCATGTAATCCCTTCCACAAATGGGATGTAAAGAAGGAATCACGATCTGATACAATAGTCGATGAAACACTGTGAAGCCACACTATCTCCAATATTTAGAGCTATCCCAATCCATATATTGTATCATTTTCTTGGATGGGTTGGAATTGAGACAACCTGGTGAGTCGATCAACGACCACCGAAATAGAATCATGTCCTATAAACGTACTTGGTAACCCCATCACGAAGTCCATCATGATACCATCCCACTTCCACTATGGTACCTCATTAGGTTAGGTCAAGCCTACTAGAACCTAAACCCAATCCTTCACTTGTAGTCAAGTGAGAAATTGTGAAATGAACTTGGAAAAAGATTTTCATCCCCGACCACCATTACTGACGTAGGAGGCCTTGGTACATTTTCACCACTCTTGGATATACCTCTAAAGGGGAAGTATGGATCTTCTTCAAAACATCTTCCCACAACATCTCTAGTACTACGATGTGATCCCTGAATACCCCACTTGTAATAAATACATCAGGTTCCCACTCTAATGATATCAGATCATATCAGGCCTCATGGTTAATATCTACCAGTTGTGCTTCCATGATTGGTTGTAAGAGTGGGGGAGTAATAGTCATCGATCGAAGGTAAGTGACTTCACCATAATCAACAGAGGATATCTTCAACATGACTAACTATTTTGTTTCCTCAGTCAACAGTTCCAAACCAATCATCTGGCTGAGCGTGTCTTTCACCCTGTTCCCCATAATAGGATAATAGACTATCTCAAAATCATAGTCTTGGAAGAACTCTATCCATCAACATTGTATCAGGTTAATTTCCTTCTAGGGAAAGATATACCAAAAACTCTTGGGGTCCTATTAAATTGTAACCCTCCCATCCATCATGTAGTCTCACCACATATTCAAGGAAAATACCACTACTGCTAACTCCATGTTGTAGGTTGCGTAGTTCTATTCAGGCGGCCTCAAATGGAATGAGTTATAGGCGATCAATGCCTGGTCTAGCATCATGAGAGAACCCAGTCAGGTCCCTTATGTGTCGCAGTAAACTACATATCCAATGTTTTCTACTAGTAGTCTCAATGTTGGGGTATTAGTTAGTCTCTATCATAGCTCATGGAAATTATGATGAAATTTCTTCATCCACATAAAGGGGTTTCCCTTAAATGTCAAATCCGATAAGGGTGATGCTACTCTAGAGAAGTCGGGTACAAACCATCAATAACAACCATCCAACCACAAGACGATCCCGACCTCTGTCACTCTTTTATGTGGTTCCCATGAAAGAACTACCTCTGTCTTCACTAGGTCTACTGCAACACCATCCACTGAGATGACGTGTCCCTGAAAGTGCACATCTTGAATCCAGAATAGGATCATAGAGTGGTTACCATAAAAATGGTTACCTGTGATTGTATTCAAGAAAATCCATAGGTGTGTGACATTATCCTTCTCCAACGCTGAGTACACCAAGATGTCATCAATGAAAACCATGATGAACCAGTGGAGGTATGGCTAGAAGACCCTATTCATGAGGCCCATGAACAGTGATGGTGCATCGTCACGTTGATAATCATCACTAGGAACTCATTGTGGTCATACTGGCACCAGAATGTTGTCTTTGGTACATCCATATCCCATACCCGAAACCGGTGAAACCCTGATCTAAGGTCTATAATTGAGAACCACTTTGCTCTGTTCATCTGGTTGAAGTGGTTATTAATTATTGATTGTGTATACTTGTTCTTCATAGTCACCTAGTTCATGGACCGAAATTCCATTCACCAACTCAAAATCTCATTTTCCTTCTTTGTCAAAATGAACTCAGCCTTCCCATGGTGAAACGATGGTCCATATGAACCCCTTCTCCTGCAAGTCCTCTAGATGTACCCTCACCTCTCAATGCTCTGCGAGAGCTATATGATATACTGGTGTGTATATCAGTGTTGTCCCAGTGTATAGGCGGATGAAAATGTATAACTCTATGTATGGAGGTAGCATCAGAACATCCTCAGGAATAAAATCATCATACTCGTCCACCACTACAGGAAAGCATCAACTACACTCATCCACCACACTGATGGTCAGCCTACCCAACTGGTGAGTGATCAGTTGCACCCTCCCCTAAGAGAGGCAGTCATGTGATACAACGATTTCATTTTAGCCAGTGAATGAAAATCGTGTCCCATCTACCCATACATACCGCACTATACACCTAAAATAGTCAATCTGAGCATGGACTGTGGATATCCCATCGATACCCAAGAGGAATCCATAAGGCCTCGATGCCACTACTAGAAGATTCCAGCCGAATCTCTTGCCTCCTAGAGTGAGCTCACACTACCAGAAGCTGTTTTTAATCATAGATTCATATCCAGTTGGAGTCTTTAGATGTAATGATCGAGCAAAATGCTCCACCAGAATCTCTGAGATCCAAAAGAGAGTCGTGGAAATGATTAAGTGACTAGTAACTTTGTCTATAAGTACCACATCTATGGAGGAGAAGACATAGATCATACATCATATATTCTCTAGAGTGTCACTGTTTAAAGCCTATGTTTTCTGGAGCTAAGATTTCCCCTATATTCCTGATCCCTGATGTCGAGGTGGACCACCTGGGGGTGGTGGCTGTAATACCTAAAACTTTCTACCACCACCTACCACTTGGCCAGATCTCCTACCACGTCTTCCAAACTACATACCTCCTCTGTCAAACTGATTTCGTAGCCTCGACAGCCCCTCGACCCACTTCTGGTCATCTATAAGGCACATCGGGCAGTCGCATGCAATGTGTTCCTACCCACCACACACAAAACACATTATGACTCCCAACAAGAACCCATTGGACTTGGAGCGCCGCACTGCCAACCCTGAGTCCTAGGGTTTTCCACTGAATGACCTAGACCACTTTTTCCCATGTTTCTATATTCTATTTCCTACCAATGAATTTTCCACTTGAGGTCTGCTGACAGCTCTATTTTTTTATGCCGGCTCTACCAGAATGATCTCCATTTGATGGTCTCTCCCCAACACCCTGGCCTAGATAGGTATGTAGAGAGAAAACATAGATTCCAAGATCTTCAACCTATGTCCCTGCTCGAAGGATCTATCCCTGATGAATGGGTATCACAACATGTTTGTGGAGTAGTGAAAAAACTCTGTCATCTTTGAAGAGTACTCATCCACCATCATGTTTCCCTGCTGAAGGTTATTTAGCTACTAAATTCGCACAGAGTGCAAGGTTGTGGGAAAAATATTCCAGGAAAATCTGCTCAAATTCTAAACAGGCAAGGGATGCCTCATTGTATGACTCCAGGGTAAATCTCCACCATCTCCCTACTAATCCCTTAAGATATCCCAATTGAAATCCCCATCTGGTCAGACAATGTCCTCACAAACTAGTGGACTTGCATCCTAGCCTCCAGCCAGTCCCCAGTGACCTAATGATCCGCCAATCCCCTGAGCCTAGGAGGTATCTATCACTAAAACTCATGTAGGGAATTGTTCCTATGAATTTCCTCTTCAAAAAATATTGGAAGTATATGTTTCCACTTGGTTGGTGGTAGTAATGGTTCACCACACGGTGGGGCCATCCCTATAACTAGTCCTTGAACGGATGTCTCATCACAAGGTAGCATATGCTCACGACCACGTATCAGGATCTGGGCTGGTCGTCTTTGTGGACGTATCCAGAGGGAGATTAGGATTTACCAACTTCAAAAGGTTATACTTTGTGTGGTAACTTTTACTCAAAAAATAAGGAGACACTTATTCAACTGTTTTTTCCTTTTATTGAGCCAAAAACAAATAATTCAAGGTCCTAGTGTATGGATACGATGGTTGCTGCACCAATACCGGTTCCCAGATTCTGAAAGTACAGCTCACAACCCCTTACACTATTTCCCCAAAACAAATCAAAGAATCCCATTCTTTGTGGAAGGAGCAACCTCCCTCTGATACCACTTTTTTCAAGACCCATCCCCTCAGGCCCGTGTTGTGACTACACCAAACTCGCCTTCGGAATGATAGGGGCGGGCAACTGGCCCTAAAGGCATCAACCTAAAAGTGGGAGGCATTTTCCTATGTACCTATATGCAAACACACACCAAACACATAACCAATATCTATAAAGGGTGAAATGAATACTAAAACCAGACTAAGGACAATATATAGATAAAACCATGTGGGCCAGAATACAGACCAATCGAAAAGAATAGAAACAATATTGTACAAAAAGAAGCATTGATGGCCATATGTAGAAAACCCCACATGATCGTAAGAGTAGTAAACCTACTAGAAGTCAATGTATTATGCCCTATATTCTTGGTCCTAATGGTACACACCATGTCATAGGCCACCAAGTCCACCATCGATGTGTCGATCGGTCCTCTCTCACTGGCCTCCAACAACTACCTGTCCACCATGGTCTTTTTCGATGTGTCGATAGTCTTCACATGAAACGAAATTCCTAGGAGTGGTCAGTGTAGGGGTTAGTAAAATGAAACTTAGTAGGAACCCCCATAAAAATGTAAATACCACACATCAATCCTAAATCTCAAGCATGAATCACATGACATCTCACACTATGTATATTATATGGTAGTTATAGTAGCATCATCAGTCACAACATCAAAAATCTCTGTTGCTGGAGAACTCTTCCTCTATAGAGTACAGTGGGTCCTCCAGGTCCCAACGATCCACTTCCAACTACCCTTAGAATACAAGGGTACTAATTCCTGATGAGTACCGTGGGAATTCTGGGTCACACAGTGCTGCACCCCATTGTGGGCCTACAGGGTCACACAGAGCCTCTTCCCAACATAGCCAAACTAAGGTACTCCACCTATCGAGTACCATGGGTCTACCAGGTCACGATGTTTCATTCCCCATAGTGGAACTATTGGGTAACACAAAGTGCCTTCCCACTAGGTCGACATCGAGAAATTTTTAGGTCTCATCCAACTACAGTGTTCCTTATGTATCACGCTTGGGAGAACCACTCCTTAAACCATTCATTTCATCTCTACATCCATTATGTTCCCAAAGGATCTTGGAAAACGATCTGGCTAATTATGAGGTTCCCAATGCCGAAAATGGCTCGTCAATCGGATGTGCATCTTGCAAGATACATGAGTTTTGGTAAACAGGGGGCTTGTTGCAACCCAGCCCGGTCCAACTCAATCGGATCGACCCGAGCAATCCAGCTCGGGGTCCAACATACCCTAGCTCCCTAAATAGACTCAACCTGACCTAGTTTGTGTCTTGTTTAGTCTGGTCTGGTCTGGCTAGTGGGAGAGGCCCCATAGGCCTCATAGGACGTGGCCCAGCTTTGCCGAGAGTCCAACCCTCCATGTCACCCAATGGAATGGTTTAGTATGGCCATTCACTATGGGTGTGGGTCCAGGCCGCGAGGCCGCAGGCCCAACCTGATGGGCCACATAACTAGATATCTGGTGCAAGTATGGCCCACTAGGCTAGTGGTAAAACCCTCCAAGAATAGCCAGGTTCTCCATTGTGGAAGACCAGTAGTGCTTCGCCCCACCGGGATGTGATAGCAGAGCCACGTCGTGCTCCAGCTGGCCCTGCAGACACATGACCCCTCCAGCTACGGTCAATGGACCACATTACATCTCTGCCTATGTGGCTTGGATGCAAGCCACCAACTCTATGTGGTGTCCAGCTAGCATCGTGGCTCCCCGTGTCGTGGCCGGTTTGCCTAACCACCTTGTTGTCGCAGCGCGGTACCATCTCCCAGTGCTACCGGTGAGGGACAGCCACCTCCACTTCTGTTGTAACACCAGTTGGCACCACTCAATTCACACAGCCATCATGGGATGACCATCGCTGATTTAGAGTGTTGTTGAGCCAGTGGTTTCGCACTGGCATCACCTTCCACGGTCTACCATAGTTTCTCCGATGGTCCATTTTCTGAACTTTATGCTTATATATATATCTTTTGTCACCATAAACCCTTATCATGCCATGGAGGCGAATTACAGCCAAATAGAGAAGGCGAGCAACAAGAAAACATGAGCAGAGGTGCTCATGCCTTCTTCATGTCGGTCTGAGCACTCCACGATTGTGGTTTAAATCAAGGAGGAGGTTTGTATATTCAAGATCAATCATTTCATGCAAGGTTTGAATCCTAGATAACAAATCCCAATGAAATGTCACCCTTCCACATAATTTCATGAATCATTGATCAAAAAGTTCATAGGTTGATCTGCGGTCATCATTTCTTGGAAAAGAAGAGTGGGGAAGAACATTGAAATAAAAATAAAACCCCTACATCGATGATGTTCGGTGCTATTGCGTGTATCCTTTAGAGTTCAAGGCAACAATGTCGTCACGTTCGGCTCCATTCTTCCAGGATTGTTGATGTCGGTGAAGATCCACCAGCATTCTTCTTTCTTCATTATAGATGGGATTCTCTAGAGTTTTTTTTAGAATCCTCACAATTATTAATTCACTGTCCCCCAATGAATTAGACAATAAAAATTAAATCATGATGCAATAATTTAGTTATGTTGCGACGTCGCATTGTTACAATATTTTATTTATGAAACAGAATCGATGTTATGCTTCCCTTATGGCATCGTTGTGTGGCATGATATGAGCCATTAGTGAGCATCATTAAGGTTCCCCAGCATTGCCTCATCATTGTACCGTATTTTTGCATTACACTTCTCAATGAATGATAAATAAAATAAATTTTTTTTTTTGTTATTTTATTATTTTTCTCTGAAATTACAAAAATAAACATTTCTGTACGACACTTACTAGTCAATGTAATGTCCATTCTAGTCAAATATAGACATCTTGAATTTAATGGTGTTGTTGTATTTTCGATCTGATCAATAGTTCAAATGTTAGAAAAACAAACTCACACGTTTACGAAATGTACATAAAAAAGTTCAAAATTCTATTTCGGGATCTCTGGGGCCTCGGAATCACGTGCCATCAGAGTGTACGGTCGTCTAATAATTTTATATAATTAAAACAAACATACACTATATTTTTGAGACATCATAGAAAAACATTCTAATAATGGGAATTCAATCTAGAAGATGATGATGCTTAAATTTATAAACCATAGATAGTGTATTAAATAAGGTCGATACTAACCTCAAGAACCCATTGTTATATATGTTTTAGAGATGTTTTGAACTCAATACCATTAGATTTTCCAAATTTTCCATTTCACCTTTTACCGTTGTACCATGTTTTTACCTAAGGTATTATATCCTTTATGACCCAATATATTATAGACCATATTAATAATCATGGAACTAATAATTAAAATTTTTGAAAACATTTAATTTTCTTCAATTCATAATGGGAAAAAAAATTATTCGAAAATACTTAATATATAATTTAAGAAAAATAAAATTTTTAAATCATATCACTCATGTTATAATGTTTCAACTATATTATTATAAACCAATGTCAATGTTTTTATATTTATAATATAACATATTAAATAATTATTCTTTGGGAAAATGTATTTCACTAATTTCTAAATCATACTTATAATCTGATAAATCATTAAGAGGCATAATATTTTTGAAATGGTATATTTGAATATTGACATTAAAATAAATGTACCTATAAAAATGCCAAATATGAATCCTACTAAAATAATGTTTTCAAGACACCAAAAATTATTAATTATTTTCAAATTATAATTTTTAAAATAAATGACTTTACTTATCCCATATTTGTCTAAATAATAATGTGAAAGTGTTTTTATATTAAAATTTATTTTTAAAAGACAAATAATTAATTTTTATAATATATATTAATTAAAAATTATGTAAAAAATTAGAAAATATAATATCATATTAATAAAATAATTTAATAAAATTTTAATAAGTTTTGTTTTATAAAAATTGTTGTTTTTAAAATGATTGATTGTTAAACAAATTAATGAATAACAATAATTTATCAAAAATAAACTTATATATATTTATAAATACATATATTGACATATTTGGCAATTTAGTTTCTTGTATATTGACCTTAAAATTTATTAGCTAGTTTTTTGGTCCAAACATATTTATGTTTCATTTATGTTCAGTATTTCTTATGGAGAAATATATCAAACACATTATTTTTTTAATGAAAATTTGTATTGAAATATCATGTCATTTCATTCTCCCCCACCATCAATGAAATTTTATCTTCAAAATTGTAGTTATCACACATTGAATAAATTAGGTGAGGTAATTATTAACATATCGAATATTTATGGTAATACTTCTAACATAAAACCTACATTAATCTCTTAGACTATATCATGTGACATATCATTCTTCAAAAAACATTATCTATTCATATAGTCATATACCCAAGTATGATTACACCATAATCATATATTCTCTATAACTTATATTTCCCAAAAATATTTGAATTAATAAAAAATGAAAAAAGATACCATATATCATTCAATAAAATAATACTATCATTATTTTTCAAAATGTATAAAATCACACTCAAGTGATCTTCTTCTAAAATCCCAAAAAATATGTTTAAATTATAAAAAAATATCTTGAATCTATAATAAATATCATAGTTACAAATGTTTACAAACCAAATTATTTATAATTAACTAAAAAATTAAAATATCAAAATCAGTCAAATAACGAACCATATTGTTTTTTTACCTCAATATTCTGTTCTCCACTATCTAGCCACAAAATATAACCATTTATAAAAATAACATAACGAAAATATTAATACATTTAATTATATGTTTCCAATCCCATAATATAATAAATTAATTTATTAGGGAAAAACCATTATAATTTTCACATAAAACCCATAAATTATAGAATATATTATAATATAATCAATAAATATTTGTCAATATGTAAACTAAATAAAATGATTATATTTAAATTATGATTACTATATCATTTCCCTATACTAGACTAGGAAATATAACATTCCTATCATATCAATCATATACTAAGAATCTTATCGCTTTATGTATGATCCCTTATTGGGTTATAGTCCATATTGCAGTCTAGATACATAGCTTTCCGAGTATCATTTTTTATCATGTTTCTGCAAAATATTAAAACACAAAATAACTCTAAATAAAATGCATGTAAATACGATTTTAAATATAAAAATTCAATCCTAATATGTCTTTTCTAAATATATATTCATTTCATCTATTGATACATTTAGTTATATTTTGAGTTATACAATGTGAGGATCAATTTTACTTCTTAACCAAATCCATTAGGTTAATTATTATATAAATCCATCATAAAATCACATTAAGATAATTATATTGTCCAAATAATACCTCCTAGGAGTGTCAATCAAATTATAAAGTTAGGCCCTATTGTCATGTAGTAGATAAACATTTTGTTAATTAATAGTATTCCAATTTTATTATTAATACCTATAGAAAAATGTTTGACATATCCTTAATCCACTTAATGAATCTATATATGGATTTTATTCATAAAAAAAAAGAAAAATAATCAGCATTACTATAATTTTTTTATATTATAATATACATAGATTGATCCCTTAAACCTATCCATAAGGATTTAACAAAATTCTTTTTATCCCAATCCACATAATATTACACCATTTAAAATAATGTTTTTTCTATACCATTTAAATTGTAATAAATCATACTATATCAAACCTTAATGAAATTTTAAACTATTGATTAATACTCAACTAATATCAATAAAATATTTAATGACATATAACATTTCATTGATAACAACTATTAAATCCTAGAAATGTTACCATATAATCCACATAACTTAGAGAACATTTTTCATTTATATAAATTTTTAATAACATTGGTGTTTAGAAAATTATATAATAAATATAAAAAATCTACTAAAAACCCCCATATTCCATTATTTTTTTGGAATTTTTTCCGTAATATTTTAAAATAATTAATTCCTAATTAGTAATCAAAATCTTTTAAAAATAATTCAGATATAAAACAGGTTTGTTCACATTATACTTTTTCGTATATTTATAACCTTAGAAAATTGAAACATAAGAAATGGGTGAGAATGGATTATATGTACGTGTAAGAATAAGATAAAATGATTGAATTTTAGTTGTGAGAATAAGATAATAATAGGGGTATAATCAAGATACATAATAATCTTATACCCCAAAAATAATAGATCATACATCATGGAATAATACTTGTCATAACATAATACATTAATGAATCAAAAAAATGTTATATGATGGAATAACATAATAATGTGTTTAAGAATAAAAATGTGACATATTTCAATTATGGAACTATGTTTAGTATCTGAGATAAATAATTTAATGACCCACACAATCAATTTCCACACTATTGAGAAAATTTATTGTACATGATAATAATTATATCATTACATATAAGAATTTATCAAATAAATTGTCCAGTGATATTGGAATCCAACCTTCATGGTGAATATATATGAGTTTAACATTAAATATTTCACTTAACAATTCATAAACAACCCATGGAAATTTTATGGCCTTTGTAAAACATTGAAATGAAAATAACTCACTATTTCTACCAATAAACCAAATGGAAAAAAGTGGGTTTCATATTCTTTTCAAATAGATTCAAATTAAAAAATCGTTAACAATAATAACACGATAACACCATAAAAAATAAATGGGTATCTAATGATATAAAAACATTCATTGTAAATACTATTCAATTAAGAAAAGAATCGTATTTTATTAACACCATATATATAAAGGGTACATGGTTAAGAAAATAATTTTCCCTATAAATATATTTTTCAAATCTACGTGAACACACTTCAATGGATTTATACAAAACAATTTTATTCATAGAGTAAAATCATTGGAATGAAATTATTGTAATAAACTAAAAATAATTAGTGAATATAAAGGACATGATTGGTAAATTTTATAAATGAATAGGATATTACATAATCTATAAAGATGAAATATTGTATTGTTTATAATTGAAATTTACCAAGTGTACTAATGGAAACTCAAAAGGATATTGGAATTGATAGATAATATTATTTAAAAGTAATTATTTAAACAATATCATGAAGGAAGTTATAAAAAATAGAATTTAATGATACCACGAGTTCATTCCATAAAATTATAAATATATATATTTAATAGATAATAAATCTTGTAACATAAAACAAATTGTTTTAATTTTTTTTAATATTAATATGAAATATATATTAACACATAAAATTAGATTTTAGAAAACATTTTTAATATTTATAGAAAATATAAACATATATGTCAACCGTTATATTATATTTTGAAATTGTGAAAAGAAATAATTTGAAATATAGTAAATTTAAGAATATTATCTAATATTGAAAAATTCAAAATGATATTGTGTTTTCTATTTTAAATTTGGAGATAATGATGGAACATTTAACAATATAACTAAATGAACCATATTGCATTAAAATTATCATTCTTGAAAACTAAATTATAAAAAAAACTATATCATTTTATATAATTTGAATAGAAAATACAACAAAATAATATAATATGGTTGAATTATCCTAGTAATTTTTAGATTAGAGATTGTAACTCAATCAATGAATATTAAGCTATAAAAAATCCTTTTAATATTGTTATCAATTGGTTCAAATTTCATTTGATAACATGGAACTGATATGGATTACAAATACCATTGAATAAAATAATAATAGTAATATATATATATATATATATTCTTGAGATATAAATAAACCATATAATGAAAATTAGGGTTTATAACATCATCATGTTTCAATGTAAGGAATATGAGATGAAAACCACTAATAGTATGAGTAACATTTAAATACATAAACCATCATAGTTTGGTATTATCTGAATCAATTTAATTTTAATAATACATCATGATAAGGATATTCATAAACCATTACTATGGTAAAACAAATTTATTATGTATTAATCAGACATATTATTGGTATTATTTTGGAGAATAGGAAATTCAGCCTAAGAAATTACATTTCAAACAAGGAACCCATTACCTTAATTTCAATGTAGTCATAATGCACTTTAGCATTTGGTATAACAAAAGTAGATTTAATAGTTACCCATTTAATAAAATATTAATTATCTATAACATTTTATAAAATTCATTCATGATTATTCTGTAGTTTATTTACTTGTTATTTATTTTGATATTGGGTGTGAGTAATCATGCATTTTTGAACTAGTTTCAGAATAAATTTTGTGTCCATAATTATTATACAAAATGATTTCTTTACAATATCATAAAAGGAAATTTTATTGATGATTTATAATTATTTATAAAGATATAATTTTCTTCCATGGTATTTTTTATGATCATTTTTATATTATTTAGTGATTTGCATGTTTCGATGATTTTTAGAGAATGTAGTGTGTTTTATAAATAAAGAGTTAAATTTTAATATTATGATTATAAAAAAATAATTAAATATATATATTTTCAATATATTAAATTTAATTAAATTCTCATATTTATCAATGAAATAAATTTACATCATTATTAAAGTAGGTGATTAAACCATCTTAAACAAGAACATATGGTGACGAATGGATGCTTTCAAATTTTTCTATTTTAAATATACCTATAATTTAAAAATAAATAGTTTCTAGTTTTCATTAGAGTGATATATGATAATTTTGGAAAATTATAATAATATATCCAATATGAATTAATTTCAATGTACTATGAATAAAAATTTTCTCTTAGAACACTCTTTTGGATCCTTGGTCACACGTATGCACTTATAGAGTCCTTAGCAACCAGGGTAAGGCTCATGTGCAACATGTGATACTAATAATTTAGAAATGTGAATAGAGGTGTAAGTAATTTAAACATCACTTCTTGGATTATCTCATTGGAGATATTGGTTAAGACATTGAATTATTATGTTTTGGTTTGACGAAAACATCATTAATGTGTATACGAACATATATATGAGAGGTTTGGGTTGTGTATTTTAGAACTATTGTGTTTTTCAATATATGTTTTGAAAGGAATTCCCCATTAATAATTGAAAAGTGCTGAAATTTTTCTAAATAACCAAAATATTTTAATTATTTCTTGTGACTCTAAAGGAAAGTGGATAAAAATTTATGAAATAACGTGGAGTGGAAGAGATAGGGCTGATCTAGACCTCTACCACATATTCCATCATTGGATAATAATGTTTTTTAAATAGATTAACATTATATATTTTACATTTATGCTTTTATATTTTACCATAGAAACTAGTTTTTACGTAATGTAAAAAAAAGATTATGTTCAATGAAAAGTGACCATATTACATAATACAGATTTAATGATTAATTATTTGAAATAAATTTTATTTGAAACATTTATTTGAATGTGAAAAAATTTATATTAAATTACTAAGTGTATTAAATATTTTAGAACAAATTATAAAAAAACTTCACCCATTTTTTAAATTATTAATTAAAGATTATAACAATAATTAAATATTTTAAAATTTATTGACTACAATAAAAATTGAATTAAATTTAAATAAAATTATTTTCATAAATATCCAATCCAATCATACAGATTAATAAATCCTTAAAAAGCAGTTCATTTTTGAGAATAGTATATTCCACTACTCACATTAAAATCAATATTTCTAGAAAAATATTATAAAATATCCTTAGACAATATTATTATCTTGTATCCAAACAAAATGTTATATATTGAATTTTACATTATAAAAATATACATTTAACGTTTAAATATATGTATTATGAATCAAAAATAAAATAGTTTTTATACAAAAAAATATTTTCAAAATACATGGTGTTCATATTCATAGTTTCTATAAAACACTATTAAAACTATCATTAATCAGTCAATAGTATATTTTATTTACATTAAATTTTAACTATTATTTTTTAATTTTCCTTTATAAAAAAACTTGTACATAGAAATATAGATTCATAAATAAAATAATGAAATTTTTATTTAAGAAGCATTATATATAAATTTTTATTAATATATTTCATAATTAAGATACGTTTATTCTTTCACGATATTTCAATTAGTATATTTAGCAGTATAAACATATTGTGGCTCCATTTTATAACCAGGTTTCTTTTGGAGAAATTAATTGAATGTATTATTTTAAGGACAATGTACTATGATATGTTATTTCATTACATTATCCCCCCAACATAAAATAAAATTTCATCATTTTAATTTTAGTCATTAATGATAGATGAATATTGGGATGAGTATTATTAACAAATTCATCCGTCTTTGGATGACCTCTCATAAATAATATACATTACTATCTTAGGTTATATGAGGATAATTTTCATGCTTTAATGAACATTATCCATTCATATAATCATATACCCAAGTATTTATTTACCCTAATAATATATAATTTATAACATACTTTTCCCAAAAAAAATTGAATCTTATATAAAATAAAACACTATTATTGAATATACCAACTAAAATTTTTAACAAACATTAAATTTTTTTGAATAAAATCACACAACATCATATATGTACCGAAATCCAAAAAACGAGACAAACATAACCAAATATAGGTTGAACCAATTATCCATTTCAATGATTACAATATTTTCATAGTCAATTTTTCAAACAAAATAAATACTTTATTATGTCATAATCATGAATAGATTAAAAATAAGAGTTTTCTATACTTCAATAATGTTTCCATTAATTGCTATTCTCCAAATATATCCAATTGATAAATATTTTTTCAATAATTTTGATACCATTAAATTTATGTTCACAATAATAAAATGAAAAAAAATAAAAAAAATTGTTGATAAAAATCAATATAATTTTCACAAACTTCCCATAATATTTATAATTTTCTACAATATCGTCACTAAAAATATATCACTATTGAAATTAGTGAAGAGTACAATAAATTATATTATTATTTTTTCATTATCACCGGGTTAGTTATGAATTGAATACTCACCACTTCCACCACAAAAGGAAAATACCAATATTCATAACCCTTTATTTATTCTCATGTATTTTGTTATAAAAAATTATAGTTTCAATATATATACCTTATAATATTGCATTTCATGATTAAATATCTACCAAATTCTCAAACCCAAAATGGTTATCAATAAAAATATTCAAAATAATCATATCAGTATGAAAACTCAATAATAATATATTTTCACTAATTACAAAATCATTTCATCATTTAATAAAATTTGTTCATTATACTTTTAAATAATTTTTGTTCTATTGTAATTATTTACAAAATAAAATAATGTTGTCATGAAATAAATCCTTTATAAATTTTTTAAAAGATTATATTATTCAAAAAATCATATCCCCCATATAGTATACAACATTATTTTCACATAATGTTTTTTATAATGTAATATTTTTGATTGAGTTCATATCCAAAACTCCATTTTTTGAATATTATCCCTAGGTGTATCTGTGTTAAAGCATCCATCCACTTGTGATATCAATACATGGATGTTATTGGTAATAAAAAAACATAATCTATATAAAAATCTCAGATTTTTAAAAAATATATTCATTTTAAATAGTCTAAATAATATTAAAAAAAACTTCCATTACCTATAACAATATGTTTCTTCAATATCATTAATGACATGCCATACCAAGTTTTAACAAACAACAATAAATTATTAAAATTAATATTTAATATTATGGTTATCACCCAGAATTTGGAATGGTGGTAAGAAAATGATAATGTAAATAATGAAATTATATATTTTCCACAATTTTATTAATTTTCATTTTATAAGTACTAAAATCCGAATCTATTAAAAAAATGAATCTATTCTAGAACACATTTCTTTTCGTTAAATATAGTTTACTCATGATTGGAGAACATAATTTAAAATCAATTCTGACTACTTTCATAAAGATAATATGAAAAGGTAAACATAATTTTTGAAATCAAAATACCAAAATTATGTTATAGTTAACATTTTTTATTTTTTCAATAACGGTTAATTTTTTATGAACATGGGGAAATATTGAATTTCAATTGAAAATAGCCTTCTCAACTAAATAATTTATAATCTTAAATTATATTTGAATTTGTACTAAATAAATAATAGTAAAATTACAAATTTATTAATATAATATATGTCATTAGAGTAATTTTAAAATTTTATTTCTTATATAAAAACATTGTGATCTTTTGATCGTATTCACATTAAAAACCTGCATTTTCGTATGGTCCAGAGAATTAATTTTATATTATATTCATCATATTATTTGAAATTAATTTATAAAAATGGATTAAATTTTTGAAATAACCAAAATTTATTTTATCTAAAAAGTTAAACCTAGTTATTAACAATATAAATAGGGAAAATAGAGAGAATTAATTATTCGGATTACGGTAAAAATTATATTACCATGTTGTTAATGATAGAATATAATGAGTAAAATCAAAAAAATGCTCAAAATTCATTTTCTCGCAATATTTTGATCGTTCTTACCATATGATAGATTTTTATGAGTTATTAGACTTCTATTAGATTAATGTAACAAATATAATAAGTCATGTAATGATAAAAACAAAGAGGAACCATCTTTGATATTTAAATCTATAATGATTTGGGATAGTGAAAAATATAAATTCTTGTTTTTATATATATTACTGGGAACGATAATAATGATTTAATGAGTATAATAATTTATTTTCAATTTTTTAGAATTTTTTTTAATTAAAATACATAAAAAATAATAATTTAGTAATTATTTAGTTAATAAATAACCAAAATAAATGACCCAAAAAATTAATTTTAATAAAATTTAATGAATTATTTTTTAAAAATATTTTTTTAAATGAATATATCTTTTTAACAAGAATTAAAATTATTATATTCATCTTCCGTAATTTTCTTGATGTTGTTAAATTTAAATTAAATAAATAACTTTAAAATTTTTATTAATATAATTTTATAATTATAGATATTTTTTTAAATGGTTTAATATTACTTAAAATACTATCATATTCCAAAAAATATTTATATTTTAATGAATATAAAATTTTTTCTATCCATTTATTGTTTTATATTTTATAATAGACATACTATCTCCCAAATAATAAAAACATTGTTAGTGTGTTTCGGGTCAAATTAGTGCTTCATCAAGTTACAACAGATTCTGTTAAAATTAATATTTAACAGACATGGTATTTTGATATTCAGAATAAATGATCCATTTTTTTTATATTTATCAGTTTACTTTATTTCTAAATCATAAATTACAGAGATTAAAAAACTAGATACCATGGTAAAAATGGAGGAAATGTGAGTAGTCATAAGGACTAAAGGAAAAATGACTAAAAATTATTCATTTTTTTCATATAACGGTGGATAGACCATAATTTAAATACACTCATTTATTTTTCCTTTTTAGATGTACATTTTTAATGGATCCCTCCTGATAGTTAATACTTTCAAGTGTTTAAAATAATGTTACTCCCCATCCACTATTAAAAGGCACCTAGTCTCCCAAATTATTTACTCCTCTCAATGCATTTAGATCTTAAAAACCATACAAAATAAGTACACAACATCCTTACCATCATTATATTAGGTTATATTTTTTATTACTCCATAAATGTATGGTTTCATTGTAAACCTAAGAAGATGCCTAAAGAAGTGGTAAGGTTTCTAAACAAGTTTCATTATTTTATTTTCATGTAGATATCCATCAATAGTTTTTATTTAATTATTATATACTAAAAACATATTCTCAATATAATTTTATTTTATTATGTTATGTTTGATATTGACATTTACACACACATCAATGAGAAAGGTTTTGAAATCATTATTATTGTATATAGTGGACTACTTCCACAAAAAATGTTGTTGTCTTCTTTTTCATTACCACCTTTAATGATTTGGGATAATTATTGATATAATATTTCTATATAATATTTATAAATTTATTATATATCAGTAGTAATTATATCAAATAATCACTTTTTATATTCCATTATGTAAGATATATGATAATGTTGTTCATATGTATGATAAACTACCTCCTCAAGAATTGATGTGATTCGTGTTCACGAACACATTTCATGGAGTCTAATAAGGATAAATATAATTAAAATCTTAGATATAAAAGAAATATTATTATATTAATGTGATATTTATAGTTATTTTTTAATAATATAACATTATAATTCATACAAATTCATTCATTGAAAATGTGATAACATTTTTTGTGGATGTGTAGACTAGTACCTCCTCAAAGTGATATGTTTCCTTTTTCACCATAATATAATAAGAAATATATATATAGGTATATATAATTATGTCTTATTGTATTAATGTTATAATGATCAGTTTTTAAAGATAAATTTTACTTACCTTTTTCTATAATGATCATAAGAAATGGAAACATTACTCGTGCGTACATACAACCTATTCTCTCCAGGATCATAATGTTAGTTAATTTATGAGGATCATAAATAGTTATTGGTTTAAAAATTTTAATTTTTTATTATAAATTATTATTATTTAATTATTTTTTATAGATATTTTTTAAATAATGTCATCTTTATCCATAATAAACATACCACTGTCTTTTTGACATATAACATTAACATGGTCAATACATCCAGCATAAACATAATTCATTATGAAATTATATATAAGTTGTTAATAAGTGTATTAAATGTAATAATGAACTATAAAATAATTTATTATTGTTTAACTAATTAATATAAATATATTATTTAGGATGATAATTACACACATTACAAGTTAGACTCAACATGAGGAAATTTGTCTCAATTTCATTTCATTGAGGTATTTTTTTACATTATGCAACTATATTTAGTTAAAATGTTTATATACTAGACCAGTAAAAATTTATAACATGAATTTCTCTATTATCATTACATTTGAGTTTTTTTAATTTTTAGTTGTTCATATGGATTATGATTCAAATGTTTCCCAAGTGATTTGGGACATTTCATTTAAAACTATCGACTTTTAATATTTTCCCCAAATACACTCTTTATCTTCCAGGTCCATGTTTGCAAACTGATTTTATTAATATTTTAATATTTTAATAAAATATTTATATATTGATATATTGTGTCTCTATAATTTATTTCAATGATTTTTATAAAGGAATAATTTATGTGTTTTATAAGGAATCATTTTCCAAATGACAAAAGTGACATTCTTTTCAGAACGTAAATTATAGTAATGAATTTTATTCCTCTATTACTATTATTGGATTTATATATTATTGTAAAATATTAAAATATTCCCAAAATTATAAAAGATCTTTCTATTTATTTTTTGTATTTTCTTATGGAGAATGAAATATATAAGAAAATATTATTTTTAAATATTGTTTTACATATGTGTTAAAAAATAATTTAAATGGATTTTATGAAGAATGTGTGACATTAATTATTTTTTTAATTGAGAATTATATGAAATGGGTGATCTAGATAGAGCTTATATGAATGGTTTATTCCTATTACAGCTCGTGGGTGTTCCCGATATGACATAAAAAATGGTTGATCCCCATTATAGATGATGAGAAACTAGTGATATTGATATATTTTATATGAAGGGAGATAAAAAATATAGATCTCTAAAGAATATTTTATTTATTATTTTGAAGTAAAGTCATATTGGTATTCGTATTAAAAAAATTTTGAATAGATTTTAGGAATATTATGCTCTAAGTCACCTAAAATGAGTTATAATTACGTGTTCTGGGTTTTGAATTATTTATTTGAAAAAAACATGTCTGTGTTTTCGAGTGAAAATAATTTACTTATTTCTCCGAAAAAATGTTTATTTGAAGTTAAATATTTAATGGGATTTCATACTTTTACTGAAGTAATATCTTTTTTTCTTTTTATATACCTTACAAATATTTTGTACTCATCCCATGTTTTATAAAATGTTTTCTTTGGTTTTTTGAATGGGTTATTGAATTTAAGATGTCATGTTGAATGTATGGATATTTAACATGATACTAAATCATTCCTTATTAATAAAGGATTATATTATAGGAATAATTTATACAAATATTTATATCCAAATTTCAATTATATGGTTTTGTTTTGAATGAATTGTGGCATAATTTTGTATAACTATAAACCTGAAAAGAACCAAAAAGTAAAATAAATTATATAATAGAATAATACTCATGATCACGAAATGTTTAAAGTTAATATCTTAGAGTTTCTATCAATATATGATATTTAAAACATTATAGGTTAGGATAGTGTAAATTGAAATCTCTTATAAGATTTTACATTATTGTTGGATTGAAAAAGAAAATAGATATATATTATTTAAATGAGTCTTTATATATATTATATATGATCATAATGGTTTTCTGAATATGAAATAGAAAAACTATAGTGGGATGGAACAGAGAGGAAATTTCCCTTCTCAATCAACATCTCATGATGTTTATAATTGGAAATGATTAGTTTGATTCAATAATGGATCACCCGATAAAAGCATTAAATGGATGTGGGGTCAATTATAGAGTGGATCCCAATATACCATAAAGAAACATGTCTATAGTGGTTTATTTTATTGGCAAATATTCCCCATAAATTAATGGATCATCTGATACAATGGGATCAAAACGATTGATCAATGCCATTGGGATGATATTATAATTCATTTGATGTTTGTAATGTCATAAGGTAACTTTTTTCATCTTTTCATTTTTTAGTGGGATATGATCGATAGTGGCCTTTGGTTAAAAATACCCCAGAGGAAATTTATCTTAATGATATAGAATGTTTCATGTTTGAGAATATTTTCATTGAGAAATATTTTCCTCAGGTTGTTCTGCTTATGATGTTGGAAAAGCTCAAATAATCAATGAAAAAGGATGAATATTTTATTGCTACATATTATAAAAACATCACATTATTTTTGAGGTATGTTACCTAATATATTAACTAAAATAATAGTTAAATTAATATATTTTAATCTGGTTTAATACAAATATTACAGAAATCCATGTTTTTATAATAAGTAATATGTTATGAGTGTGTAGTTCATTGTGTTGAGAATGTTAAGATAGAGATTACCAACAACTATATGCCATGAGATGATAAGATTAAGAAATATTCAAGGGAGAATGATACAGAGAAGCAAATAACAATGAATCATGGAGTAAGCATGGAATTTTTTCAATGTATTGTAGAATATAATTTTTTTTTAAATTTATTCCATGATATTAAAAGTGTTTCTATTGTCATATGTATAGGGAAAATGGTGTGTGACTACATGCAATAGAGTCCTGAACAATAAAATATTATATAATAGAAAAACATTCAATATTATGATGATTTATATGAAATGATTTGGGAAACTATGATAAAAGTTTTCTGAAGATACATAATAGGGGTAGAAATCATCATGATCACAAGGAAAAATAGGGTGGAAAATAATTTCTCAAAATCTATAGTTAATGATGGTCCCTCAAGTGAAGTGGAGACAACAATTGAATGCTTGGTCATTTTAAATGGTTAATCAGTTTATAAATGAATTAGGTACCCATTCTTTTTTGTTTTTTTAATTTAATTACAATGAAATACATTTATTGTGTTCTAATAGATAACTAATATATATGTTAGAGGAAAACTTATTTCAAGAATAAATAATTTCACTGATATAGACATTATGTTAAATTTATTGATAAAAATAATGGTTAATTTGATCATTAATGAAATTTTGATAATAGAATAATAAGATTACTAGACATTGTTAAATAAATTTTTTATTGAATAACTTTGTAAAAAATATTATTAAAGGATACATTTTATTTTTTTGGATTTAAATCCCTCGATTTCTAATATGAAGTTGAAATTGAGATGACACAATTTCTTAAATCTGGTTGGATGTAAGGAATTAGTTTTTTAAAAGATTAAAATTTATTTCAATAACATAAAATATATGCAAAAAAATTGATATCTTATTTTACCCACAATAATGTGTTTCATCGATAGATTATGTTATATGGAAGTCCATGTTTTATGAACAACAATATACAATTAATATTATTATTTAATTTGATAGTTATTCTCTATATGATGGAATAGTTAGTATGAATATGATTACCTTACATATGAAAATATATTTTCAAAACTTTTTTATTAAATATCTATTGATTATTAATAAAATTATAATTATTTTATTGAAAAATTAATGTTTTCCACCAAATAGTTTATTTGAAATATACAGTTTATTTTTTCCTATATCATATAATAAAAAATTATTTTTACCAATTTTATAAAATATATATTTAAAAAAATTACTTTTTAATTAATAATATTAAAATTAATTTCAGTTGGTTTTTTTTGATGTTGTATAAAACGTTGACTTCTAAAGATTAATGAAAAAAGATTTTAATTTAAATCCTCATTTTCATATAAATAATTTATAATTTTAATTTAGATTTTGGATTGGTTTTAGAGTAATAATAGTTCAGTTATATATATATATATTAATCAAAAATAGTATATTTAAATCATTTTCATATAGTATTTTTATATTAAAACATTGTGACCATCTGAACTTGTTCACATTAAAAATATGTTTTTCAACAACATCAGCAGGATTGATTTTAAATTATATTATGACACATTTATGAATTGAATTTTCAAAAATATATTAAATATTAATAATCATCAGTATATATGTAATCAAATAATGTCAAAATAGTTATTTTTACTATAATTATTTGTGAAAATAGTTAAAATTAATTACAATGATTAATGTCAAACCGGGATTACTTAGTTATTAAACAAATAATATAAGTTCTAAAAAAACCTGGAAAAATTTCAAACATCCATTTCATTGAAATATTTATACCCTTATTACCTTTTAATATGTTTTTATGTTTATTAGGCACTATTCTATTAAATAGTTTTATATAAAATATCTAGTAATGAAAAAGAAAAAACATTATTCATCCTTGATTTTATTATCTACAATGAATTGGGATAGGGAAAACAATATTGGTTAAGTTATACATATTATTATGAATTATAAATTAATTTTTTATCAAATAAGAACTTATATTTATTTTTAGAGTCTAATTAATTACTTATAATTCTTAAGATATGACTACGAAAAAATTCTTTGGTTAACAAAAAAATAAAGTAAATGATACTATATTTTTAAAAAGTACATTAAATTGAATGAATTTGTGTCCTAAATTATATTTTTATATGAATATTTCATTTTATATAGCATTAAAATTAGTATATTCAAATCCCTTAATTTGTGTATATTTTAAATTAAATTAAAATATATAATATAAAATTTGATATTAATGATATTGAATAAGAAAATAATATTTTATAAAATGATATAAAATTAATAAAAAACATATAATATTCGAAGTTATTATAATATATATAAAAATATATAAAATTTCCCATTAATGGACCAATTGATCTTTTACACTAAACATATTCACAAAAAAAATTAAAACATTATTTTCATGGTTCATGTTGAAGTAGTGTTTTTGGAAATTACATGCAATTTGGTTATAATTAATTTATAACAGATTTGGAATTTTTTTAGAATAATTCATTATAAATTCGATAATAATTCTCACATTAATTTTATCTTAATTTATAAATTACATTGGTTAGAAAATTTATCACAATGGTAAAAACCATGCAGGTAAAATTGGGTAAACCTGAATACAATGAAATATAATAATAAAAATGATTTTTTTTGTGTTTTGTAAGTGTGTATTTAGAATAATTTCACTATAATTCATTATTTTTTAATTTTGGAAGAAACTTCGGTACGGTAGACCTCCCAAAAGAGAATAATATTGAATATTTACAAGAATGTCACTTATCCTCTAATAAAAAAGGGAACCCAATCTCCCTACATCTCCACACCCCTTAAGAAAATTAAGTCAAACAAAACCTACCCAAATCACTTCCCAAAAACCATAACCTCACCATAGAATCCTATTATTTAACTAGAAACTAGATTAGGAATATTTTAGTGCAGACCAAAGGAATGTAACTGAAGAATATGTAATGTTCTTCTAGAGGCATCATAATATTATTTCCATCTCCAAATCTACCAATTATTCGGATACCATTATTATATAACCAAATTAATATAGTAAATATAAATATAAATTTTAGTTCATTATTAATACCTACACCCACATACAATATAATCCAATTTTTAATGAAATAATCATTTATTTGTACAGCAGAGTACAACGTTGAGAAAAGATGTTGTTCATTTTTACAATTACACCTCTAATATATTGGATTAATGATGGTTATAAAGAATATATATGATATTTATAAATTATAATATATATGGGGACATTATATTATATAAAAATAATTAATATTCAAATATATAAGGGATATGATAATGTCGGTCATGTGTACGACAGACTACCACCTCACAAAGTGATGTGATTTGTCTTCACTAATGCATGACATTTAAGTTAATAAGTGTAAAAATAATGAATATATGTGATATACATGAAATTATATTATATTATTAATTATTTATCATTTTATCTATATAATATAAAATTTTATTTCTTTCTTTTTTATTCAAAAAAATAGTGATAACATCATTCATGGACATTTTGACTACAACCTAATTAAATCAATGTGATTCATTTTTTCATCCCCACATCACTATAATGATATATATAAGTATATATTATTATTAATAATGGTACTTATGGTATATTAATAATTCTATAAATTTAAATTTCACTTAATGTTTTATTATAATGATCAATAAAAATTGGAAATGTTACACAAGTGTATGCACGGCCTACCATCTCCATTATCATAATGTTAGTTCATTTTTCATAACAATATTACAATATTGGTTTTGAAAGTTTAAATTTTAAAAAATTATATTTATTTTATGATTTTAATTCTATAAATTTTTTAAAAATGACCACATTAACAATATTCATCCTACTAATGACATTTTGACAAATGAGTCGAAAATGATCATAAAATCCGACATAAACCTATGAAAATAATTAATTATATATATGTTTTTGATAAGTGAAATATAATTAATAATAAAATATAAAATTTCTCTCTCTTATAAAAATTTAAAAAAATTTATTATCTAGTAATATAAAGGCACACATGACGAATCAGACTCATGGTAAGGGAATCCATCTAAATTTTATTTAATTGATACATTGATTTATATTGTACACTTATATTCAGTTATGTAGATAATATCCACACAGTATGAAATTTAATATCATGATTGTATCTATTACCATGAAATTTAACTTTTTAAATGTTAATCATTCACATGACTTATTATTCAAGTGATTCCCACGTGATAAGTGAATTTTTCAATAAAAAATATCTTTTATTGTTTTTCCATGAAACCATATTTATTATCCATGTCCTTTTTCAGAATAATTTTTCTTAATATATTAATTATAATTTAAAATATTTTATTGTTAACTTTCTTTCACTATATTTTATTTCAATTTTATTCAGATATTAATTATTTTAATTGTTTTATGAAGAATGTTTAGACAAATGAATAATTGGATGCTTTATTATTAACGTAAACGTTAATAATGACTTTACACTAATGTGAATTTTATTTTTTTATCCCATACATATAAATCAAACATACATTTATAATTTAATAACCTTATTTCAAATTTTAGGGAATTTTCTAATTGATAATGGGTTTTAAATAATTTTTTCTGAATATTTATTATTATACATATAAATCAAAAAATTTCAAAGGGTGTTATCTAGAAAGTGTTTTATTCATGTTAAGGAAATTGATCATTATATGAAATGGGTCACACTATTACATCATATATGAAGAGTTAAGCCTCATTTTTTCCCATGAGTGATACCAATATATATTATATGAAGGGTCGAGCCCCATTATAGCTCATGTGAAACAAGTGAACCCGATATATATTATACTAATTATTGCGAACCATTTTATATCATGGGTAAGCCTGATATATATTTTACAAATAGTTACCTCTATTATATATTTCTTATTACTTGGGTAATTATTATACCATATGTCGGGCATCTAGTTATTCGAACTATAAAATGTTTGATATGATTTTATGAATATGATACTCTAATTTACCTTAAAGTATTATTGTGTTCATTCTATGTGTTTTAAAGGATTTATTTAAAAATAAAATGTGAGTGTTTTATTTTGAAATTTTTTTATTCCATTCACTCAAAGAAATTTGATTTAATTGAAAATAATTAATGTTAATTTATGTTTTCACTATATTATTTATTTCCATTATCTATAAATCCCATGTGGATACTATGTGCACATCTGATTTTTTTTTAAAAAATCACTAGGCTTCGAGACTGGGAAAGGATTGGAAGAATACATGTTTAAGGTTATGGATATTTTATATGAAAAAATTCATGATTTATTTAAAAAGTTTAATATTATGGATTATTGGATACTAATCAGATGTTTCCTTATAATCTCTGTATTTTCAAAATATGAGGATATTATCCTATTTTTAGACATTTCAAGTATACTTTTCCCTGAATCCTTTAATAAAAAATCTATTATAATAATCCCCATAATATTACCCCATATTAAATATTGGATTGTATATACATTTGATAGGATTGTAAAACATAACATATCAATCATTGATGAAATCATTAACTCCCAATTTATCCTTAACTAATATCATCCAAATATCCATTTTTATATCACCCTGCTCTAAAATTTTATATAGTACCTCATATACGTGACCATCTTATCAACATGTCACAAAGAAAATATATCATTTCAATACTTTCACAACACCTTTTCTATTTAGAGTTCTACTGAATCATGATAAAATACTAACAAAAAACCCCATGTTATGTATATATATTATGAGTTTTTTCATATTAAACTACATAAATTTTTGATGATTCTTCAACTGATCCCATTAATACAATATATAAATAGCATGAATCATGTAACCCAAAATCGGTAGTTAAATTACATCATTATTATAAGATATATGTTTTCATGTCCCAAATTATATAATACTTTTGTTGTATTTTTTAACAGTATACATAATTGATTGTCAAATTATTTTTTAAAACATGAATTATGACATAGTTAAGGTAATTATTCAACATTATTTTAGTCATTAAAAGATTTGTTATTAATAACCTTGTGAAAGGAAACAATGTAATTGTGAGATTAGTTGTTCTGTAAGGGTTATGTATTGTCGAATATATCATTATTCAATAAGTATTAATCAATTTGTAATTGTAAATAACAAAAAAATAATTTCATTTAATTAATTACTTGAATATCATTATTAAATAAGGCAGTAACAAATATTTCAATGTATGTTGACGAAAACACATGTAATTTAACAAATTACAAGATCAAAAAGGCATACATGGATGATATCAATGTATAAATATCAAGGCTAATAATAATATAATTCTCAATGAAATAAATTATTATTATTTTAAATTAACATAAAAAACATAATTAAACGAGTATCTTAAAGTCCTTTCTCATTGAATATTTTGAACTATCGGAAATGAAACATGTAATCTACCTTACTGATTTTCCGGATGAATGTTGTTGAAGCCCATGGGGGATATATAATTTCGGTTCCCACCCATCAATTTATGTCTAATTAATTCCTCATATTATTAATTATATATTAAAATCAAGAATAGTATGCCTTATTAACAATTACCAAAATTTGGAAAATAATAAGAATTTATCAGTGTTTCAAAAGAAAATCAAATAACATAAAATGTTAAAAATTATATGTTGAAATGTTTTAATGTTAAATAAATAATTATATCCATGAAAAATAATATCAATATTTAAGGTAAATTGAATTTCAATTGATCTTAATAAATATAATGTTTCAAGAAAATGTTAATGAGTAAAAAATAATCAAGAAAGTGAATGTCAATAATTTCATTGATCAAAATGATCAAAAACTACAAAGTGAAAGAATAATTATGGTATCATTAAAAAATAACCTATGTGTAGTATGTTTAAATTAAATTTTTGTTTTAATTGATATTTTGAAATACCATAAAAATATCATTTAAACCATTATTAAGGAAAATATCATTTTAATAGTGGAAATCATATTTGATAACTGAAAATTCCATAAATATTATTAAAAACATTTTCACTAAATTTAATAATGGAAACATATTATAAAGCTTCAAATATATTTCTATTAATGATATTTGTAAATATTTGTTTATATTGGGTACTTTAAATCAAAGCTTCCTCTAACAGTTTCCATTGAAAATTAAAAAAGTGCATTATTTACAAAATTATAGGAAGATTCAATTCACATTTTGAAAATACTAAACATGGGTAAAATTAAAGTTAATAAATAATTGGATAATATTTAAAAATTGTTGAAAAAATTTATAGAGAACTTCTATTTGGAATAAATAAATTTTGACTAAAAAAGAAATGAAGCCGTATTTTAAGGAAAACATTTTTAAATAAATTTGTAAATAAAACAAATTAATGAAAACTGTAATATTGATTAAAATTTTCTTTAATACTAAGAGGAGGATATAAATAATGGGGTTTTTTAGCAAATTATCAAATAATTTACATCCATATAAATTCATCCATAAAAAATTTCTATTAAAATGTGGTTGATTCATAAACCCTTAATGCTTCAGTAACTTCATAATCATAACCCACATGAATGTTAACATTTCATGTAAAATGTTAAATACTATTTAATTTAATTAACATAAAATAAAATATCAAATGGGTAGTATAGACACATAATAATGTTAAATAAAACCATAATACGAAATATATCTCAACTTAGTGGAATATGAGGATGAGGTCTCTTCCAATGATCATACTTATGAAATAAAAATTAATCAATGAATTTATTGGGTAAATAAAATATAAATCCACATAAATATTGTAAACAAAAAATAAAATAATTCCAATTCAATAAAAACATAATCAATTAATATCAAACTCAATTATGAATCAATAAATCCCAATGCAAATAAATTCGGTTTTGAAATTCGAAACACTTAGTAAATTTCATTTCAGATACACAAGGATGACATATTTACAATTTCAAAAAATACCATGAATTATATAGGATAAATTATATATCCATTAACAGACTATTATTTACACTATTAAAAATAAATCAACGTAGGACACTAAAATATTCTTTAATGAACGAAAATTGAGATGGAATCCCAAGCCTCATATTTTACTTTAGTTTAATGGTATTTTAAGTCATTTATAATGGTTTTAAATATGTTAAAAACATATAAAAGAAAAAAATTCATATATATAATTACAGAAATTATATTATAATAACATTTTATCACCTATTTGTTGAATATATATCAATATTACCATTGTTTTATGTGTAAAATTCTTTGTATTATTATTACTATTTTATCAAATAAGTTTTATTTTATGTAAATATGATATAGTTACGTAATATATTGAATTTTTTGAACGTTTTAACTTTCATATTTTTTCATTTTAAATATTTTTATAATCAATAATGATTTTTTCTCATGGGAAATGAAGGGAGTCACTTCATGGACATGGAAGGATGAATGTATGCATGAGCAATAATATCAATCCCATTATGGGTAAAAGAGTAAGTAATTGTATGAAATTTTTATATCATTAAAAAAATTTCAAATCCTGTTATTATATATATTCATTATATCCAACACTATAATAATCAATTTTTTCCAGTGATATAAAAAATTACATCTATTCTAGTGGTAGCATCTTGTCATACAATTGAGTGATGGATTTATTTTCCATTTGATAGAGGTGGATATTCCAATGACCCAAAAATTTAATATATTTATATTACATGGTTTTAGATGAATTCAAAATATATGAAAGAAATACATTCTAGAGGACCATATAGGATTAGTGTCTTGAATGACTAGACACAAAATCTTCATATTTCATGAATGATATTGAACATCTCTATAAGGACACATTTTTTGGCTTATAAGACATTGAAATATTTATATATATAAATATTTCCATGGATATGTGATGATATGGTTTGTGATTATGAGGCTTGGTGATCTCAAAATTAATTTACTAAATGTATTAAAGATATTTTATATTTTGTGCACGAATCATTATAAATAAAATGCGATAAATCTTAAATTGAATATCATATAAAAAAGAGAGGACAATTGAGTTTGGAATGTAGTGTGTACCTTAGGAACAACATCAAATGGTTCGGTATAGGGTGTTCATACTCCTCGATCCTTGGATGTATATTCAGTGGATTATTGAATTATTGAACTAATTAGTCCATTTTTTCAACCTAAATGAAAAACCAAAAAGAATATTTTCATTGAAAATCCTATAGGTTTATCCACATAAAAACATAGAGGATTCTAGAGCTTCTCTTTTTTCCATCATTGGGAAGTCACCTAAGATGATAATGAAAAATTTTATCATAGCATTTTATGATGTTGTTAATACAATTAATTCCATTGATAATTGTTGAGAATTTTCATCACCAAAAAAATGATCTAATCCCCGTATATGAGTCTCAAATTGGCAATTTATGCCCTTTTTGTTAAATAGATTGAGTAGATCGATCATAGTTCTTGGTTATGTGTGATTTTATATTTGGTCGCATTATCATGTATTGAAATATGAATTGATTATTCAGTGTTTTATAAACCTAGTTCCTCGTTTGTGATCACTGTCCAAGAAAACAAGGCCAAATATGTTTAAACCTTTGTTTTCATGAATTTATCTCAAATCAATCTTCCTATTCTTTATTGGCCTGCCCCCAGTCCAATTTAGACATTTTTGGGTGGTACTATTCTATATCAGACCACCAGAATCCTTAAAATCTATGAATTAGTAATATAATGAATAATATAGCATAGATCTAGGATATTGTGGGTATTGGGCGATTCTCTAAATGTTGATACGCTATATATTCAATGGAAGAAGGATCAGGACGTACAGTGGCATACGAGTACACAAAAACTCAACTAGAGAATGGATTTCTAGCCATCAATGGGAAACTGATTAATTTATACCAGATCTAGAATTTTATGGAACAGTTCACTCAAAAATCAAAGTGTAATTACTTGATTTGAGGTACTATAACTAGATTTTAAATTATATGAAAAAAATATATAACCATTTTTCACAAGGATGAACACATGTTTTGATTTCCCTTAAGTGTGTCACCTATGATTTTGGAAAATAAATTGTATAGAAGAATGTGTGGCCATCTTACATGCCCTATTCCACTTCATTAGATAGGTAACCATTTTGGATGATCACATGGATGATATCTTACTTGAAACAAGATGGACATCTATATGGTCATGTAGCCAGGTACACAGACATGGTCAAGTAAAATGGGTGGATCCACGTGTGAGGCGACATGTCATTTACAGAGTAAAGAGCCATGATGTTAGTACACAAAAATTTCTATATGGACATAACCTATTCCCAATGCATACAATAATAGGGATTGTGAGAAGTTATCCACCACGAACTCAACTACAAAGTGCAGCGAGACCACACATCATGTATCCCATGGTTCCTCTTGGTTAGGAAATTCATAATGATGATTTTCATCACATTAGCTTCAAAATAAGATTATTTAGAGCTTAACCCACCTATCAAATAGGATGTGTTCCCTTGATGATTATATTGTATTTCTAACAAGTATGGGAATAGGTCTTCTAGAGCTTCCTTTTGAGTGAATCCCGCCTCATGCACCACAGCGCATGACCTCGATGACTAGATTTGAACCCTCATATGGTTGCAAGGCAGTGGTACTTGATATCTATGTAGAAACCCTATCATATATGGTGTGGGTTCTCAATGACCTGAGTGGAACCCCTCAATCACAGCAAGGCGAGGCTCCTCGACCTATAAATTAGAAATCAAACTAGGTTTCGTGTTGGTCATCTACCCATCGACTAGAACCCCTATCAATTAGGACATGGTTCCTCATTACACTTTGGGGGAACCCCCCCCCCCCAATATTGGAATGGGACCACTATGGATAATAATTCAATGAAAATACCCATACCAATTGGGGAGATGGTCCTCTTTGTAGATATTTTCCCACCTAACAATATAACAAAATGATAATGCACAACTTGACATGCATAGTTACTCATAATAATACACATGAGATGTTGGGAATAATTGATAGACATTTGAAACTATTGGATACTCTTCATCCTATTCTAAGAAATGTAATGGATCTCCCCTTATGATCTCATTTATGATTACTTTGGAAAAGTGTGTGTCTATAATTATATATTCATATATATTGACACCATAAATTCGGTTACCCTTCTTCCATGAGAGGTGAAGATGTGTGGTGTATTCCACATGCTTTCCAATTTTAGATTATTAGGCTTAGAAGATTTTTCTTTACTAATATTTGAGGAAATTACATATTAGGTAGTAAATCTACTCACCATGCTGAGAAACATTTTCTTAGACATTGTTATATTCACTATTTTTTGGGTTGTTCTATTCTCTTTGACTGTATCATGAATATAGTTTCGTTCATTCAATCATGTATCTCTTACTACTACTCTTTCATTTTTTGAGGCACACTACTAGGTATATATATACTCCCCCATAATTGGGATTTTACCACACATTTCATGTCTTGCATAGATGATGAATAGTTTGGTGTGGAATATAGAGAATATTAGGGATACTTATTACATAGGACAATATATTGTGTGTGTATTTTGGTTTTCAAAAGATATTATCTCTCAAAAGATTAAATTTATTATTTGGTTAGAATGGGAGATATTTATGGTTGGGTGTTTATTTTTTTACTTATGTATTTATTTTTCACTGTCATAATCTTATACACCCTAGAGGTTATGCCTACTTGTCTTACATTTAAGTTGTGTTGCATCTTTTTCTCTTTAATTATTCAATTATTCATTGATATGGTAGTGTCTGTGATTATAGGTACGTAGGGAAATTTCTCCTTATGTTAGATTGGAATTTGATGATGGTACCCACCCCTAATCTAATAAATAATGTTTTTTATTTGTTTGTCTCAAGCATCGTCTTCGATCAAGTCATGACATATTGGTATCATAGGGGGTTGGATCCAGGTAACATTTTTCGGACTAGTCCCATTATTAGGATTTGGGTGGGTTTAGTGAAAAATTATCAAAGTGTATCAAGTGTCACTCTTAGTCCAAGGGTTCTAGAAATGGAAGGGGTGGCTGACATATCCATTCACTAAAACATTGAATTTTGATATGTTGACTCAGCAAATCGATACATTAGATTCATTATCAATGGAACATAGATCACATAATATTGATAATTTGGTATTCATTGTTGATAAATATCCCCAATTATATATATATATATATATATATATATTCTCATCTGAATGAGTTGTGTATTTTTTAAAATTTATGGATGCCTCCGCAATGAAAGCCAATCAGGATACCAGATATGGATCATGATGTCAATTAGATGATTGATGAGTCTCTGGTTCATTGTCCATCCAATGACCTCATTCATCCATGAGTATTGATTGTAGCACCTCTACTGATCATGAAGTAGATTATCCCACTAAAGAATGATGAGTATGTGCAGAGGCTTAAGAAACAGTGCAAGTTCAAGAGAGAGAGGTCATTGAGGTTCCGCGGCGGGATAAATCCTCATGCTATAGAAAATATTCCGGAGTTAGTGGACCATATCATTATGCTCATTTTCACCACAATGAATATGGTAGTTTTTTTTTGATGATATCCTTTTACACATAGCAGTTTGTCAATGTTGGAGCACTGTTACGAAAATGCATGATGAGTCCACAATATTAGGAACTAATTTCTTATATCTTTCCAATGAGGAGTACTTCCCATCTTCCATGGGCTCAGTTCAGATTTCGTAGATTCTAATGATTCAGTGAATAGTGATGAAAATGGATTTTTATTCTTCATGTTTCACATTTCTTACATCATACTTCATCGGTATGTTTTGGGATGGCTACTTCTAAGAGTGGTATATTTATTGGGGAATCTGCAATGAGATTTGATCTAGTGTTTTTCCATTGTTCATCCCAACTATTTCATAGTGCTAAATAAGGAACTAGTGACAAAGAGATTTATTTCAGAGGGGATCTGGAAAACTGGAGTTGGTTGTGGGCATTATAAGGCTCAGTCTTCTCCAGCAGCTAATAGATTCCAGTCATCATGTTTTAGCGTCTCAATGTATCATATCTATCCCTGATCAAAATCAGTAATGTTTTCATATGAATCATTGATGAATATGTTATCCAATGGACGGGTGGTAATTTTATTGTTATGGGTGAGGTCATATTGGGCGTGAATTCCCAACCCCACATGTTTAGATACACATAAAAATAGCTAATGGACCACCACGAAAGATGAATCCTTGTTATCCAGGATCTCCAAAGCATGGACAAGCTAGTCCCCATGGAGTCAGAGTTGGAAGAGGTGCATGGGGAGATATGCGTGATGAAAAAATATTTGAGATCCTTTAATCACCACCACCATGAAGCCAAAATCAGGACAATATAGTTGGTGGTGGGGGCATCGGATAATTGCATGCTTTGTAGGCTTATGACCTCACATCTAACAAGTTAAAAAGTGGTATGATTGGGTATTTTCAAATCATTATTTTGTATTAGTAGACTTAGATTCCTATGATTCCATAATATTTAAACTCTTATTATGTGATATGGAGCTCCCATTAGAGGTTCAAGCATAATAGTAATGTCTTGAGTTCCATAAATGGAAATCATATTCAGTATCTTTTCTGTGTCGGTAGTGAGAGATATCTTTTAAAGGAGAGTGGTTCATGTGGGACTTTTTGGGCATCACAATGGAACCCTATAATGCCATATTTTTTATTTATTGGCTATCCATGGTCATTACCATGATTTATTGTATTCACAGAGTAGTCAGATGCCTATACAGTGATGGGATGAGATTTTCCTTTATGGGTCAGAGATATATCAGGGTGAGACAAGTGGGTTCTATATTGATGAAGATACAAAACATCTCCAATATATTAATGAGTATATCCATTATTTTAACAGTAACTTTAGGCATCTCAAATCCTTCAGTTGTGGATGATTGTATGGAAGTATTCCTTCAAAACCTTTTGGGACTAACTATGAGGAAGTATATGGATTCTTTCATCGACATTCATTTGGGAACCATATTTTCATATTCTGTGGAATATCAAATGGAACCTACTGTGAATTGTGAGTTTTGACTTAGTTGTAGGACCTTTGATAGAATGTTTTCATCCCACATAGTGTGTCACTTGGGTATCTCAAGTGTTGTTCATGAAAAAAATGGATTAGAGCATGTGGATTTTCATATATTTTCTTCACATGAACAAAGACATGGAATTTTCTAAGTACCCCTTATTGAGGATTAACAACATCTTTGACTAATATGATGTGTAATATGGTTCTCAAAGATTGATCTCAGGCCATAGTACCACTAGTTGAGGGATTGCGATGATTTTATTCAAATAGTGACATTCAAATGTCACTACAAATAATATGAGTTACTATTTATTCCCTTTTGTGTGACAAATGTTCCGATTATGTTTATAGATTTTATGAACAAGATCTTTTAGTTGTACTTCGACTTTTTTGAAGTTTTATTCATTGACAACATAATAACCCACTCTTTATAAGTGTAGGAACATTTAGAGATATCGAGTATGGTTATAGTTTTTCCTTGAGATTACCAACATTATAGGAAAAACTTGACATCCCAGTTCTAGTTTCATGGTGTTATATTTCTAGGTAATATAATATATCAACATTGTCTATCCATGGACCTAATGAAGATTGATGCAGTTCTTTTTTGGGTGCCTCATAAGATTTGGTTGTGGGTATAATGATTCCATGACATAGAAGGGTACTAAATGAGGTTTGTAACAGACTTCTCCATAATTTCAGCCCCTTTGACTACCCTGACCCAAAGAGGGAATGTTTTTAAATGTTCTGAGTAGTGAATGTGCTCCTTATGTGATTTGAAGCTACAGATTATGGGTGACCTATGTTGAGATAGCCATATGAGGGAATTGATTTCATACTGTATTGTAATGCTTCAAGAGATGGTCTCAGTTGTGTGTTGATGCAACAATAGGATGTTGTTGCATATGGGTTAAGTTAGTTGGTAACCCAATATCATTACTACACCACTCATGAACTAGAGAAGGAAGTGGTAGCCTTTTCCATAAGTATTTGGAGGAACTAATTTCTAGAAGAGAACTTTATCATCATTCGAGGAAATTAGATTCATAGGTATGTAATCATGAAGATAAAATTGAACCTGAGAAAATGACACAGGATGGAATTCTTACAGGACTATGATGATGTTATAGTATATACCCTTGGGAAGGGATACATAGTAGTAGATTACCTTAGCAGGAAATCCAATGAATGATTTGGGTAGGAATCGTTTGAGTAGTTGGGATCCATACGACAAACCTGCTGAATCAGGAGGGTATTGGTTTCTTCAGTCAATGGTGTTGACTCCTTCTCTCCTCATGCATTTTAGAGAGTCCCATATAGGATACATCAACGGTGAGGTCTTTTGTGACATTATATCTACGTTGAACCCACCATATGTATGTTATAATGGAGGAAATCATGTCCCCCTTTTCTAGGGATGGATACTAGTCCCAGTCCTGATTCAAGAGGAGGTAGTAAGAGAGTTCCACACTTCTCCCCTTATTGTACATCCCAGTGTGTGGAGGATGTAATGATACCATTAGTGTCAATTTGGGTGGTTTTTAATTAGTGAAATAAGAGTTTATTTCATCTCCCATTCCATCACCTGTAAGTAGGTGAAGGATGAGAACTAGGAACCAATAGGACATTCATATCTCCAAGAGATCCTAGATTAGAAGTAGAAAGGCATATCCATGAAATTTGTGACAGAGCATCCATTGATAGTGAAGGTTCATGATGAAATCTCAGTTATTGTTTACTGAAGAAGTATGTATGTGCACTTCCTTGCTATTAAGGAGAATAATTTGGTGGAGTGCTTGAGACAGTTGTATGTATATGATATTTTTCTCATTTTGGGTGTGCCCTTGATAGTTGTCTCTGATTGTGACACTAAATCTACATCATGATTTGGGAGTGGACTGTAGAAGGAATTTAAGACCAAAAAGAGGATGATTTTAACCTTTCACCCCTAGACAAATGAGAAGACTAACAACACTGTATATATAACACCTCAATATTGTATGGTTTGTTTCAACACAAATAATTTCAATAAATTAGATATATTATATTGCACAAAACATTGATTCACTGGGAGACAACACACTATTTTTACAATCATGTTATAACCTAGATATTAATCAAAACATTCTCTACCTCTCTGAATTGAATTTAGAAAAATTGACATATATGGTTATGATCAGTATGTTTTTTAGAATTTGATTGGTTCGACTTAATTTTTTAGTGAATAGTTACTTCACACTTTAGAATAGTAATATATCCTTATGAATAGTCAAATGACCATTATGGATAGTACATCATCCAAATGAATAGTCTACTCATTCTAGAATGTATATATAAAATTGAGGCACATTACAAATGAATGTATGATATAATTATATCCTATTATAAGTAAATGAAAATTTTTAGTATTTATTAATTATGTGTTGGAATTTATATAGGTAATAAATTATTAATTAAAATTTAATAATTAATAAATTTATTTAAACGTTAATTAATTTATATAAAATGAATTCAGAAATAATTTCTTTGGGTCTTATGATATTAGGATAATCTAATGAGACCTTATTTAATTTTTTAGTGTATTATAAAATCTGTTATAAAATTTAAAAACTGTATTTTTTGAATAAATGGTTATTTTAATTTAAAATAATTTTATTATTTATAGATAATTATTTTCATAAAAGGGGGTTCTTTTTTAAATTCTACCCATTGAAAAATGTTTTGGGTGAAATTTTTGGTATTTTATTAAATACTTGAATTTATGGTGAATATTAAATTACTTTAATTTTCAGTATATATAAATTATAAGTTAAATACACTATTAATTGAGTCATGGATTATGTAATAACCTTTGGTTAGAACTCACATGCACTAATTAATTTATATATTTAAATGAATAAACACTATTTATGGTCTGGATTAAAATAATAATAAAATGAATACAATAATGAGAAATCACCCCTCTCATCCACTATGAAAATCACCCCTCACACCCTCTTCTCCACACTCCTCTATGCCTTGATTATTTTTATTGTTCTACCAAAATATTATTCCCGTGTATATGCACACTTCCTGGAATACTTTGGGTAATGACCCAAGTGTTTATAGAATAATACCTTTTGATTTCTATTAATACTTATAAATAAGATATTAATTTTACATTAAAGGGGTTGCTTTTTTCTATAGCATACTCTAGATTCAACATGGTGTTTCTCCAAAATAATATGTTTCACACAACATTATGATATACCAAAAAATAATAGTGTAATAATATTATTATTTTAAATAGTAGTTAACGTCTAGCCATTGGAATGATGGGAATGAATAATATCAATATAATGTTGATAAATGTTTTACACATGTTTAAATAATGATTCAATGGTTACCAAATTTATTAGCAATGGAAATAAAAACCATTTGAATATAATGGATAATTTTTTCTAAGAAACATAGTTCAAAGAGAATAATTGTGTTTTCATATCACTCTTTATGGATTTTTATTTAAGGAAAAATATATGATATATATTCATGTAATGTTTTAAATTCATCTTATATGTTTTTTAGATATGATATAAGAACATATTAGATTTTTCAGTTAATAGAAGTATTTTTATAAAAGTGTAGTTTTACTACCTTTAAGTGGTGAACACTTTTTAAACATAGTTTCTGTCACATGTATATATTCTATTTTAAAAGATAAAAATATTATATAGAATTGGGACATAAAAATTTACGTTGGATAAATTTCTATTAATTTTCTAATAAAGATCATTTTTTGACGAATAGTGAGAAATACTGCATTTTAAGTCAGAACTACCTTTTGATCTAATTTATTTATATAGATATATTGTAATTTTAATTGTTTTTAAAGACCAATTAGATTATAGATTTACCATTTAATCTAATTTTGGTTATTTAAATTAATTTAACATTGAATTTGTACAAAAACATATGTCAATCTTTTTATAGTTATTTCTTCTTTAAAACCCCCTTTTTGGTTTTGGAAACGTGAAATAATTTTAAATAAATTTCTGCCAATTTTTTGTATTAAATTTGGGTAAATAGATTCCAAATATGGAATAATTATGTGCAAATTTTTAAAATAGGTACATTTTATTTTTATTAATTATGAATAGTAACATCAATTTTAATTTTATATACCATGGTTAAAGGGTAAATATGGTAAATAGGGGTAAAAATAATATTATAATAGTATGAAACTACCCTAGCATGTGTGTTAATGCTATTTAATGAGATATGTCTGACCATGGGCATCCTTGGGTCGATTTTATGACCCCATGGAGCAACATAGATTTGAAAATGACATTTTATAAGAATCAATTTAAAGTAAAGAAAAATATAGCAAAAACAAGTTTCTTTTATTAAATCTATTTTTATATGAGTTTATATAAGTGGTCATTTAAACTATAAATAATAATTATAAATATAAAAAAATTTCTGGCATAAATGTATTTTTTTATATTTTTTAGATTTCAAATTAATATATTTATTTATAACACACTGATGATGTAGTGATTACCTTATTAATTAGTGATTTAAATAAATATTATTACAAATATTAAAAAAAATTGTGAAACTTTTTATACAATTAACGAATTTAAGGGATGATTATATAATTTTTCCTTTGAATTAATGAAGTTTTTTCAATGGAATCATGTTATTATGGATTTTTAAATAAGTCATGATATGAATAGAAAATATTTGACCATAATGTGTTTTTAAATAAAATAAAATTTTATTAATTGAATTTAATAGTACTAAAAATAAATTATTTGGCCAAATGACATATATAATGTAAAACTTGTAATTTTTAAACAACATCAGGGTGTATTGTAATTTTGTTGTAACTATATTAACCATATAGTATGAATTTACAAGATGACATGGTAAGGGTCGAATTCATCAACTAATCGTTAATGATTGAAGATAAGGTTAAATTTGTGAACTATACTTGTCTAAAACCTATTTGTTCAGATGTTTTCAGCCCAAAATAATCTTTTATTTTAAATAAATGACATTGAGAACATTTGGAACTAGAAATCATTTTATAATAAATTAATATTTCAATAACATTATAAAGTGCCCCTCCCACCTCTTATAAAAAGGCATCACACTACCATATTTTTAACATCTCTAAGTCCCCTTAAATTATCCAAATTATTGTTAAATAATCTCCAAAAATCATTCACATAATTCTTGAATACATTAATTAGGCATAACACAATTCAAGAAAGAATTTAGGCTCAAATCAAAGGGAGCTACATGTTTCATGAGGTAGCATATTCTCTATAGCTTCTTTCCATTATTTAAATTCATCACAAACTATTATATTCTTAATATTATATTACATAAAAAAATTATCTGCAATATACTATGATTTTATATGACAATGATTCTATCTACACATACACACACCTCTATCAAATTGAAAAAATATACTTTTTTTGTGTACGTTGAACTACTGCATCACAAAACAATGTTTGTTCGATTTTATCCTACCACCTATCATAGTGGATTTTATGAGGGAATTTTATTTATATATGATATTTATATTTTCTTTGTTATATTTTAATTTTTAATATAAACATAACATTATTATTTTCATGATGACTAAATATGATAATTTTATTTGTAGATGTTCGTACTACCACCCCCTCAAAGTGATATGACTCATTCATGCAATACATGGAATGTATAATGGATAGAATTAATGAACATATGTTACATATATATATCATAATATATTATATTTTAATTATAAAATACCTATGTATCATTTATTTTTCATATCCTTAATATGAAAAGTAAATGAAAGTGGTGTTCATGCATTCGTACGACATACCATCTCCATTAATAGTGAATTTAGTTTATTCTCTAAAATTGTTATGGACTATTATAAATACATATATACTGGATATATATTATATTTAAATCTAGAAAAATTTATAGAGATAATGTTCTTTTGACCATATGATCAATTTTTAATTATAACTAGATCATTATCGACTCAAGAACCCAATATCTAAAAAACGACCGATATTAACTTAAATAATTATGTAATTCTTAAACATGGTAATAATTGATATAAACATAATTATAAACTAGAAAAAGGTTCATAATCATGTATAAATTAACATTATTTTATTATTCCGGATGAACAAAGAACATACATGACAAATCAGACTCAAGGTAAGGTACTCTATCTCAATATCTTTTCATTGAGGCATATTTCAAAAATATACACCTCGTTCTATTATATGGTGTATAATAATCACATAAAACATTTTAATTCATTCAATGTAAATTTTTTTTGTGTGAATTTCTTTACTAAACTACTAATGGAATATTTTTAACATATGTTGTGATGACGTCATTTCTGCCACTGTGATAATTTTTTGGTATTTGGCTTCCTTAACAAGACGTAATGTTTTTAAAAGGAAAACAAATACCAAATACCATTATTTTTATTTTCGTATTGAACATGGTTTTTAAAAAATAATGAGTATTTAAATATCTTGAAATTATTTCCTGTGATTGAAAATCAAATGTTATTAGTGAAATGTTGATATTTGCAATATTTTATTTGTTATGATTATATAATGTTACCAAGAAATTTGACATGTGGTTACGTGATAAACCAATGATGAGTAGTTATGTGTTAAAACAAATAATGGGTGGTTCCATGATAAACAAAGAATGGGTGGATACGTTATAACCTCCAATTCATTAGTTATGGATGTCAACCCTATAACTATTCCATTTAGTGATATGTGTGTAATTCAGCCAAATAGTTATATGTTTCTTCCGAAAGATACCTTTGTATGCTATAGGTTGATTTATATGAGATTTAATGGTAATATTTTGGTTTCAATAATGGAATGTAATGAGCATATATTCAGTGACATGTATTATGTACTTCATAAAGGTGAAAAGTAATAGTTTTCGATAAAGTATTTATGTTCTTCATGTTATACCTAGACTAATATAATTATTTATTTATATATCTCTTACGGGGCATTTAATGCTCATCCCATTTTTGGAATGGTTTTTCATAGGACATAAGGAATAATATAGTCATGGATGTGATCAAGGAAAATTTAAGCTATTAAAACATGAAACGATGTCATGTGTCGTTTTAAAGAGTTTTGTTTTATGAAAGAAGTGGATATTGAGTAGGAGTGTCTACTTTTAATATTCAAGTAGCATTGTTAATGTAATGGCCTAATTTTATAAAACTCTAAACATGGAATGATCCTCAATGTAGAATTATTGACATAACTGAAGACTATGTAATGTTTGAGGCTGGGGCCTTATAATTGGAATAAGATGTTGGTTTAGTTATCTTTAGATGATTGGATGTTATCTCAGAATAAGTGAAATAACAAAAGATTTATCGTATTAGAAATAATAGTAGATATTTTAAATAAATTTAACAAGTTTAAGATAACATGAATACATATATCTTATTGTTTACCCTCATTATGAGATATTATATGATGATTTTATTGATATTATCACACTAAACATTTTGGTTTTAGTAAATGGTTGGATCTAGTAGGCACCAATGTAATAATAGATGTAAAGGAAACTATGAAACTTTTCAAAATGTTAAACTTAATGAAATGGGAGATGTAATGATAACTCTTGTGGTTATTATTAAGAAGTAATTTGAGGTCACGATTGACCACCTAAACCATGGGGATTTTTCTAAGGCATCATATATTCTAGAAATGAATCCCTATGGAAGATCATGTAATAATCATAAAGTTAAGTATATTAAAAACTAAATGTCTCAAGGATGTGGAAATAAACACCTAGAAAAATTATTCCAAAGGATTAGAAGATGTTATAGATATGGTATTGAAGGTCATAAACCAATAACCTACCGTGGAAAACAAAAAAGTTAATTTGAGTAGAGGAAAGGGAATGAAATTCTTTTCATGGAATCAATCGAATGTTTTAAATGTGTAGTGCATAGTCATTATAAAAATAGATTTCATGGGAATATGTTTTAGAAATGGGATTAGCATGACTATACAAATACATGTTTACCAATAAATAATGTCATTCTAATTGAAGATGAGGAAACTGTAAATGACTTATGAAATGTATGTATTTTCCTTATCTCAGGTTTATACATTATTAATATCGTATGCCATTATAAATGATTTTTTTTGTAATGAAGTATAAAAGAATAAGATGAAAAAACAAGGATAAAGGATCATGAAGAATTCTTGATTATTAAGATGTCAAATTTTTGTGAATTAAAGAGTTTCGTCAGATCTATGGTGATGATATGTTTAATTTCACTAATGATGGGGTTATTTTAGAAGACATCATGTATTTGCAACCCTTATGTGTGTTATATAATAAATTTAATTAATAAATAATTATTTTTTCTTATGTGTATATTGTTATATAGAACAATTAGGGTCTATATGATCCCTGAATTTGAGGCAATTATGGGTTATTAGTTTTTGGGAAGAAAAATGTGGGGTATGAAATAAAAATTGAGGTTAAAACATGTTATGGATATTTTTATGTTTTGTATATATTTTATTGAAATATTATTAGAATTTTATGTTTTTAAGGACAACATGTAGCCCATGTGACAACCCATCGCGTTGCAAAATCTATGGGAATTGAACCCAAAACCAAAGTGCAACTCAAATTTAACACTTAACACTAGACTACGTGAAGTACCTGGATAATATGACATATTATTTTCAGTTAAATGATTTTATGGATCGGGAATAAAATGATTTTGGGAACATATTTTTTATCAAAATTTTATCCATAGTTTAAGAAAATGATTTGGTGATTATGTGATAAATGATATTTTGGTAGACATTTTCCCTTTTGCAAAAAGTACATGCCTAAGGAAAATTGAATACTATTGGATTTAATTTGGTGAGTAATGGTTGAAATATTGTTTGGATGAATCTATGTTTTTATTGTGGACATTTGATGATTTGGGTTATTTATGGAAATAATTAACCTATCATATATAATATGTGATTAGGTTCGTTAATTTTTAGTATGATACATTATTAATAGTTACTGTTATATTAAGATTAATGTTAAGATTTAATGTGGAACTTTTTGTGATAAAATCCATCTGAGTTTTGGGTTCAAATATTAATTTGGATTATATTGAAGAATTTGAAGGATAATTGTTAATTTAATGGTCTTTTTTGATCATTGGGTACTGTTTGATGAATTTTTAGTGATTATGAGTAGTATTTCCTTTTATAAAGGATTATCCATTTTGTGTATTATTTCATCACGTACTAACCATTTTGCTTTTGGAGAATTTCTAATGATTGGTAAAATATATATTTCATCTTTTGTGGATTATTTGATTCTCTAGACATTGATTCTAGCGCTTTAGTTGTGACCATGTCATTAGAGATACTCATCGTTTTGAGAAAATACAAGTTTGTGGTAGACATTTATTAAATGATCAAAATCTACTTGAAAGGATAGTATTTTTTTATAATAACTAAATTCATCAACAATATGAAAAGTAACATAAAACAAAATTGGATTTTGTTCACTTTTCCAACTGGGGAATAAAATACTATTTGACTGATCACCAGTTTCAGGTTTTCTAGTAGTTATGTTTCTCTAGATCTTGATTTCTATTACTTTCCATCAGAAAATGGAAATTATTTTATCTTCCATATCAATGTTTTCTAACATGGAATCCCATTATTTGTTATCTTGGGTGAACTTTTTTACTTCACTTTGTTTATTTTAATGTGATAATTTTTTGACAGTTTTTCTGATTTGGGACATTCAATGAAGTTTCTCATCCAAATTTTAAAATTGCAAAGACGCAATTTCCAAATGGGGGGAAGGATGTAACAAACCATGTATTTATAGAATAAAAACATTTAATTTCAATTAATAAGTTAGTATAAAATATTAATATTACATTAAGTGGGATTCATTTTCTGATTGTGTACTCGACACACAACAAGGGGTTTCTCCATAATCATATGTCACACACAATATTGAGATATAACGAAAAATAATATAGTAATAAATTTATTATTTTAAATGGAAGTTATCATTTAGCCATTGGAATGGAGGGAATGAATAATATCAAAGGAATCTGGAAATATTTTTTACACATGTTTTAATAATTATTCATTGGTTACCTAATTTATTACAAATGAAAATAAAACCCAATTGAATATAATGAAATTTTTTATGAAAACCTAATTAAAAGAGTGTAATTGTGTTTTCATATAACCCTTTATTGAATTAATTTTAATGATAAATATTTTTTATTAAATAAATTTAATGTTTTATATTCATCTTATCTGTTTCGTTGATGTTATATATGAATCAATTCAATATTTCTGGTAAAAAATGTATTTTTGAAAAAATGTTTTTTCCATATTTTTTTGGAAAACCCTTCTAAAATCTTTTTGAGACTTTTTTATATGTTATATATGAAAAAATAAAACATATTATATAGAATAAAGACATCAAAATATTCTTGACATAAATTTTTGGTAATTTGCTGATAAAGATCATTTTTTAATGAATAGTGAAAAATACCTTATTTTAAGTCAAAACTGCCTTTTCATTAATATTAATTAAATTTTTATATTGTAATATTAATTAGTTTAAATGATTAATTTTATTATATTTTTATCATTTAATCTAATTTTGTTCATTGTAAGTAATTTCACCTTGAAATTGGACATAAACACATGTCAATATTTTGATAGTTATTACTTTTTAAAACCGAGTTTTGTGTTATGTCAATGAAAATTAATTATAAATTAATTTATACCAATTATAGGTCTTGAATATATAAAAAATGTTTCCATATTTTGAATCAGGAGTTTCCTATTATTGAAATTGGTACATTTTATTTTTAGTAATTATGAATATTAACTTCAGTAATTATTGTTTTTACCCTAGTTAAAGTGTAAATTTGGTAAAATAATGGTATTAAATATTATTATAATGATATTAAACAATTATAAAACTGTACTAGTCATATTTTATGAGATATTGTAGACTATGGGCATCCTTTGGTCGATTTTTGGGCATAGTAGAGCCACATAGACGTGAAAAATGACTTTTTATAAGAATTAGTTTAATGTAAAGAAAAATATAACATAAATATGGATCTTTTCTTAAAAAAAATTATATGGAGTTATAAAAGTGATAATTTCGACTATAAATATTGATTATAAATAAAAAAATTTATTATATCATTGTACTTTTTTTGTATTTTTATTCATAAAATTATTAAATTTATTTTTGACACAATGATGACGTAGTGATTACCTTATTAATAAAGGATTTAAGTAAATACGATTAAAAATTTTGAAATGATTTTTTTTAAAACTTTTTATACCATGGATGAATTTTAGGGATGATTATGAGTTGTTATATTTTAATTAATTATGTTTTTTAATGAATAAATTTTTTACAGACTTTTAAATAAGCCATGATATAAATAGTATTAAAACTGACCTAAATGAGTTTTTGAAAAAATAATCTTTTATTAAATGATATAACTATAAAAAAAATATATGATTTGAAAAAATATCATAGATAATGTTGAACATGTCATTAAATAACCACTTGAGGTTTGATTTTAATTTTATAGTAACTATGTTGACATAAAGTATGAATATACAAGAAGACATGGTTAGAGTCAAATTAGTTAACAGATTGTTAAACCAAGATGATTAGGTTAAATTTCTTACCTAGACTTGTCTGAAACCTATTTGTTCAGAGTACTTAAACCAAAATTCATATTATATTTGAAATAAATTATTATGAGACCTTTTAAAACTGAAAATATTTTTATAATAAAATAATATTTCAATAGCTTTCTAAAGTGCCCCTACTTCATCTTATAAAAGGGCATCATCTCTACCCATTTAATAACACCTATAATGGCCATTGGATCTTCCAAAATACTCCCAAATAATCTCCCAAAATCACTATAATCCTCCTAAAATAAATACCTTAGGAAGAAGGTAATTCAATAATTCATTTGGGCTCAAATAAAAGAGGGATACACATTTTAAGAGGTAACATCTTCTCTAATGTTCCATTACATTATTTTACTTATTCACTAACTATTATATGGTTATTATTTGATAACATAACAACTACATTATCTTCAATATACTATGATGATGTTATGAGATGGTTTCTAAATACGGTTACACAGACCTCTATCTAATTGATATGAATATATGTTTTTTGTGTATGACGAACTACTGCCTCACGAAATGATGATTTTTCAATTTTCTCCTACCACCTATCATGGCATCCATTATGATGGTACTGTATTTATATATGATATTTTAATTTTATTAATGAAATTTTAATTTTTATTTACAAACATTCAATTACTATTTTTATGATGTGTAAATACGATAATTTCATTTATATGATATTATTATTTTATATATGATATTTTTGTTTTTATTTACAAACATACCATTATGATTTGCATCATGTGTAAATACAATAATTTCATTTGATGAAGTGCGCACTGCCACCCCATAAAAGTTATATGACATGTTCATGCCATTCATTGAACATATAAAGGATTGTGTTAATGAAATTATGTAACATATATATCAAATTATATTATAATTGAATTATAATATACTTATGTAACATTTATTTTTCATTTCCTAGTATGGAAAAAATGAATGTAGTGTTCATTTGTATGTACGACATACCGTCTCCATGAATGGTGAATTTTATTTCTTATAACCAAATTATATGGACTATAATAAATACATATATATTGGATATATATTATATTTAAATCATGAATACTATTCTAGAGATAATGTACTTTTTTCCACATTGAAAATTTATAATTATAACAATATCATTTTCAACTCAAGTACCCAATATCAAAAAAAATGACGGATATTAACTAAGATAATTATTTGATTCATATAATGTCGTAACAAGTCATATAACCAAAAAAAACTTGAAAAGGTAATTATATAAGAAGAAATTTACTTCAATTTATTATTCAGGAAGAACGAGGAATATAAGTGAAAAATCGGACTCAAGGTATGGGACTTAATCACAATCTCTTTTTATTGAGGCATATTTCAATATTATACACATCCTTATTTTATATGGTTTATAATGAACCCCTTTAGATTTTAATTTCATTCAAAGGGAATCTTTTTTCTACGAAGTGTTTTACTAAACAAAAAATGTAGTGTTTTTAATGTATGTGATGACAACGACCGTTCAACAGTTGAGAGAATTGTTTGTTAATTGGATTCCATAACAAGATGTAATGTTTCTAAAAGGAAAATAAATACTATATACCCTTTTACGTATTTCTGTATCGATTTTTTTTAAAAGGATTGATAATTTCAATATCTTGAAAATATTTCTTGTGATTGGAAGTGAAATGATATTATTGAAATCATGATATTTACAATATTTTATGTGTTATGATTATACAATGGTATGCATACATTTGATGGGTGGTTACATAAAAGACCAATAATGGGTGGTTACATGATTATCTAAATGGTGGGTGGTTTTGTGGAAAACCAAGTACAGGTGGTTATGTTATAACATCCAATGGATTGGGTATGGGATTCGAACGTATGGCTATTCAATTTAGTGATATTCTTTGAATTCAGTTGTATGGTTATTCAATTTATGTATGCTTATTTCCCATGTTACCATTATATTATATATATTTCTTTCTATAGGCTTAATGGTTATCATTTTATTAAAAAAGGAGTATATGACGAGCTTATATTTAGTGAAGTATATTGAGTTCTTCTTAATGGTGAAATGTTTTACATTTTGATTAAGTATTCACGGTTTTCTTGTTATCTCAAGACGAATAGTGTTATTTGTTTATGTATCCATTACTATGAATTTAATCCTCATCTATTCTTTTTAATTTTTTTCTACAGGACTTAAGGAAGAATAATGTCAAATATGGGATCAAGTAAATGTTATGTGGATAATAGATGAGACGATTTCATGTATTATTTTAACGGTTTTTCTTTGAATGAAATGGATAGTGAGTAAGATTGTATAGTTTTAATATTCAAATTTTTATTTTAATGTTATGGCCTAATTATCTTAAACACTAAACCCCAAAATTCCCTCATTGTATAATTCTTGACGTAACTCATGATTTTATAATGTTTAAGGTTATGGCCTTATAGTTGGTATTAGAGGTCAGTTTAGATAACATTATAGGTTTGGGTATTATTTAAGAATAAGTGATATAACCATAATGGATTGCATATTAGATAATTTCATAAATATTTTTGATAAATTGATTGACTTTAAGATATAATGAATAAGTTTATCTTATTGTTTACCCTCTTCATATGAGAGTATATGGTTATATTATTGATATTATCTCACAACCTTTTCGGTTTTAGTAAATTGGTTGATCTAGAAGGCACTAATCTAAGAATGGATGTGAAGGTATTTGTTATGGTGTTCTGAATGAGAAACAGAATAAAATGGGATCTAAAATGAGAAATATTGTGGTTAATCTTAACTAACTATCTAGAGTCATGATTGACTACATGAACCTTGTTGATTTTTCTATGGAATCATATGTGTGATAAACGAATCCCTTCGAAAGTTCATGTAATAATTATAAAGGTATGTATATTAAAAAAACTATGTGTCATGGATGTGGAAAGAAACACTTAGGAAAATGCTTCAAAGGGACATGATGATGTTATAGATGTGGTAATGAAGGTCATAAAGCAATAACCTGTCATGGAAAAAAGAAGACTTTAGTGGACTCCAAGAAAGGAAATGAAGTTATTTTCAAGGGATCAATTGAATGTTTTAAATGTGGTTTTCATTGTCATTAAGAAATTAGATTTCCAAGAAGACTGTTTTGGAATGGGGTCAGTAGGACCATACAAATATATATTTACCAATATATAATGCAATTCCAATTTAAGATGAAGAAACTGAAAGTGATCTATGAAAGGTATGTATTATTTCTTAACTCAAATTTTTACATTAATGAAATCTTTGGAAATTAAGTTTGATTTTTTTGGAAATATGTATAAAATAACAAGTTTTAAAAATATTGATAAACGATCATTATGAAATTTCAATTATTATGATATCTACCTTTTATTAATGGAAGCATTATGTCAGATCTACAGTGATGGAATATTTAATTTCCTTAATTAGGCTGTTACATTGGAATACATCAAATATTCATAACCCTTATGTTATTCATATTAAAATTTTAATTGAGGAAAAATTATTATTTCTTTTGTTGGTATAGTTATAATGAATCAATATGGATTTTATTATCCCTGAATTTGAGGCAATTATTGGTTATTAATTTTTGGTATGCAAAATATGAGGAATGAAATAACATTTGAGGTTAAAAAATGTTACGGATATTTTTAATATTATTATATATTTCTTATAATGTTATTAGAATTATATGTTTTTTTTGAAATAGACAGCATTCAGACCATGTGAAAATCCATCACATTGGAAAATGCTGTGCGAATCGAACCCAGAACAAAAGAGCAACTGGGATTTATCACCTACTACTAGACTACATGAAGTCCCTGATTAGTATGACTTATTATTTTTAGTTAAATGATTCTATGGATCAATAATATTCTTATTTTTTGAACTTATGTTTTATCAAATGGATATCCATAGTATAATTAAATGATTTTTTGATTAAGTGATAAATGTTATTTTGGAAGGAATTTTCTCTTTTGGGAACAATATATACCAATGGAAAATATAATACTATGGGATTTTATTTGTGTATTAGTGGTTAAAATATTATTTTGGAAGAATATATGTTTTTATTGTGTACATATGACGATTGTGTTGTTCATGGTAATGACAAACCAATCATATAGAATATTTGATTATGTTCATTACTTTTCAATATGAAACTTTATGGAAATTTGATGTTATTTGGAGATAAATTCTAATATTTACCATTGAATACTATGTGATTAAATATTTTTGATCATAGGAATTAAGTCATAGTATGTATTATCTTAAATAAATTTAAGGAAAATTATGTATTTCAGGGTCATTGTTAAACTTAGGGTACTGTTGTTGAATTTTTTAAATTATGAGTACTATTTAATTTTATAAAGGATTATCCTTTTTGGGGATTATTTGATCTCATACTAACCATTTTTGTTTTGGTTAGAGGCTAAAGATAGGGTAAATATATAGTTCATATTTTTTGGATTATATGATTCTCTAGAAGTTGATTCATGTGCTTTAGGTGAAAACGTGTCATCATGAATACTAATCCATTGAGAAAAGATGAGTTTATAGTAAAAATTAATTAAATGATGAAAATGTACTTTACTGGTAATTATATTTTTATATATTCTTAGTAAATATCATAAAAAAATTCCTCAACATTATGAAAAGGAACATAAAACCAAAAGTGGAGTTTTTTCACTTTTCCTACTGGGGAATCAAAGACTGTTTAACCTATCCCATGTTTATGGTTTTCTAGTAGTTAACTTTCTCCTAATCATGTTTTCTATTACACTCCATCAGAACATGACACTTAGTTTCTCTTCCATATCCATTTCTTCTTATATCAAATCCTAGTATTTTTTCTCCAACGTTAACTTTGTACATCCCTTTCTTAATTTTAATGTCATAATTTTATTTACTCTTTTTCCGATGATTGGATTTCAAAGAAGTTTCTTAGCCCAATTTTATAAATGTAAGGAGACAATTTCCAAAAGGGGGAAGGGTGTAAAATTCCATGTAATTATAGAATAATACAAATTCATTTCTATTAATACTTATGAATAAGATAATAATTTTACATTAATGGGGAATATTTTTTAGATAGTGTAATCAACACGCAATAAGGGGTTTCTCAGAAATCATACACTTCCCACAACATTTTCATATACTAAAAAATAATATATTAATAATATTGTTATTTTAAATGTTAGTTAACCCATATACGTTCTAATAGAGAGAATTAATAATATCAACTAAATTTTTAAAGATGTTTTACACATTTTTAAATAATGATTTATTGGTTACCAAATTTATTAAAAATGGAAATAAAAACTAATTGAATATAATGGATATGTTTTTAGGGAAATCTATTTGAAAGTTAATAATTTATATTTTATAGCACTATTTATGGATTTTTGTTTAAATAGAAATATATGATATATATTAAATTTAATTTTTTAAATTAATATAATATGTTTTCTATATATTATATAAGAACAAATTTTATTTTTTGGATAAAATAAGTTTGTTTCTAAAAATGTAGTTTTACCACCTTTCGATGGAAAACCCTTTTAAAATCTTGTTTTTGTCATTTTTATATGTTATATTTGAAAAAGTATACTTCTTCTATAGAATTAGGATATAAAATTTTAATTTGGATAAATTTATTGTAATTTTCGGATAATGTTCAATTTTTAGTGAATAATGGAAAATACAGATTTTATGTCAAGACTGCATTTTTATCTAATATATATATATATATATTTAGAATATAAATTTAATTGGTTTTAAATATTTATTGAATTATATTTCTATCATTTAATATAATTTTGTTAATTGTATGTAATTTTACATTGAATGTTGACATAAACACATATCAATCTCTTGATAGTTATTACTTCTTAAAAACCAGCTTTCTGGTTTTGATAATGATAATTAATATTAAAATTATTTCCTCTAATTTTCTAATTTGGAGAAATAAATTCCATATTTGTAATCATGGGGTCCAAATTTTGTAAATATATACCTTTTTTTAGAAATTATTAATAGTATCTTTATTAATTATTATTTTTACCATGGTTAAATGGATAATATGGTAAATAATGAAAATAATAATATTACAATAACATTTATCTACCCTAACACAAGTCATAATCATGTATTACAAAATATTTTCGACCTTGGTAGTCCTTTGGTCAATTTTGGGACCCATGGTGCAAAATGGATGTGAAAATGATATTTTAATAGAATGAATTTAATGTAATGAAAAATATTACATAAACATGTTTCTTTTTGTAAAAAAATTTATATGGGGTTATATAAGTGACAATCTCGACAATAAATTGTCATTAAAAATATACAGAGATTTCCCACAACATTTTATTTTATTTATATTTTTTAGACTTCATATAAATAATTTTTTTTATGAATAAATTATGAAAAATGATTACCTTATTAATGAATGATTTAAAAAAATGATATTACAAATATTATTATAAAAAATTTTAAAATATTTTTGTAGTATCAAAGAATTTTATGGATGCATATAACTATTTATATTTAAATTAATGAGGTTTTTTAAATAAATGTGCAATTATGAATTTTTTTAAAACTCTTGAAACGAATAGTATAAAAATTGACAAAAATGAGTTTTAAAAAAAATACTATTTAATTAAATGGTATAATAGTATTATATATCTATGATTCTGACAAATGACATAGATAATGTAGAAAATATCATTCGACAACCACTTTAGGTTCTATCATCCTTTTATAGAATAAATATTAACCATATAGTTTGAATATATAAGAAGATATAGTAAGATTCAAATTTGATAACCAAGGGATAAATTTAGAAGATAAGGTCATATTTGTGAACTAGACTTCTCTAATACCCATTGGATGAGAAGTTTTATACCCATAATAATAATATATTTTAAATAATTTACATTGGGACCATCTGAAACTGAATATAATTTTGTAATAAAACTATATTTCAATACCTACCTAAAGTGCACCTCCTATCTTTTATAAAAGAGATTCGCCTCTTCCAATTTAATCACACCTACAAGCCCCATAGGTTGTACTAAATTTTCCAAATAATCTCCTAACGTCACTATCTTCCTCTTAGATTCCTTAATTTAGGAAGAAGAAAATTCAATAAATTCTTTGGCCTCTGATCAGAGGGAGTTAAAGGTTTTATGAGGTAGCATCTTCTCTAATGTTCCTTTCCATTATTTTAATTCTTCACTCTATATTTGATTATTATTCCTTGATAACATAACAACACCAGTATCTTAAATATACTATGATTTTATTAGGACAAATATTTGAACTAAACTTACAAACACCTCTATCTAACAGATACGAACATACTATTTCTGTGTACGATGAACTACTACCTCGAGAAACGATGATTATTCAATTTTATCTTACCACCTAAATGGAGGAAATTATGATGGAACTATATTTATATATGATATTTATATTCTCTCTATGATATTGTAATGTTTATTGACAAATTTACCTTTTTTTCATGATGTGTAAATATGATAATTTCATTTGAGGAAGTGTGGACTACTTCACCTTCAAGGTTATAAGACTCGTTCATGCCATACATGGAATGTGTGAAAGATGGAGTTAATGAAACTATGTAACATATATATAATATGATATTATACTATAATAATAATATAACAATGTATCCATTATTTTTCATTTCCTTTATATGAAAAATAAAATAAAGTAGTGTTCATGACAAGGTACAACTTACCGTCTCCATAAATGATGCGTTACATTTCATATCTGAAAATGTTATGTAATATTAAAAACACATATATAATGGATATATATGATATTTATTTCAGGAATACTATTCTGGAAATAATATTTTTTTACCACATTGACAATTTGTAATTACGACAAGGTCATTTTTTGACTCAAGTACACAATATCGAAAAAAGGTCTAATATTAAATTAATAAATTATTTATTTTTTAAAATGATGTACTAGGTGATATAAAAAGAATAATAAAATTGAAAAAGGGTTTTAAGAGATTATAAATTTACTTTAGTTTATTATTCTGGAAGAATAATGAATATACATGATGAACTGGACTCAATGTAAGGGTGTTCATGTCAATCTACATTTATTGAGGCATATTTCAATAATAAACACCTTATTCTTTTATAAGGTGTATATTAAAACCCATTAATATAAAATTTCATTAAAAGGAATCATTTTTCAACAAAGCATTATACTAAATTAAAAATTAACTTTTTTTATCCTATGCGGTGACCATGACCATTCTTCCACTTTGAGCATTTTATGATATTTGGATTCTATACCAAGTCGTAAAGTTTTTAAAAGGAAAATAAATACCATATACCTTTTAAACATATTTTTTAATTCAAAATGGTTTTATGAAAAGCCACGAGTATTTTAATATAATGAAATGATTTCATGTGATTGAAAATAAAATGTTATTAGTGAAATGTTGGTTTTCTAAATATTTTAGGTGTTATGATTATATAATGGTACATGGACATTTAATGGGTGGTTATGTGATAAACCAATGACGGGTGGTTACATGATAAACCAATTGATCGGTGTTTCTATCATAAACTAAGGACGGGTGGTAACGTTATAACCACCAATCCAATGAGAATGGAAGTCGGTCATATGGCTATTCCATTTAGTGATATGTGTGAAAGATGACTGTATGGTTATTCTATTTAAGTATTTTTATGTCCCAAGTTACATTTACATGCAATATGTTTCTTTCTATGGGATTTATGGTAATAATATGGTTACAATAAGGTTAATTAATGAGCTTATATTTAGTGAAGTATATTTACTATGTCATAATTGCGAAAAGTATTACATTCTATTAAAGTATTCATTGTTTTCTTGTTATCCCAAGATTAATAGTTTTATTTGATTTTGTATCCCTTACTAAAATTTTTATACACATCCTATGTTTTGAAATGTTTTTCACATGACAAAAAGAAAAAATAGAGTCAATGATGTGATCATGGAAATTTTGTGCTGTTAAAACATGAAAGGATGTCATGTTTCTTTTTAAAAGAGATTTTGTTTATGAAATAAATGGATAGTGAGTAGAAGTGTCTACCTATAATATTCAATTAGTAATGTAAAAGTAATGGCCTAATTTTCTAATACATTACACCTAAAAATATCCCCAATGTCGAATTTCATACATAACTCAAGATTAGATAATGTTTATGTTTGTGGCCTTATTCATTTTCTTACCAAAAAAACCAAAACCTTTTTCCATAAGGAGGTTCTCAAGGAGGAGTATTCAAGAGGTAAAATCAGCTTCCATTTCCTTTTATTTTCTTCTCTTTTTCATTATTTTAATACACTATCCTCACCTCTTGTATCCAAAAGACCATCATAACTCCAGTATCATATATATACATAATATAATTACACCATCATAATTAAATAGACATGATCAATATCTTTAATCTCTCTCATTTATTTTAAAAATGAAATCATTATCTCTGAGATGCCAATTTTCAACCTTCGTGGACGATGAAAATTCATAATTAAATTTCATCTTCCATGCGGGTCATGAAATAATTTTTATTAATGAATTAGATTTTAAAATATCTATTAAATTCAATATAAATTTCTATAACCATTATATATAAGAAATATTAAATAAATTAAACAAAACTTGTGTGCTTTGATAAATAATCCAGCAAAAAATTATAAAAAATTATCACTAAAATTTAAACTAATAATTCATCCACATAAATTATAAAAATATATATAAAAATATATATAAAAATATATATAAAAATATATATCCATTTACACCATTTTTATGTTAATTAAAAACATTAAATTCAAATTCTATTTAATAATACCCATTTTAGATGAACTTCATTACATGTATATAAGTAAACCGATTAAGAAAGACAAGGAAACGAACGATCCTGAATGGTAAAATTCTATCGTATAACACATCAATAATGACATTAAAGAAATTATGAAAATTATATTCAATAATATTCATATATTAAAGTTTTTTTATTAATTAATAAATGGATTGAAGATAATTATCTAGGATATTAATATCCAGTTCAGAACACATTCTGACATATGGTAAGGGGTTTCTCATCTAACCTTTATTTCTATAAGATTTCCATTATTAACCATTAATTTAATGTATGTGGTGTATGAATACTTATAAATGATATATACAATAATGAGACTCTTAGTTTAAATTTATTAAATGATTAATTTAATTATTATTAATTTTTTGTCAAAATATTATATTTAATACAATGTTGAAAGGGAATTCGTCTAAATTTCCATTTCACGGAGACAAAAATTGTATTCTTCAGCTAATCATTTTTTTTATGGTGTATATCCTTCCACTTTGAGATCATTTCTCATTTAAATTATATTTATATTAAATATCCACATTCTTATTTCTCATAAATGATTTGTTTTTTGGGTATACCAATTGACATGTAGTGTTTATTTTAAATGTTTTTAACAAGGGAAAAATTGATGAATATGAATCCTCTACTCAATATTGATATGAAAAAAATAATATTGTACAAGTTTTAAATATATGTATAAATAATAATTTGGACATGAATTGACTATTTTGGCCCTCTATAGCCCCTCAATGAATCGTTAGGTCCCTTGAGACAAAATAGTTGGTGAAAACCCCTTCGAGTTTCATTCCAAAACATAATCAGATGGGAATCTACCCACAAGTATAAAACATCTGGACAGTATGATGGTTTATGTGCCAGATAAATTACATAAAAAAATCATTATTTTTATTTATTATTCATTTATTACATTCCATATATTTTCACTATGAAAAAAATATATGGATTCATTTCCTTTATCAACTTGATGATGGAATGTGATTTTCAATTATTTACCATGACATAATTATTAGGTCTAATTTTTAGGATTATATTATTAGTGATTAATGATTATTAAATATTTATACATTAATTGGAATTTGAGCTTAACCTTTCATTTTTCATTCATCCCCATTATATGAAGAATAGACCATTTATTGTGTATTCAAAGATGGAGTTTATTAGATTTTGTTATGTATTATATTTTGTTTTCATTACCATTGTAAAATGGGTTCTATGTATGTATCTATTTTTTATGACTAAAAAACTGATTGGACTATTTTCATTTTATGCATGGTAATCATTCTAGTGTAATATAATAATACATTGACCTCGGGATTCTGGGTTGGGGTGTTAGAGTTGGTATTAGAGGATGTTAAGAAGAATCCTTGGGTACTGGATTTAGAAAACATAGTTTTAAAAATATAACCTATAGATAGAATATGAGGATGAAAATAGAGAAACATACGTTAATGTTGGTAAAGTATATATATTATGTGTGTCTTCATATAAATATAACCCTGTATGGATTCTTTAAGTGGATGTGTTTTTGGAAGAGATATAACTACGAGTAACAACTATAACTATGTGTTTCAGGCTTGACTTGCGGTAACCGGGTACATGGGAACCGACTTTATTGTGTACCTGGATTGACAGTACTAAGGGATATAGTTAGGATAAATTAGATTTTCTTTAAAAATAGGTATAAAGCATTTAAATGTAAACTGAAACTGGGGTTATGATTATAAGAATTATCTATGCATATATTTTCAATTTATGGATAGTGTTTTTATAGTTAAATTTTTTTATTAATTACTAATTAACTAATTTAGTTTATGTCCTTGTATAGTGATGGCTCTTAATGGATTAAATGGAATCAATAACTGTAGAAAATATTTGGATTTACCCAGTGAATAATTCAACACAGTTAGTGTTGTAACTAAACATATCCTGACAATATTAGGAAAAATTACTCTAGTTGTGGAGAATAACCATATTGTAGCTATGTTGGATCCTTCGATGTGACATAATCCCACATATTTTATGGGTATTACTACTCATGTGGTAGTTAAGCAGTGGATCTAGACCCTTAAGATGATATTTCTAGAAATAAGATGTAATTAAAATGAAAATGTATTACCAACAATGTATTGTCCAAAGGGGGATGTTTATCAATAGTATTATTTGATCCATCATACTAATAAGGGAGTCAAAATATATGATATGGAATGTATAACTTTTATGGGAGTATTTTTCGACAAATATTTCCCTTGTGATAAATATATTGAAATGAAGATATGTTTTTATAGCTTAAATAATAGGGAAGAAGAGAATATTAGGGATTATGAGGCTACCGTTACAAGACTATCCAGGTATTATATTGATCATATACATGTTTTGGAAGAAAATATTGATCATTTCTTTGAAGTCCTTAAGACATGTCTCATAAGGGAAATGGATTCACAAACATTTTAAACATATAATGAAATTTTATAAACTAACATCAAAATAGATATGGAGTTTTCTATATACAGAAAATTATCAAAGGAAATAAAGATAAGAAGAGGTGTTCCAATAACCATGGAAATGGACAAGCATCATATAATAAGACAGGAATGAAGAAATTTCCATTTTTTGAAAATTTAGGAATGATTCATCCCAGAAAAAGCATGAATGTCATGGGCGTTTTTCTATGTGTGAATAATACGGTAATAAAGATATTGAATATATGGGATGGAAACAAATCAATGTGTCTTAAATGCTTAAACTACCATGAAATGGGGTATCATTCAAATAAATGTACCAATTGTTAAGTGATTCTACCATAGAAAAGACCAAGGTGAGATGGCCAATCTTATTTTATCAAAACTACGATGTTGAAGTTCCTAGTGATTTTTTGGATGGTAATTTAATTGTTTCATCAAATTTAGTTGATTAATTATTTTATTTGGGATCATTGCATTCTTTTATATCTTCCCAAATTTCCATGAGAATTAGATATTACCCACATGATTTAATAAATTAGTTTTGAATTTAAACTCTTATAGGATGTTTAGATTCTAAAAAGATGCGTCAATTATTCTCCTTAATGATAGATAAACATACATTAGTTGCTGACCTTATCATCGAACATTTTATTGAATTTTATATAATCCTCGATATGAACTGTCTTTCCTATTATGTTGAAAATATTTATTTCAATAAGAATGATGTTTTAATTATTTGGAAAGGTTTAAAATCACTTATATTGAGAGTAGAAACATAATAATCAAATCATATCTATATCTACATCTAGTATCAATATTAAATAAAATTCTTGTGGTGTAAGATATGAAAACAAATTGGGATGTGGAATAAAATTTTCTAATTCAGGATATACCAATTGTAAAAGAATATACTGATGTATTCTGATAGGACTCCCATAGACACCCTTCATAGCAGGAATTTGAGTTCACTATTGATTTAATTCAATATTCAATACCTATATCAATGACAACATATAAAATTTCCACTATGTAAGTCGTAGAGAAAATTAAACAAATAGAGGAACTGAGTGACAATGGATTCATTTTCACTCGTGTTTCTCCATGGGGATCCCCTATTCACTTTTTCAAGAAGAACAATATATCCATGAGGCTATACATTAATTATAGATACATAAATTCTATTAAAAAAGAAAATGTATCATATACATCACAATAATGATCTATTTTATCAACATCTGGAATCACACCATTTTTCAAAGATTGAATTCCGATATGTATTTCATCAATTGTGTTTGGGAAAGCAATATATTCAAAATAATTCCTCTCAAACTAGGAATGAACATTAAGAGTTTTTAATAAATAATTTTTTACTCACTAATTCACCCAATTTTTTTATGGATCTAATGGGTAGAGTTTTAAAGGATTACCACGTATATTTTAATGGGGTATTTATTGATGGCATATTGATATATTCCAAAATATATTAGGACCATGATAACCACTTACGGGTTGTTCTGGAGACTCTTAGAATAAAATATCATGATGGAAGGTTTAGGAAATGGGAATTCTAGCTTTAAATAGTTTCTTTTCTGGGCTGTATTTTCTCTATGTATGGAATATTAATTGACCCTGTAAAGGAAAAGGCAATCCAATAATGGCCTACATCGACAAACATAACTGAGATACGTAGTTTTATGGACATAATATTTTATTTGAAGAATATTATATAGATTTATTCCTAATTCATAAAACCATCTAACCAATCTCACATGTAAAGGGGTAACGTTCATATGGGAAAAATAATGTACAAAATATTATGATGAATTTAAATGAAGGTTGTTAAAGGATATAATTTTGAATCCTCGTTCTTAAAATTATGGCTTGGTGATATATAGTGATGCATTAAATAAGGATTGGGTTGTGCCCTAATGAAAAATTAAAAATTTATTTCTTATTAATCATTTCAATTGGAGGCACATGGAAAGCATTATCCAACTTCTGATCCTGAGTTAAAAGCTATAATATATTCTCTAAAAATTTCGAGATAGAATCTCTATGGTGAAATATTTGAGAAATATAAATTTCACAAATGTTATTAAATTTTTTTTAAACATAACTAACATTACATGATGAAAATTATATTTCTTGAGTTACTCAAATATTCTGATATTTCAATATATTACCACCCATGAATGGAAAATAAAGCAGATGCGTTATCCCAGAAAGAACAAGGATTTCTAACCCAATTAAGTATTGATATATATCCTCTATCCATGGATATAAGGAATATGAATATTTGGATTTTTATGGAATTTGAAAAATCATTTCTTTTTCAAATAATGTCTATACGATATTTCCTAGACCTGATAAAAATTTCTCAATTTGATGATGAGAATTTTTAAAAGAAAATTAAATCCATTAAGGATGGGAGATTGGAGGACATTGTGTATGAGTATGGAAATCTAAAATTTGGAACGAGGCTATGTGTTTCATGAAATATAGATTCTAAAAAGGGATCTTTTAGATGATGATCATATCTCATATTTCATTATACAACCATTGAGAATTACGATGTATAAATATCTAAATGAACATTTGTGGTAGGATTACATGAAGTAGAAAATTTAAACTATGTGTCATCGTGTCTAGTTTTTCAACATGTGAATTCTAATAGATACAATACTAGAGGATTCATAAAACATATAATTATTCCTAGGTGGGTATGTGATGAAAATATGTTGTAATTTCTCATATAAATTTCAAGGACACCTAGAAAGAAAGATGCAATATGGGTAAAACATGATAGTTTTACAAAATAGGCACATTTTATTACAATAATAGAAGATTATCCAATTAAGTTTCTTGAAATACACTATGTTAAGGGATTTGAAAGATAATAGTGTGAATATATATCAATTGTGTCTGAGGGATATCCCTAATTTACATCAATATACAAGAAGAGTCTTTTGAAGGGTCTAGACACAGAGCTTTAAATGAGTACGGCTTACTAGCCTCAAACCAAAGCACAGTCTGAAAGGAATATTAAAATTTTTAAGTACGTGTTGAGATCATGATCACATTACTTCCAAGGTAAGAGGGATCATTACATTCCTTTGGTGGAATATACCTTCAATAATAGATTCCATTCTAGTGTTCAAATGGATCCATATGAAGCATTATTTGGAAAGAGATGTCAAGATCTAAATATTTGGGATGAGGTTGGTGAGTGGATACTTATAGTTATATAACATATTGAATAGACAACTGAACTGGTAATGGCAATTCATTCCAATATAAATGTATCACATATAGGTTGAAGGGTTATTCTAACAACTCGAGAAAGGATTTGTAATTTCAAGTAGGAGATCATGCCTTTCGGAATGTATCTCCTTGGAAGAGTGTCTTATGATATCATAAGAAAGGAAAAGTAATCTCCATGTAAATTAGACCATTTAATATACTAGATTGAATTGGAGTAATACATTACTGCTTAGTTATGCCACCAAGTCATTCCATGGTTCAAGATGTGTTCAATGTGTCTTTGTTAGTGGTGAACATGATTGACCGAACACTTGTACTCACCTATTATGAAATAGAAACGGATCCTCATTTATCATTCTATGAGAAGCCTATAATTATTCCTGACACTAGATAGAATTTATTGAGAAATATGGAAATTTTTTTGGTAAAAGTTCATTGGAGAGACCATAAAATGGAGGATGCAATGTGGGAAACTGAGGATGTTATGAAGAAGACCCACCCACAACTTTTTTGAGAGAATTAATAACATAAAATGTCGAGGATGAAATTTAAGGAGGTAAGAATATACCACCCCATAATATTATGGTATGTTTCATGTTAAATAATTTTAATTCATTATATATCATATATTTCACAAAACATTGAGTCACTGTGTAACCACACTTTCTTGATACATTTATATAATTAAAAACACATTAAACATAATTTTTCCCACATCTGTGAATTTAATTTTGAAAAAATGACATACATCACTATGATTGGTATGTTATTTATAATCAAATAAGATCAACTTAATATTTTTTGGAATATTAACCTGGAAATTTGGAATAATATTGTACCCTTTATAAATAATAATATAACACTTGTGAATATTATAAAAGCCAAATGAATTGTATCCTCACTCATTAATATATTAATAACATTTAGTCACCATATAAATGAAATTATGATTTAATTATAACATAATATATGTAAATAAATATTATATAAAATTATTAATTAAGTGTTTGAATTTTTATGGTTAAAAAATATTTAATTACAATTTTATAGTTAATAGATTTCCTTAAATGATAATACATGTTCAAAAAATATATTGATAAATAAATATTTTATTTTCTTATTATTTTATATTAATTTAGTGATACATTAGTTAAATTTTTAGGTTATTATAATATCAGTTCTAAAATTTAAAAAATTTATTTTTCATGTAAATGATTATTTTAATTTAAAAATATATTTCTCATATTTAGAAAACCATTTTCATAAAACAGATATCAATTTTTAAATCATTGCATCGAAATACTTTTAATGTTATTTTTTTAGGACTTTTTCAAAAGTACATTAATTTTTAGTTAATTGTAAACATTAAAAATTTACGGTATATATATATTATATGTAAAATTCAATATCCAGTGACTCATGGCTGATGTAAGAACCATTGGTAAATTACTAGCTACACTAATTACTATATTTAGTCTCAATAATCTTCTTTATTTCATTTCTTGAGATAAATAACAAAATATTGAATGAAATAAAGAGAAATCACTCTCTCCAACAACATAAAAACTACCCCTCGGCCCATCACCCTCTCTTCTCATCACTATTACAAGCCATGAATCTTGTCAAATTTCTTCCCAAATCCATTTCCCCACGTATTTACCCTCTTCCAAGATCACTTTGAATAACCAGTATACTCATACTAATTCTAAAAAGTGGTTCTCAAAGAGGATTATTCATGAGGTTATATCCCCTTCTTTTTTATTTTATTTTCATCACAAGTTCTGTATTTTATTATACTCTCCTAACATCCTCTATAAAAATTATCATGATAGATTCAATATCATATATATATATATATATATAATATAATGAAATATTTTAAATGGAATTCCCATTATCAATATTATTATGTTTTCTCTTTTATTTTAACAATGAAATCATCATCCGAGAGGTGCAGATTTACAACCTCCTTGGAAAATGAACTTTTGTTCTTTAATTTCCTCTTCAAAGATGGTAAAAAACACATTTTTATGGAAGAAATAGATTATAAAATAAATATTTAATCATATTTAATGTAATGTAACCATTACATATAATTTTTATTAATTTATTAAACAAAAATATTTCATAATGGTTGAAAAAAGCCTAAATAATCTGTAAAGATCAGTAAATTCAAGGAAATTTCTTTTTTAAAATACTTTGGAATTTTACAAGTCTCTGGATTCTGACGGCACTTGATTCCGAGGCTCAGTGTGCCTGGAATCAATTTTTGATGTTTAGCTCGGGTAGGTTAAGTAAACGAACGAGCGTGTCTTTTTCTATCTTTTGAATAGGTGCTCAGAATTAAAATCTGAGGGGCACCGATGAACTCGCAACACTGGTAATTACATAATGTTATCCTTACCGTAGTTGGGTTTGCAATGGAGGAGTAGTTAATTTTGGGGGTTTATTTATGAGGTAAATAAAAATTTTTGGAAGAATTTTTATTTAATAAGGAGGTTATTCCCTCCCATGGGAAGTTAAGGGTGGGGCCCAAAACCACCTAACTACCAAAGTTTGGATGTTAGAGAGGTGGGGCCCACATGAGCCCCAACCATTTAATTTCCACTAATGACATTAAAAACTCCACATTAAATTGGCAACCCCCATTAAATGCCAATCTCTCCACCTCACTCCATAAATTCATGTCAACCCACAATTTAATGTGGATATTTTCTCTTTCCCCCCTTTTTATTTAATTACCAACATGTTTAATAAATGGGGAACTTCCCTCTCCCTTCCGTAATTGATTTTCAACACGTTTTATTTAATGTGGTGATTTAATGTTGGGAGAGTTACATGGCGTGTGTAATAAAATAATATGAGGAGCCTATTATTTTATTCAGGGGGGAGAGCTTTCGTTGTGCGAGGAAGATCGATAGAACTCTTGTGGTTTTGGAAGAATTCCGACCTCCGACGAAGAATGATGAAGAATGCCAGTTCCTCGAGGAACAACGACGCACCACCAATCCTCTTCTCCGTGAAAAGAGAGGAGATGTTGCTTCCTCATTAGCACACTCCGATGATTCCTATGAACCCTTTCCCCACGATGCTGTCTACCGTGACGTCGACGTTCATCATAAATTGTTGAGGTAGGGGGATTTGTATATTCCATTATGTGATTTATACCCTCGGCATCGCGTGTAATTGTTGGGTGATTATTTTAACCACTAACGCAGTGGTTATGGACTAACGAACAAGTCTAAACCCACCATTATTTTGTTATTGATGCGATGAATTTTTAGAGATGACGGAGCGGGACCAAAATGGCAATTGGAGGCCTTCGTAGTGATGTACGGGTCCCGAGACAACCGCAGAAGCAGACGAGAGAAAAATCAGACCACCGGAATGAATCTGGTGGCCCGCGAAAGCCTATGGCGGTGAGGGTCGCCAGTGCGGCAGTGCCCTGGAGTGCTGCCAGCAATAGCCCGCTGCGGAATCGGGCACGACAACGGAAGAGGGATCCCACTGACTCTCGGAATCTAGGGAAGACTGCGGCGCCATCCTGGCGGTGCATCCGCGGGATAGGGGGGCTGCCCCCCCCCCCCCCCCCCCCCCGCTTGGCCAGCTGGCCGAGCCGACAACCCCTGGCCAGGCCAAGGCAGGTCACGTGGGCCAGGCTAGGCTGCACCCTATCGGGTCGGACCCGGGTCGGGTCGACCTGGGAGGGTTGGGACGGGTCGGCCCGGGCCGAGACCCCCAACTTTGGACCTTTTTCGGTCTTTTTCCAATAACTTGAGCTACAGGCCTCTGATCGATGCACTGTCAGCTACATAGGAATCCTTGGATTGAGGTAGTCTTTTCATTATATTACAGTCAAGTTTTCAGCAATGTTTGGGTATGGTCGTGTTGGTTCGAACCAGAAACCAACAGGGCCCTTGGTGCCGAAACACTTAATATTTAAGGACCGAACGTCCGTTTGACGTGCCGTAAACTGCGTGGAATTTCTCATGATGAGATGGTCCTTTTGGCTTACTCCACTTGAGGATTGGATGCAGCTGAAGTACGGACGGGTTGGTTTTAGCTTAAAACCCAACCGGGCTCCTGGAAAGGAATAGCCAATAACTCTCAGACCGGGCGTTCGATTGACGCACCGTCTATCACATTGGGTTTCTTTTAACGAGACAAAATATTGGGATAAATCAACTTTGGACTTCATGAAAGTTGATGTATCGACTCTTTTTCTCATGGAGCGGACCCTCTTGGAATCGAGCATGCTGTGTGCAGGAACCCTAGAGCTGGCTGTAACTGCATCAGCTTCTGTACTAGAATCCTCCGTGGGTTCGACAGCGGCGACATTCATACTGGAATCCTCCATGGGTTTGACGATGATGACTATTTTTCTTGTATCCTATGTGGGTCCGAAAGAATGGGTCTCTGTACTTGTATCCTATGTGGGTCCGGTAGAGTAGCTGGTCTTGTATCCTGTGTGGGTCCGACAACATAGCTTGTCTTGTATCCTATGTGGGTCTGACAGATTAGATGAATTAGTGGATACATCTGATCATCTTTATCTCTTTACAATGTATATAACTGTGTGAGATTATTCTTGACTTCAATCATTATCAACGATGTGATTGACATTTTATCCTGTGTGTACCGGTTTTTGTTTTCCTGTGTGGACTGGTTTGTGTTTTCTTGTGTGGACTGGTTGTGCTTGGGCTCGAGAGTTGGAGAAAAACTGTAATTGATGACTTAGTTATATGTATGGTAATATACATAAGTAGAGTCGGTTGATTCTTCATTATTGTACCTTTTCTTTGGGGTTTATCCTTCGTGGATTCTGAGAGACCTTCTGGGGACTCTGGGTCCCTACTGAGTATCGTATACACACCCCTACATGGTCTATGCATGCACTACATTGTGTTGGATGCTGACGACAGACATCACTGATCGAGGTGGAGGATTGTGGAGCTGGATCATACCCGGAGGTGGAAAACTTGGCATGACATACACGGAGTGGACGACCGGACCCGAGGAGCTGAGGAGACTATCTGTACCCACCCTTCATGAGGGATTTCTGGTGGACGACTCGGTGTTTCCGCATTACTTTACTACTATTGTACTTCCTTTTTCAGTTGTACTCTACTTTCAGTTGGGTTTGTATACTGGCCCATTTACCTTCAGCACCTACTTTTGTACTCATTTTTACTCAGTGCTTACTTCATTTGTGTATTCTGTTGTGTGTGTTTACTTTTTAAAGGTAATGTATTCCCTTTATTTATGGGATTTACTCCTTTGGTGCGAGTCGCCAGCCCCTTGCCTATGGAAGGCGGGCTTGGGGTAGTCACGGCATAGGCCCCGAGGATGGGTCGTGACAAATTGGTATCAACGGAGTCGGTTCTACGGTAGAACTCAAGGCTATAATCATTTCTGTTCTATGAAAAATAGTGTGAAGAGTATTGAGTGTGGTTTTCAGTCCAGTGAGTCCAATGTTGGTGTGGCGGCTGATGTATCCATACACCAGGACCATGATCTCCGATTTTCGACTCACTGCACGAAAACACTGATTGCGTGTGTGTTTTCTTTCAAAAGTATTCTTTGTGATTACTTTTTGTCAGCTCACCAGGTATATTGTTTGACCATAGCGCACCTTTTTCTTTTCAGGATGGCCCCACGAAGGCATCCAGCTAGGGTTCCTAGTTACATACGGGATGGCAGCCCACAGAGCAATGAGGCCTCGGTGCAGGGCCCCATTACAACGGAGGCACCAGCGGTACCACTACCCATTGGGCCACCGATACGACCAGCCCCAGCAGCGGAGAGTGCACGCCGCCTGACTGCGTTTACGAGTTTCAACGATAGAGTCCGCCCATGTTCCGCGGAGATACGGATCCTCAGGTAGCCGAGGATTGGCTAGTTGTTATCGCCAAAGTCTTCATATTGGTAGGAACACCATTAGAACTTATGGTGATCCTTGACGCGAGTCCCCTACACGCAGTAGCATGTAGATGGTGGAGCCTGATGCTCCAGGTGCACGACACGACATCTTTACTTTGGACAGACTTCGAGAGCCTCTTCCGCTCGGAAATCGTTCCACCCATCCACCATGCGGTGCACATCCTGGATTTACTGCAGCTGCGGCAGGGCAGCATGACAGTAGCCCAGTACTCAGTGGGATTTACCGACCTCTCTCACTACTCCACAGACATGTTATAGGACCCATTATTCTGGGCGCAGACCTTTGAGCAGGGACTAAGGAATGAGATCAGAGCTTCGACGATTCCCCTCATCATCCCGACATAGGCAGGGGTGCTGAAGCGAGCCCTTTTAGTGGAGAACTTTCTTGCCGAGCAGCCACCAGTAGCGGGATCCACCGTAGGATGACACGGAGCAGAGTCTTCTGCAGCTGGCAGTCGATAGATGTCGCAGGGGTCCAAGCAAACAATGCCGTCAGTTGGGTGACTTCAGGATACAGGTTCAGCTGTGTTGGAAACACGGTGCAGAGCTAGCCTTATGAGGAGCATACAGTGCTACGCATGCGGCGGGGAGGGCCACATGGCTCATTACTTCCCGACCCGCCGTGCAGACAAGCAGCAGACAGTGGAGGGACTTCCCAGGCAATGGCAGAGGTTCGACCATGGTGGTCCGCAGAGAGAAGGAGGATGAGGCCGAGGAGCTGGCCGAGCAGTGGGTGGTGGATGACATTTCGAGGCTCTACCACCACCACCCCCACAAGGTCCACCCTGACCTCAGGGAGCTAGCGGGCAGAGTCCGGATTAGCTCTAGGCAGTGGAGGCTTACGACCATGGCGCACCCGAGGAGATTTGAGGTACTATCTGTGTCTACTCTACTCTTGATGTAGTTTGTATGGACACGGGTGCGAGTAATTCATTTATTGTCACTGCCCTTGTTCGGAGCTCGGTGATTCTGACAGAGTCGTTGGCTCGATCGTTACAGCTATAGACTCCTACGGGAGCTGACTCGACGATTATGCACTGGTGCCGGTAGTGTGAGCTTACTCTATGAGGCGATTGCTTCATCTTGGATCTTCCTGTAGTGGCGTCAAGGCCTTACGACGTCATCTTGTGTATGGACTGGTTATCTACAGTCCATGCACAGATCGACTGTATTAGGCGCAAGGTGTGGTGTGTCTGCATGGATGGGACCAGGTTCACCTTCACCGGTGAGAAGGGATCCTTCGCAGCATATGATTGACTCATTCAGAGGAGAGGGAAGCTGATCACACATCAGTTGGCTAGTATCATCCTCAGAGCAGTTGACGTGCAGATTCTGAGTTTTCATATTGTGGTGGATCAGTATGCAGACGATTTTCTTGATGACGTTCCTGGACTACCTCCTCAAAGAGAGGTAGAATTCTACATAGACCTATACCCCGGGACATCACCGATATCTTCTCCAGCATATCGGAAGGCTCCCTCCGAGCTTCGTGAGCTGCGGGTATAGCTGAAGGACTTGTAGAGAAAAGGATTCATCCAACCCAGTGTTTCACCCTGGGCTTCTCCAATTTTATTCGCCAAGAAGGCGGATGGGAGCTTGCGACTGTGTGTCGACAACCGTCGCCTGAACCAGGTGACCGTGAAGAACAAGTACCCCCTACCGAGGATTGATGACCTCTTCGATCATCTCAAGGGATCACGATGGTTCTCAAAGATAGACCTCAGGTCAGGCTATCACCAGCTTAGAGTTCGAGATGAGGATGTGCAGAAGACGGCCTTCAGGTGTCAGTATATACACTATGGGTTCATAGATATTCCCTTCAGCGTGACCAACTCTCCAGCAGGGTTCATGAGTCTTATGAACAAGAACTTCCACCCTTACCTTGATCGATTTGTCATAGTCTTCATTGATGACATACTGATTTTCTCGACTACCGAGGAGGAGCATGCCAACCACTTACAGGTTGTACTGGTTACACTCCAGGAGCACCAAATTTACGGTAAGCTCTCAAAGTGCCAATTCTAGATTCGAGAGGTTCACTTCTTGGGGCACGTCATCTCAGAGGTGGGAGTTGTAGTGGATCCCATGAAGATCGAGGAAGTACTTTCTTGGGAGTCACTCAGGATCATGACGAAGGTGCAGAGTTTCCTAGGTCTGGCTGAGTACTGTCGGAGATTTGTGCCAGACTTATCCAGAGTTGCAGCACCACTTAAAGCTTTGACAATGAAGGGGAAATCCTACATGTGGTTAGACAGATGTCATTAGAGCTTTCATGAGCTGAGTCGGAGATTGACCAGTGCACCCATCATGAGGCTATCTGAAGAGGGAATAGGGTATGTGGTATACTAAGACACATCAGGGACCAGACTCGGGTGTTTCCTGATGTAGGAGTGAGCAGTGATCGCTTACGGTTCACGGCAGTTGAGGCAGTAAGATCATAACTACTCTACACATGAACTGGAGTTAGTAGCAGTGGTCTTCGCCCTCAATATGTGGCGGCACTATCTGATGGGCGAGTGCTTTAAAGTATACTCTAACCAACAGAGACTCAGGTACATTTTCTCGCAGATGGAACTGAGCATGAGTCAGTGGCGATGGCTCGAGTACCTCCATGATTATAACTTTGAGATTGTCTATACACTTGGGATGGGGAACATTGTTGCTGATGCTCTCAGCAGGAGATCAGGTATTCAGCTAATTGGAGAGGTGACAGAGCAGTTAGCTTCTTTGCAGATATCCATCATGGATAGAGATGGGGATGGCTATCTACAGTCCCTCATTGTCACTCTTCTACTAATTCAATGGGTCAGAGAGGCACAATGTGGGGACACTAACTGTGAGACGCGACGTACTCAGGATTCCATAAGACAGGCACCTGGTGGATTTTCTAAATGGGGAGAGCATGTCATTCTCTTTAGGGGGCGTACCATGGTACCAGTTGCACTACATGAGGAGGTGCTGAGGGAGTTTCACACTTCCCCACTACTGGTACATCCTGGAGTAGTGAAGATATACTAGGACCTCAGATGATAGTACTGGTGGATGGGATTGAAGAAGGTTGTAGTAGAGTTCGTTTCCAGATGGTTCACTTGCCAGCACGTGAAGGCGGAGTACCAGGTACAAGTAGGATTGGAACAGCCCTTAGAGGTCCCGGAGTGGAAGTGGGATGATATATTCATGGATTTCATGATGGGGGTCCCACATACTTCCAGAGAACACGACTCTATCTAGGTGTCTGTCGACCGACTCACCAAGTCGGCCCTCTTCCTACCGATTATAGAGAAAGGCTCAGTAGAGATCCTGGGACGCCCTTACATCTTGGAGATTGTATGATTTCATGGTGTGCCATCATATATCGTCTCTGATCGAGACACTCTCTTTACTTACCATCTTTGGAAGGGGTGGTAGGAGGATTTTGGGATGCAGCTACGAACAAGCACTACCTTTCACCATCAGACGGATGGACAGATGGAGAGGACCATTCTGAAACTCGAGGACATGCTCCGTGCATGTGTCCTCGACTTTGGTCATAGATGGGAGGATCACCTACAATTAGTGGATTTTACGTACAACAATAGCTACCACTCCACAATCGGGATGGCCCCATATGAGGCAATGTACGGCCGACATTCAGATCACCTCTGTGCTGGACTGACCCTAGGGAATCAGTACTCGTAGGACCAGAGATGGTTCTGTCTATGATGGAGAAGGTGTAAATCATTCAAGAACGGATGAGGACTTCATAGAGCAGACATAAGTCCTATGCTAATAGGAGGCGGAGACCACTGGAGTTTGAGGATGGTGACCACGTTTTCTTACGGGTGTCACCTTGACTTGGATTACAGAGATTTGGCCGAGGTGGAAAGTTTTCTTTGTGCTTAATTGGACCATTCTAGGTCCCCAACAGGGTGGGAGAGGTGGCTTACTGCCTGTCCCCTCCACCTTAGTTGCACCGGGAGCACGATGTCTTCCACGTATCTCAGCTGTGGAGATACGTGCATGACCCGACGCATATAATCGACCAATGGGAGTAGGACATCCATAACGGGGAATATTTTGCAGAGGTCCCAGTGGAGATCGAGCATCGATAGTAGAGGGTCTTGTGTGGATGTTCGATTCCTCTGGTGTGCATTCGTTTTGAGCTCGGGAACCTCCAGGAGAGCACAAGGGAGTGGGGGCTCAGATGCGTGCTCAGTACCCTCATTTGATTCCCTAGTTAATGTTGTATCTTTATGGGGACTTAAATCTCTGAATTGGGAATAATGTAAAGACCCAGATATTTCTAGGAAATTGTTTTTAAATACTTTGGAATTTCACGAGTCTCTGGCTTCTGACGGCACTTGATTCCAAGGCTCGGTGTGCTCAGAATCAATTTTCGAAGTTTAGCTCAGGTATGGTCTGTAAACGAACGAGCAGGTTTTTCTAACTTTGGAACTGGTGCATAGAATTAAAATCCGAGGGGAACTGATGAACTCGCAATGCCGGTAATTTCATAATGTGATCCTTACCATAGTTGCATTCACAAAGGAGTAGAAGTTAATTTTGGGGGTTTATTTAAGAAGTAAATAAAATATTTCGGAAAAATTTTTATTTTATAAAGAGGTTATTCCCTCCCATGGGTAGTTAAGGGTGGGGCCCACAACCACATAACTACCCATGTGTGGATGTTAGAGAGATGGGACCCACATGATCCTCAACCATTTAATTTTTTTAAACTCATTAAAAACCCCTCATTAAATTGGTAACACCCCATTAAATGTCAATCTCCCCACCTCACTCCATTAATTCATCTCTACACACAATTTCACGAGGATCATTCCTCTTTTCCCCCTTTTTATTTAATTTCCAACGCGTTTAATAAATGGGGACCTTCCCTCTCCCTTCCTTAATTGATTGTTAGCACGTTTTATTTAATGTGGTGATTTAATTTTGGGAGAGTTTCTTGGCGTGTGTAATAAAATAATAGGAGGAGCCTATTATTTAATTATGGGGGAGAGATTTTGTTGTGCGATGAAGATAGAGAGAACTCTTGAGGTTTTGGAAGAACACTAGCCTCCCTCGAAGAACGAGGAAGAATGATGGTTCCTCGAAGAACAACAATGCGCCACCAATCGCCTTCTCCGTGATAAGAGATGAGACACCGCTTCCTCCTCAGCGCACTCCGACGACGCCTCAAACCCTTTCCCCGCGACGCCGTCTACCGTGATGCCGACGTTTTTCATCAATTGTTGAGGTTGGGGAATTTTTATATTTCATTATGTTATTTTATACCCTCGGCATGGTGTGTAATTGTTGGGTGATGATTTGAACCGCTCATGCGGTGGGTACGGACTAACGAACAAGTCTGAACCCACTACTATTCTGTTCTTAATGCATGGAATATTTGGCAACGATGATGCGAGAACAAAATGGCGATTGGAGGCCTTTGCAGTGATGTACGGGTCTCGAGACAACCGTTGGCATAGACGAGAGAAAAATCGGACCACCGAAATGGATCTGGTGGCCCGCCGAAGCCCCCGGCGGCCGTAGGCGGCACCCATCGGCCTGTAGGCACGGCGCCCCAACACGCCACTGATAGAAGCCCAACACGGCATCAGTCGCAGCGGAATAAGAGGGATCTCATGGCTGCACGGGATCTGGGGAAGACCGCAGCGCCAGCCTGGGGCTGCGTCCAAGGGACAGGGGGGCCGCGACCCCCCGCTCGGCCAGTTGGCCGAGTCTGGCACCCCCCGGCCGTCCCGCGGTGAGTCACGTGGGTCGGGTGGCGCTGGTCCGGGCTAGACTCGGACCCGAGTCTGGTTGACGCGGTTCGGGCCGGCCCAGGGGGGGTTGGGCCGGGTCGGCCCGGGCCCAGACCCCCCCACTTTGGACCGTTTTCTGTATTTTTCCCGTAACATGAGCTACGGACCTCCAATCGACACACTCTCAATTGCATATGAACACCTGGATTAAGACGGTCATTTCAGTATATTACCCTTGAGGTTTCGGCAATGTTTGGGTATGACTGGGTTGGTTGGAACTCGAAACCAACAGGTCCCTTGGTGCAGAAACGCTTATAACTTAAGGACCGGACATCTGTTTGAAAAGCTGAAAAACTGAGTTGGATTCCTCTTGATGATACGGTCCTTTGGGAATACTCCTCTTGAGTTTTGGACATTGCTGGAGTATGGTCGGGTTGGTTTTAGCTTAAAAACCAACAGGGCCCCTGGAACGGAAAAGTCAATAACTCTGAGACCGGGCGTCCGATTGACGAACAGTCTGTCGTGTTGGGTTTCTTTTGACAAGATAGAACTTTGGGATACATCATCTCTGGACATCATGGTAGTTGATGTATTGACTCTTTTTCTCAAGGAATGGACCCTCCCGGAATCGAGCATGTTGTGTGTGGGAACCCTAGAGCTGGTTGCGACTGCATCGACTTCTGTACTGGAATCCTCTGTGGATTCGATAGCGGTGACTACCTTAATATAATGCTCTGTGGGTTTGATGGCGATGAAAACTGTTCTTGTATCATATGTGGGACCGACATTATTGACATCTGTACATTTATCCTGTGTGGGTCCAGCAGTGTAGCTGGTCTTGTATCTTGTGTGGGTCCGACAGCTTAGCTGGTCTTGTATTCAATGTCGGTCCAATAGCTTAGATAAATCAGTGGATATATCTGATCATCTATATCACTTTACTAACTTTATACCTGTGTGAGCTGAGTCATGATTACAATCCTTATACACTATGTGATCGACTTGTTTTCATGTGTGTATTGGGTTGTGTTTTCCGGTGTGGACTGGGTTGTGTTTTCCTGTGTGGACTGGGTTGTGTTTTCCTGTGTGGACTAGTTGTGCTTGGGCTCGAGAGTTGGAGACGAACTGTAATTGATGACTTCGGTATATGTATGGGCATATACCTAAGTAGAGTTGGCTGATACTTCATGATTGTACCTTTCCTTTTTGGTTTATCCTTCGTGGATTTTGAGGGACCTTCGGGGGTCTCAGGGTCCCTAATGATTATCGTATGCTCACCCCTACATGGGCTATGCCCACAGTACGTTGTGTTGGATGTAGACGACAAACAGCACTGATCGAGGTGGAGGCTTGTAGAGTTGGACGGTACCCAGAGGTGGACCACATGGCAGGACGTACATGGAGCGGACGGTCAGACCCGAGGAGCAGAGGAGACTATCTGTAACCACCCTTCGGGTGGAATTTCCGGAGGATGACTCAGTGTTTCATCTTTACTTTAATACTTTTGTACATCCTTTTTCAGTTGTACTGTACTTTGAGTTGGGTTTCTATACTGGCCCATTTACTTTTCAGCACCTACTTTTGTACTCAGTTGTACTTAGTTCTTACTTCATTTTTGTGCTCTATTGGGTGTGTTTAATTTTTAAAGTTAATGCATTCCCTTTATTTTTGGGATTTATGCCTTTGGTGCTAATTTCTAGCCCCTGGCCTATGGAATGTAGGCTTGGGGTAGTGACGGCATGGGCCCCGAGGACGGGTCGTGACATAATCTATGCAATTATAAGCAACATTTATCTAATTATTTTCCTCATACATTATAACCAAATGGTATATATAACCATTTAAAAAATTTAATTCTAATTAATATAATATAATTCCTATTTTTCAAAATTATACCCCTTTTACATGAATATCGTTACATGTTTATAGGTAAATCAATATTGAAAACCAAGGACACGAACAATCCCGAGTGATAAAATGGTATCACATAACTCACCAATAAGGCCATAATCAACATAATAAAACTATAATTAATAAAAATAGAATTAAAAATGTTCTAAATTAATTAATGTATTTAGTATTATTATGTAGGACATTATGATCAACTTCACAATGCTTTCATACATAAGGTAAGAGTTTTTTCATATCACATTTATTTCTAGGATATTCCCATTTTATCCACTTATTTTATGTATGTGGTGCATGTATGATTATAATTGATACAAAATATCATGAGACTATTTTTATTCATGGTATTAATTTATTCATTTAACGATTATTAATTTTTTCATAATATTCGATTGATTATAATGTACTAGAGGACTTCATCTAAATTCACATCTCATCGAGATGTACTTGGTATTGTGCACCTAATCTTTTTTATGTTGTGTATCTACTTCCCATTTGAGATATTTTTTAATAAAAAATTTTATTTCTACTAAATATCTATATTCCAGTAAAATTGATAAGATTATTGTCTTATATGTAAACCATTTTACTTGCGGTGTTTATTTTGAATGTGGTTTTAACTTGGAAAATATTGATGCATATGTATCCTTTACTATATATTGGTATTGGAAAGAAATATTTTTTATTTGCTAAATCTATGTATAAATAATTATATAGACATGTAGTAATAGTAGGGGATGACTATAGCCCCACGATGCATCGAAGAGTCCCATGAGGAAAAACGGTTGGTGACAAAACCTTCTTGTTGCTTTCAAAAACATAATCACATGGGTATCTACCCATGGAATTCAACCATCTCAACAGTATGATGGTTCATGTTCTAGATAGACGACATCCAAATAATAAGTATTTTATTTATTAAGTATTATGTTATTAGATTCCATTAGGTTCACACTATGACTAAACCTATGGATTCACTTTAATTCTCACTTTGTTGATAGAGCGTGTTTTACAATTATTCATCATTATATATTGATTATGTCTAATTGATTATGACTCAATTATTATATATTCATTATAACGATCTATTTTACCTTTTGTAAGAATTTTATCTAACCCTTTTAGTGGTTTTCCATCACCATGTTAGAATGAATAGAGTATATATTATGTTTTCAATGATACAGTTTATTAGCTTTTGTTGTGGATTATATTTTTTTTTATTTACATTGTAAAATGGGATCCAAGTATGTATCAAATTTCATAAAAATACTAAAATGATCGGTCCATCAAGATTTTATTCCTTATAATTGTGCATATGTAATAAAATAATTCACTGGTACCTTGCACAGGGGTCAGGGAGTTAAAATATATGTGTTAGAGGATATTTAAGGGATTTTGTGTTATGCGGCTGCCAGTGTTTGGGGGATCAATTTTAATCGTTATTGCATTCATACAACACTAGATACCACTCTACCATTAACATGGATACTTTTGGGGACCTTTAGGGAAGACCATATAGGTCACCCTTTTGATTGATTGAGACTAGTAAGACCTCTCTAGTTGTCCTAGAGATGGTATATGGGACAATAGAAAAGGTCCAAGCCATCTATGAGTGGATGAGGATGTCCTAGGTTATATAGAAATCATAATAATATTGTCCTCGTAGGACATGGAGTTATAGTTGGGGGACCATGTCTTAATGAGAGTCTCTCCATGTTGAGTATTACGGGGTTTTAACAATAGAGGAATGCTATAACAGATCTTCTTCATGTAGTTATTGATTCTACAGAGGGTTGGAGAGGTGTTTTTACCACCTCATCCGACCGCCATGGCTGGAGTGGGGGAAAACATCATCCATGTGCCAAAATGGACAAGATAACATCATTACCCCATTTAAATCATCAATTGGGGGAAGATAGACATTTGGGATAGACTCACCTTTTCAAAAATTCCAGTGTAGATTTTGGATCATAAGGAGAGAAACATGTGTGGACCAACCACCCCTAAGTTTGCGTGTTGTGGATGCACAAGATTGTGAATCAGTGTTCCTAAATGTAGAATATCCATGTGAAGGCTCAGTATAACGAGTTATTTGTTTAGTTTATCTTATTAGTGAATAGATGATTAAATGATAGAATGTTGTAGAGTCCTAGTTTATTCATTAAAATACTTATATATATATATAAAGCTAGGAAATTTAATGATTTGTGATTCCTATACCCGATGTTTCTAAAAAATATTCTATAAAAATATTAAATATACATTATATTATGAGAGTGAATATAATTAATGAAAAAGGGATAAATCCTAAATGGAATTTTAAATCAGCAATATGTGACTACTATTGAGTCTAGAACATGTTTTTTAACCGAGGAACGATATAAAATGGGTTAGTGGGGTGCGTTCAGACACGTCGATCATTGGTGTTAGGTTCAAGAGATTAATTAATTATTAAATTAAGTTACCAATTCATTTCATACTAAATTAATTTCCAATATTAATAATTTGATGGATAGACCTAATTGGTTATCCTCATAAACTCTAGGATTATTCCAGAGCTTCTTCTTCCTCCTTCGTTGATGAATCTCCTTAGATGAAACCACGGGAAAATTATATTTTACCCATGATTCAAAGAACCATGGGATAGTAAACCATTTGTATAGCTCTGAGTTATAGCAATGCTTTGAATATTCTTTAACCATATGTATGAACATTGTGAATAGGTGTATGGGAAATAGTCCATATTATCAACAACCCTATACACATGGTTCTAAAACCATGGTTATTGGATTTAAAAAATTGAATATTATCAGATTTGAACCATGGATCACATCTATAAAATTGGTTTTAATAACCAATAAATCACATTTGGTTATCAATATATAAATATATTTTTAATTATATATTTTTTTTCAAAACCACATATATTGGTGGAAAACTGTGGAAATTGTTTTTACAAAGGAAATTTTTTCCCTGTCAATCTTTTTCTCATGCGCCACATAGTACTGATATACCCACGATTTTTGGATAACCATGGATATATGATTTAATCCAATTCTTATTCCCATAGTTTTTGGAAATTTTTGGGAATATTGTTTCCCAATACCAAATGTTTTTTAGAATAGTTTTTATAGGCCATGAACTAAACCCTATACCCAGAGTTTTGAAAAACTATTTTTAAAAGGTTGACATATATAGAATGATTTCACAAAATCATGGGAATAGGTAAAAACTATACATTATATCGAGGGTTTTTAGGGAAACATAGATAAAGGTGTGACCTATGCCTATAGTTTTCCCCAAAACTGTGTGTGTAGCCTTCTATTCTAGTAGGGTAATTACAAAACGTTAGATCAGAGATGATCATTATGTAGAAAATACAGAAACCCCTTTCGATCATTGAAAAGATACATCATTAATGTAGAATAATGATATATATATTTATGAATATTGAATTAGTTATTTATTTATTTTTATTAAAAAGTGTTCATATTGATCTATGTTCTAAGATCTACACTGATTGTGAATAGATCATGCCTTCATGTATTGAAATCTTAATTTATAATTGAATTTTTTGATCATTAGATTATTATACTTGATACTCTTCCAATAAAATTTGTGATTTATTTTTAAAAAAAAATTGATGGTTCCTTTTGGCCAAATTTTTCATCATGTTATTCAACAGTAGGCCCCCACAGTACTGGTTCAACATTATCGGGCGTTACTGAGTATGATAAAAACACTGAAATAATGTTAGATCAATAAGCGACATACATATAAATGAAAACAAAATAAAAATGGGATTATTAAGGGTTTTGGATGATCATTTTAATGGATAAATGATGGATCACCAATGAAATAATTATTATAAAAGATGAAGAATATAGGTTCACATGAACTCAATTGGAGAATCGATTTATAATAACCAAAGGGATGAAAATAATGTATCCATTCCATATACATAAGTGTCGGGCAGAGATATGGCCAAAATTGTAGTGGAATAACTTGATTAGAGGTTCCAAAATCCTATATGTGAATTTGAGAAAACCAGGACTATATGTTCACTATAGTGATGAACACATGGAGTGCAGTCCCTTTGGTGTGGTTGCTTGGGTTTTTTTGATAAAGATAAGGATGAAACCTGAATTTTCCATACAACAGGCCATGTACTCCTTCACATGATTGGAAATATGTGTCTTGAATCACATGGAAGTGATCCTATGTGGAATTCCCTGGAAAGGGACACAACCATGTACCCAAATACACCCACATGTCCACGTCACATGAGTGGCACCATTGGGGAGGTGACATGTCATGTAAAGTGTACACATACATGTGGCATGTACATGGAAATGGTTTAAAGAACAAAATCATGTCGGGTTTACATGGACACATATGGTAGTCCACCTATACGAAATGTACTACTTCATGTATTGATATCCATGTTCCCCAAGGTACATTTCTAGATAGTGTAGAACGACCACATGTCATGTGGGTCCCTTTACACTCTATGTATCCCATTGGTTTCCTTTTAATGAAACAATTAGGTTTTGTATCATGATCATTTAAACAAGTTTTTTTGTTGGAAAGTAGTAAATACAAGAAAAAAAATCTTGTAAAATGGGATAGTTCTATGGTTTTGTCTTTATAGATATGGTGTTAAATGTTTGAGGCATGGTGCATGGTTAGGAGATGATCGATGATAGAAGTGATCACATGGTATCACTAAAATATTCTACCAACACGAAACCCCAATCAAATAAGGAATGGTACTTGATGATTAAAGTGAAACCCACCATAATCATGGGAATGGGTCTTCTACAACTACATTCTAAGTGGAACCTCTTTGATTCACTATTTTGAAGGTTCTCAATTACTTGAGTGGAACCCCCTATATTACAAGGGCGAGGTTCTTAAACCACAATGTGGACCCCCATATAGTATATATAGTGGGTCCTCAATGACTAGAGTAGAACCCTCTACCACACTGAGGCATGGGTCCTCGACCAACATAGTGGATTCCCCCTGATCATGGGTTGAGGTACTCTACCAATCGACTTTTTCCCTGATTGGATAGGGTTTGGGAACTCATGACACTAGAGAGTCACCTTCCATCATCATCGACATGGGTCCTCTATGGATACTTATACAGATCAATCCCCTACATTTCTATTTGGTGGGTTCATTACATCAATTTTTTTACCACTCGAACGTGTGGAGCATTAACATGGTATGTCTTGACATACTTTGATAATTCTTGGTAGAAGTATGAGATGTTGGTTATCATTTATGGATATTTAGAAATGTTAGATACTCTCCTTCCGATGAAGAAATGTGAGATGAACATCCACCTACCCTCTCATTATGGACTATTTTTATTGATTATATATATATATATATTATATATCCACACCATTGATTTGGTTACTCTGTTCAATAATAGGTAATGAAAAGGGTGGAATTTCACATTCCTTCTATGTTTATATTCATAATTTTGGATGAGTCTATTATCTTAATATAGGTGGTGGAGACTCGATGTGTAGTTTATCTACTCACCGTGTTGAGACCCTTATTCATGGATGAGGTTAGGTTCACTCTAGTTTTGGGTTGATATGTTCTCCCTGAATATATATTGAATATACTATTTGACATTTCATGCTTAATCTCATACTTCACCCCTTTCATATTTTGAGGATTCATACTAGGAATGTAAAAACTCCCCCTAACATGGTATTTTTCCATTTGATTCGCTAACATTTAAAAAAAGGTAAAGGTTTGAAATGAATAAAGATGAGAATACATATATCTCATAAATTAGATTATATATGGTGGTCATGTATAGGTCTTTATTAGAAGGTATCTCTTGGTATATCACATATACAATTTCTTTATGTTGGAAAAATATTCTAGCTCGGAATGTATTTCCCCCCATTACCTTTTCACTTGAATTCGCTAAAGGCCTTATTATTTATTTTATTATGGATAATACCCCTTTTAAGGGTAGAAGGGTAACCATTACATGACCTGTAAGCCCATGGATTATGGTACGATGCAACCTAAATTCCAAAACATGACATGATAGCCCAAAGTCATACCATGCCCATTACATGACCCATAAGCCAAACCACTAGAACTGCCCCTCCCCAGCCTCTACCTTATTTATATCCGAGCTCCCCACATTGAATTACAGATCATATAGTGTTGACAAGTAAAAAGGTTGAATGGTGTATGATCCCGATGGTGGTTTCCATACCCTCTCATTCTTCCAATCTTGTTAACTCTACTTCTGGTGACTGCGACTACTTGCATTAATCCTATTTTGCCGCATGCTCTCTGTATTTTGTTCCCCTTATTAGGGTGGGTTAGTGATAGTCTCATAAAAAGTTCTCCCCATTTTGTAGTCATCATAGACAAGACCTACATAAATAATTTAATCAATATCCAGAGAAATGAAAAATAACAATGGGTAACCGTAGATTCTCATTAAGGGTGAGACATGAGAGATATTATTCGATGATCGTATAAATGAATAAGATAAGAGGAAGGTAATGAGAATATAAATATTAATTAAATGTTAATCACTAATTTATCATGAATTTTAGATATAATCCATGTAATAAAAAATTATTATTTAAAAATACAGGAACCAGAAGAGTTAGAAGTCATCTTAATGAAATCGTGACCATATGTTCATGTAATATATGTTTTGATACATCGTATGTATAGAAACCATATCTTATGTCAAGTTTAACATATGAAACTATCAAATCATAATATATAGAACATTTTATTCAGATTCCCATTTCATTACAGGTCAAACATTATCTCATATTTGACATAGTGGATCAACCCCATAGACATTTTTCACATAGTTGATCAATTAGAAAGGAATGTTTCCTATAGTAATACCTGAAGCTATAATACATTACCCAATGCATTTAAGGAAGATATAAGTCATATACATCACATAATCCATAAATTTTCATTCCACAATATCAAAAAAAATTCCTCATATCATAACCCATATAAATAAAACATTATACCTAAATATTTCATCAAAACATATCACATATACATGATATGGTTTTCATAATTATCCCATCAATTAATTTTAGCATATCCCCTAGAAAAATATTTTTTTTCATAAAAATTTCTTAATGTAGTCATAAACATAAGTACTCAAATTAATGAATATGTATGATATCATGGTATTATTTACCTAGAAAATCACAGTCAACACAAAATGTTTTTGTTTTTTATTTATACAAATTCCAATAAATTATAAACAAACTATTATTCAGAAAAAAATTATTATCATTTGAAATGAAATCTTTAAAATCACAAAATATCCAGAATATTATAGAAAAATTTTTCTATCAAAAAAATCATAATAATGTGGATTTAATGCTTCAAATAATTGAGTGTTAATTTTGGAGGAAAATTATGTTCATTCCATGAATTTATATACAAATATTTCATTAACTTGTTTCGAAAAATTAAAAAACTACCATAGACATAAAATTACAAGATTTTTACAATTAAATTTTTTTTATAAATTAATATTTAGTTAAAAAATAATTTAAAAAATAAATAAAGAAAATAAATAATGTTCTTTAAAACAATTTTTTAAAATATGGACAATGTATAAAAATGGGTTTCCACCTATGAGAGATATAAATTTGATTTTTCCATAATTTTTTTTCACAGAGTCATGACTACATAAATTTTGGAAAATGAATCTAAAAAATTTATTTTAAAAAATGTCTAGATGAGGAAAATTATCTAAGCTACTTTATACGTAGATCACAATAATTCCTTATTTGAAAAATAATCACAAACAATCTTCATAAAAATTGAGATTGTAACATAAAACTATTACAGAAATTGTTAGAATCCCAATGAAAGAAGTAACATTATATCTATATGTAGATTGAATAATCCTAATGAAAATATTCATAAAATAAATATTTGGGAATTATTAATAAACATCATAAAACAAAATAGAAGTGTATAACGTACTTTTCCCATAGAAATGAATGTGAGACAAAAATCCCTTTCAACATAGGAAAATTATGAATCATAATCCCCATTAATATATAACAAAAAATAAAACATTAATTATCATTTATATTTATATATATAATCTTTATATAACATTTCAGTTTAGAAATATATAAACAACACAAAATAATATATTAGTTAATATCACCTAGGTCTCTAAAAAATAAATGGGAAACTTCAAGTCACATCCTGTAAGTATCAATTTGATTCATAAAAGTTCGAACATATTGTACTATAAATATAAATTTATTATAAATTTATTTCCTAAAAATGATAACATATATCATAAAATATATGATTTCATTATGATTATTTATTACCAATTTATTAAAAATTCCTTGCTAAAATCAGGTTCCGGGTAATAACTCATTCATTTTCCATGTATGATTTTTTTTGTAAAATCTATACATTTACATTTTTCAAGGATTTTTAAACTAAATAATCATAAAAATTGATATAAATATCATATAAATTAACTTTATATTTACTTATTTGAACCCAATAATAGTATGGATAGAAAATGAAATACCACATTTTAAGATATTATAGGTTATATGTACACTTGAACGATGATTCCATTTATTGATTGATGGAAAAGGAGAAAGGTAAATAATATGTCACATTTATATATAAATTATGGTTTCAGATATGTACAATTTAATGTTTAAATTTAACCTTATTACATTCGATTTAAATAATAATTTAATGAAGAATTGTATCACTTGGTAAGGAGGTATTTCGCCAGACACCTGAGCAACATCAACTTATTCCCACTAAATAAAATGTTAAAAGGTATATACGATATAGTAATACGATTACTAAAATTAAACCATTAATATAATATAAATATGTTAAATGTATCATTATATCCATTGATGATAGGTGGTGAAGGAAAAGAACTTACATTTGTTCACATGTAGATAAACCATCGAACACATGATCAGTGGTTTCATTATCCATTTTTCATTAGAGGGAAAGGATGTGGATTATGAAATTAACATAATAACATATAATTATATAATAGATAAATATTATATTATTTTATCATAGTTTAATATAATATTATGGAGGATAATGAAAAATAAAATAGAAATGAAGGGTTAATAATTATACCTCTTCTTTGTAGAACCTCTAGTGGTGTATACATAAATCATTCATAGGATGGTTTCATAATAAAAACAATCACAAAATGATTTCATGATGGATTTTATAATGATATTTGGGAGGTTATTCATTAAATAATATTATTTTAAAAATGTGAACATTAGATTAGTGTGGGATATCAAATATAAGTTTGGGAGAGGACGCACTTGGATGTTTTTTAAACCAAATAAGTGCACCCAAATTATTTAAAATCCAATAGAATTTTAGAGAGCTCAATAAGGAATATCATATAATTTATAAATGTGACCATAAAATGGGTGTTCTAAATGATTCTAGTTCATTTACCCTATATTTTTCTAAACTATCCCAAGGTAAAATTATTTTAATTTTAACCGTTATAATTATTTTTAACATTTTTTACTATTAATTTTTAAAAAACCTAAGTTGAACATATTATATAATAAAAATCATCCTGATTGAAAATAAAGAATACATTTTTATAAATTACATTCATATAAGTGGATAATTTTAATTTATAATTAATCCTACGGATGAGATAAAAAAATGTTTTCCAAATAGAAAACATTCTTAGCTATAGAAAGATTTAATATCAAGATTCAATATTAAATTAATTAAATTTACCTAAAAAGGATAAATAAATATTTCATTGATCTAATTTTACATTTAAAATCAAACTAAAATTTAATTTATCTTGTAAATTATTATAATGAAATGAAATATTTTAACAAAAATAAATATTTTTACTGTTCATCTGAATAAATAATCTTTTAAAAAAATCGAATATCACTCAAAAATAGGTTTATAATTTATGTTTAAAAACTTATGTTCATTTAATCAAATAAAAAAACCAAATTTTTGAATAATTGACTTCATTTTTTTCCCAAAATTCAATTAAAACAAGTTTTGAAAAATTAATATTTTCAAAACATATTAAGACTACACTAAAAATTAACTACCTTTTAATAAATATATTATATAAATATATAACAATTATTCATAATATTCAAAATGTGTTTATTCATATTCATCGCTCTATTTTTGTCATCATGGTTATATATTTAATGTTATAAAAGAATTCTAATAGAATATCATGGTTTTTTAAGACTTTATATTGTGTGTAATGAAAGTTATAAAAATAGACTATTTTTCTATATATATATATATATGTATATATATATATATTAAAATCAAGGGGTTCTATATTACCCCATTAAAATTATATTATATCTAAAAATAATATTTCTTTGTTATAAAATACTTCTGACACTTCAACCTTATTATATCCTTATGTTCCCACACAGTGTCACCAAGGAGGTAGTTATGCAACAAAATTATAACCAAGTTTCTGGTCTTGTTTTATAGAAGCATCACTATATAATCTAGAATCTTCATTAGCTTTCTCAATTAAGAAATTGAATTCTATAGTGGTAAAATCAATGAGTTTAGTACATTTTAGTGTTGAGGTATGTACTTACTCAGGATATATACTCTGAAAACATCATAAACCTAAGAGTTGTTCAGTGGAATTGAGAAAAAGATAAGTTATCCTCCCTATATGGTATTGGATCTTTAAAGGGTCAATATACAATAGTTAAATCATTCCTTTAATCTTGAATATCATAACAATATTACATGGATAAATTCATAGAAAACCATTCTCACCATATTTGAATATTCATATCTCATTGATGTTTATCACCATAAATTTCTATCAACTATGGGATTTACTAATGAGTTGTTGAATGGATCTAACATTCAAATCAATTTCTATATCTAGCTAATGTACAAATATATTTCATTTTCCAAATCCATATTTGTAATTCTTACTATATTGGACTTCATATGAATCCCATTGAATTCTTGATTGAATGCTTCTATTGTATGAAAACTCCATCATATGAAAGAATTGATTCAAACAACATTTGGAAAACATAGAATTTAATTCATCATATACGTTAGGGTATATATATATTCCTCAAACATAATATCTCTTTATAGATAATACATAATTCTAAAACCAAACAATATATCAACATATTTATAAATAATAACCCTAAACATTAAGGTAATCTTCAGTTCCATATGATATAAAATAGAATTTTTTACAATGTGAAATGTTACCACATACATAGTGTACATCAATGAATATGATCATGAGAGAAATATTATTGGATATCTATTAAGTGTACTAACATTTTAAATGTATCATATATAAACCATATAGAATTGTTCCCTTTAGGAATTTCAAGAGGTGTAATTAAAAATTTCAAGGTGATATTTTCCCATTTTCATTCTAGTATGGTAAATGGTAATAATAACAAAATATATTTTTTTCCTTAATAGGATAACATATGAAGCTCAAAAATAAATAAAATATCTCATTTCAGGTTGTTTAACTGGAAATTTTCTTCCATGTAGGTAAGTGGATGGTATTATACCCTTGTAACAATTGTTTGTGGGTTCATGCCCTGAGTCCTTTCCAAACATTATGGGTTGTCCAATAGCTTAATGTATATTCTTTTTCCAACGAAAATTTAATAAAATCTCTATAATAGTCACACATTTCAATAACCCATAATTATTGAATCATAAAAGATAAGATAAACCCTAAAGGATTCCAAAAACAATAATCATATGTCCACAAAATTTAAATCCATATATCATAAAATAATTTGTTCTACTAAAAAATAAAAAAGTTATTTTCATTCAATAAATATTTCTCAAAATATACATAATCCTAAAAAAATCCCATAAAATTAAACCTAAATAGGTTTTTAAGACATTGAACTTATAACTAACAATTAAAAAATCATATGATATATACATGACTCTTAAGTTAACTTTACATGTATACATGTATGGTTCTAAAAGATAATTAATCCTTTAACAATTAAATAAAATCTAGTAAAAACGCATTTTTATTGGATGCATGGGTGAATTATTTTTTAGATATATTATCAAATTTCATTTCTTTATTATATAGTAAATATATATGGAATTAATAATCTCTTGATTATATAAAATTTCAAAAATCTAAGATCAATAATATTTTACATGTGTTAAATTCTAAAATATCTAACATGAAATTCTAAAATCTATGGTGGAGTTTATCTATTCACTAGTAATCATGATTAACATCATTTAATGTGATTTCATTAGCATTACATTTATAATTTTTTCATATGTTGTTATAGATTATTTTCCTAGTTAGACACTATATTGTAGAATTGATATTGAAATTTTGCAAACATCAAGCATCTATACCACTAATGTGTTTGAGGTACATTCTGTGGAATCAGCTATCCATTTTCATAATTATCTAATATCATCCAATAATTTGTGAATTTATCCACTTTATTTCATACCATTCCACACATAAAACATTTAATTTTACCCATAAGAAAATTGAAACAATGGTTCCTTCCATACATCGACAATAAATTTAGTGTCATCATCTTCTATTCTATGGTTTTTAGGATTTCCATTGAATTCCACATTTCATTTAGTTTCAAATAGAGGTGTTTAGTGTTCAATACCAATTTCTATACCATGATAGAATATAAATTCATTTATTCATTACTGCTAACTACCCTAATGAATAATTACCATTGGAGACATGGTTTAAAGACACTGAATAATTGATCATCTTTTATCACATGATCGGTAATTATACTGGAAGCATACCTCTCATGAATTTTAAAATTTTCCTCAAATATATCTATAGATTGTTCATCACACTACTTTAGATTTAGTAAATATTTTTCTAATTTTAAAATTACAATACATTGAAATTTATAATTGAATAATATTTCCTTAGACACATCCCACTCGAGATAGTCAATTTTATCTTTTTACCTCATATTCTTGCTAATATTCCACAATTTATCCCCTTAATATTCCAAATGATTGAAAAAAATTCAATTTTAATGCTTCGAATACTATAGAATAGAAAAAAAATTATTTTTACTAATCAATTATTTAGAATCTGCTGTATTGGAAACACTATTGAAGGAAGGTATAATTTTCCTCATGAAAGATCCCAAAAATGTTGTTCCCTTCTTTTCCAATTTGGAAAATCAATATGATTCAAATATTTTGAATGTTTTGTGAGTTTTGAAACAAGATTTTTCATTATATCTCATATAACATGTGTTTCTCATGAGTTCTATCATTTCATTTTCCATTTAATTCAACATTAACATAATTTATTCTGCATCTATACATTGAATAAAACCAAAATTCATTATGTAAGAAGCACTAATCATAGAGGGAAACAAAAATCCCATGAGAAATCAATTATAAGGTGTCTAAATAATGTAAAATATTTTTTCCTCTTTGACTCATTATGTTTATCAGAGGATATTCATGTTTATTATAAATATAATGCATGGTGGTTCATAAATAATTGTTGAATTTCCAAAGCAAATCCTCTATAAGTTTCAAGATTAGGGTGAAACATGGCATGTTTGCATGCACTAGGTGACGAATAATCAAATCTCAATACATCCTTTTCATAGTTATTACCATTAAGTGAAACTATGAATGAGCCACAAGCACATGTAGTATCGTGAAAGGGATAATATTTTATAGAACCCACTTTTTATATAATTCACTAGAAAATTGAAGAAATTTTCATATTATTTATTTTATACATTGACTTATACTTAGAAATATACTTATAGATATCCTTAGGAATATAAATATTCATATCCATTTACATGTCCCTAGGTATCACTCTAAATTTGTCTTATCATTCTTTCAATAGGTTAACTATAATTTACCATTGATACAAACTATAACAACCTAGGATTTTCATACATTTTTAACAAGTATTTTAGATGAATATTTGATACATATCATTAACACATACTCGAGGACCATACATTTTTAGGGCCTTCATGAAATATATATACAATCCCCTTATATAATTAATTATATTAAACATCTATAACAAAGATCCCCTCATTTATCACCCATTGTAGATATACCCTGCTTAATAACATGGTTCATTACCTTGGGAAAGGAAACAGAATAAATTTTGAGATTATATGCCCAGTAATGGTAAACATGGGAGATATAATATAATGATAATATGGAATCATAAAATATGAATAAGTGTATCTGTGGTGTACGGACATAGATACCCTAAAAAATATGAACCTGAACCGACTTATCACATACACGAATAGTGTCCATGATCCAGACTAGAGAGCATCTACCACCTAAGAATAAATAAAAACTCCTGGGAATGATTTCACAAAACCTGATGCTGAAAACATTTCATTTATATACATACATATAATAGAGTGACAGTATAGGAGAACACATGAAAAAAATATATTCCATATATAAAATAATACTTTAGAAATGACCTATCTAAAAATAATCCCCAAAAATTATAAGTTATCAATCCAATGGAATAACAAAAAACCAAAACTAAAAATATATACTCAATTAGATTGAACGAGGAGCTCCCACAATCTCACTACTAGCTACATAGATAGATTTGAAAAAATATCATATTCTTAATATGGGGCCTTTGAATTCACTTTATAAAATGTCATAACCTAGTCTACACACTATCAATGGGGTGTATATGATATGAGTTAAATTGGTCAAGTGGTATCCCATATTGGTTTTCCTAAATAAGTCACTGTATGATAATCTGAAAAACCTCAACACGAAATGAAACTACAAATTGTTGGAATTTAAACATTTTTATATCAAAATCATGGTAAATCATTCCACTTTTTCTATAGTTTTAACTAATCAAAGTAAACTAGATTCCAATAATATCACATTTACAATATAATTTCACAAGAATGTATCACATATCATATCAAATAAAAAATAGTGAAAAATAAAATCATAGGTAACATCACTCCAAAGATCAATACCATTAATGATATATAGAACACTCTTACCCACACATAGACAATATTGTTTATAAATTCGCTATAAATATTAATTTAAAAAATAAAAAATATGAAGACCCAAAAAATATAACCCCAAAATCTATTCAATCATGTCCCTAGAACAAAGGGAATAGTGAGCATAGGAACACCGTATGGTTGAATTCACAGAAATTATCAATGGATGTGTCATGTTTCTACAAATTCTACCTATGTACCCAAGGATTCCAATGTTATATAGATTCTAAATCATTTCTTAAAAACCTTCCATTTAAAATCATTTTATAAATACATTTCACAATCTATTCAAAATATATATTCTTTTACCAAAACAAGGGGAAAGCATATTTTTAAAATAATCATTTTCATGCACACAAAAAATTAATCACTGATAACATTTTCTTTATGAAAATTTTGAAAAATTAGAGAAAATATGGTTTATCCAACAATATCTATTGAAGAAAATAGATACATCATTCTAAAAACATAGACACTCTAAACAGAATCCACCAACAATGAATGAATTTAATGAAAACATATGATTACCTAGAACTTATTCACATATATTTTCATAAATTAAACAATTGATGTGAGTGGTGTAGATTATAAAAAACATGACTAATGTTACTTTAATGTTGCACCATAATTAGCAGAAGGGTCAATCTATGAAATAATATCACAAAGATACTCTATAAAGGATAAATAGTAACATAAAAACAAGATCATTGTATCAACAAATGCATTAAAAATTATCTTCCATGATAAATGGAAGTTAAGAAGTAGAGAGATCACATAACCATAGAGGCATAGTGAAACCAAAATGAATATCATGTGCCAAAGTATGTAGTTTAAAAGAAGTGGTGAACCATAAAATATACCAGTTGAGAGACTGGGTTTTGGGAGATAATCATTCAAGTCGATTGAAATTTTTTATATGTGTTCAATTTTTCAAAACTAATAGTGTTGGATCATTCACCATATAAACACCATTCAAGATGTTAATTTTACAGTTTACATGATTGAAAAAAATTAATCACCTGGTATTAAATATTCTGATTCCAACTATCTCTTGATGTGAACTATTTTAAAATAATTTAATAACATCACACTCCAAACAAGTTCATTACATTTTTCATAAAACTACTTCATGTTATGTAGCATACAAATGATGGGAATGTTTGTAGTCTGATGATTATACATAAATCATAAACAAATCATCCAGGTCAACCTATACTATAAAGGCGATCCCCTTAAGACTTTGGAGAATTTATACCAAGACTCCATGTATTCAATCATAAAATTATCACCAAAAATTAAGTAATTTATCATAATAAAAATTATCCTACCATGAAATTTTCATAGTGTACCCAAGAAAATTGGAATGCATAAGAGGGAATATATATAAAAGAACTAATGTAACATGATTTTAGAAACATTTATTGTAATACCTAAATCCTTAGAATCTCATGTAGAATAATTATACATAACAGATATGTGAGGCCAGTACTGACGCACTGAGGATTCTTTCTCATTTTTTCATAAAAATGATCTATATAAAAATTAATCTATTAATAAATTATTAGATATCCCATAAAAGTCTTTCACTTTATATTAAATAATTTAAAATATCTTCTCTACAATAGAAACTTCGGGATGTAACACAATCTCTTTCAATCATAGAATATAAGGGTAATTGGGATGGTACATCCAATGATGAGGTTTGTGGGAAACATGTATAATATCAGTCAACTATGGAGGAAATCATAACTGAAAAGAAACCTATTCAAGCTTCTCAGTATCCTAAAATGGTCCAAAATACATTTTATCTAACATTAAATATTTCCTAGGCCAATGGTGACCCAAACAAGGATAAATTTTCAAGAAATCATATTCAATGATAGAAAACTGTAAAGGATGATATTGATGACATGTATAATATTTTATTTAAATATGATATTTAACTATACACTGATATATATCATGATTACTGACCAATGAATCATTAATGATATGTGGCATCATAAAAGAGGCATCAGTCACACCTTCCCAACAAAGAGGTGACCTTCCAGAGCGACTATAAAAATGCATGAACTGCGCTATTCTGATCTATTATTTATAATATTTTATTTAAAAAAACTGAAAAAGTCTCAAACATCCATCCCATGGTCCACTATAAACCATGATACCATAGAAAATAATATCAAAGATGATTTAAAAAAATGGTGCATCTAAAATACTGTTTATAAATGGTAAGCTATACTCAACTGGACCTGAGTCCATATTACCTCGGAGATATTCTTACAAAAACATGAGCTAAACCAAGGATCCCAACCGAAAATAATGACAGCGGGAACCCAATGTAACCCGAAAACCATTTTCATATTTATCATACCCATATCATCATCTTTATTGGTGTCCTTGATTGAACTTAAATAATCTAATTTCATCAACTGATCATTCACCAACCAAAAAGTTTATTCCCATTATGTGTACTTGGATATCAAACAAAAAAAATCTGGATACCTTATTGCATTTCAAAAGATCAAATATAAGATGATGTGGAAAACTATAATGTATCGTGTTCTCTTCAGTTATCCATTAATGGGTACAATAGTGATATATATAATCTATAATTTCATGATACAATATGAACCACTTGATTCAATATCTCATCTCGTAGTACATTATCATAGTTCCTAGATGAATGTAACATGATGAGCTATGATGGTAAAAAAATACATAGATCCTCACAAATGCTGGAATAAAACATCGATCCACAAATAAGGAAATATCATCTGAAGGGAGAGAAAAACTAAAAATAGTCACTCCACCACAACATATTTATCAAATTTATCTAAAATCATATTAATACTTTTGAACCCATAGAATAGAATCAATGATAAATGATGAAAACATAACACTATTTATAACCATAACTAAAATACCACTTTTTATATCAAAAGAAAACTAAGGAAAGTGTCTGACTATATTCAATTATTTCAATATTTCCACAAATTCATGTTATTGTAATTTACTACAAGGTGTCTACATGATTAAATTCACCTTCAATGGGGCGTAGATGACGTGTAAATATAATGTAGGATGGTATAACCCCCACATTAATTATATATGATTCAATTATTTATATAATATTTGGTGACTCAGAGTTGGTTTTTCAAAAGTACTTTGATGCTCCCTCAATGGAAAAAGTCTGCTAACCTAAAATCACTAGAATAACATTTTAATGATTGAAATAATGTTTGTGGTAATTTAATAATGTATCCATAGATGATGACAACCATAGTCCACAACTTGATCATCCAACATAATAATTCAACCCAAAAAACAAAAGACGAATCACAAAACACCACATAACCCTTACCAAAATGAGGAAAGTTCATAGTAGTGGTTGATGTTAGAATTATTTTTATTTCATTAGATGAATAATGTTATACTCTATCACATTTAATCTTAAACTCTTTCCTTGTAAGAGAAGTGAATGGTGATAACAACATCGATAAATCCTTGATAAACTATCAATATTATCCATCAAGACCAAGGAAGGTATGAATCTAAAATAAGTTAAATACTCATCCCATGACCCGAAATAATTTCCCTTCTCAGGATCAATGGATATTCCAAAATACATAATCAAATTCTGTAATAACATCACTTCTTGGATATAGACGCTACATTTTAAAATATTTCCATATTATTGATGACATCTCCCGATCTCCAAAAAAACATTGGTGGTTCTATTAATTACAATATATTATTAAATAAAAAAATATAATCATTTTAAATTATCAATAAACTGTTGATATAATGATTTATTATTAAATTCATCAAAACCATAAAAATTTTAGTAGTGTTAGTTAGACTAAAATGATTTAAAATGTAATCATCATGGCCATACATACCCATTATACGTTTTCTTGTATATATGAGACTCCATATCCCAATGATGATGATAACCCATCTGATGGTCGATCAATGAAAACTACATTCTCCCTGTAATTTATAAAATAAATCATACACATAGGGAAAGGATGGTTATTCTATACATTCAATTAGTTTGATTTTTGATAGACCCCACACAATCAAATTGACCCCTCAATCTTTATGGTGACGAGAACAATGACTGCTACGGTGAAACAGTAAGGTAAAGGAAACATTTCTCCATCATATCATCATTCTAAAACATGGGATAATTCAATTTTGTTGGAGTTTTATGATAAGTGGTTATCGAGATTAATTGTGTACCTGAAAAAAAACTAAATAATAAAACCCACATCTCACATTGGAGGTAGAAAAAATAATTCATCTGAAAAAATGTATGGAAATTAGAAAACATCTACCTCTAGATAAAAAATAATAAAAATCAAATTGGCCAATTGAAACATCAAATAAAACAAAACATGAACGATAGGAACAATTTTCATGAATTACCAAACTGTGGAACCCACGCTCCTAATAACACTAGAGAACTCCACTCAGTAGCATGGAACGTGATGCACTAATCTGACAATAAAAATCAGTATGATGACTCGTAAGATAATAAATCATAATGATAACATAAAATACATTCTCATTTAGAATGTGTAAATACCATACTAACTCCACATCAATTGTTGAAATAGAACAATAATGTTAATGAATCCCCTGATCCTTCTTCATTCCAATAGGTGTTGTTAACTACAAAACAGATATACGGATAATTATATGTTTATTATCCAAAATAATGGAAATATATAAATGAATCAAACGAATTGGTATCAAATAATATAGTCCCTAACAATTTTATAATAAATATGGCACCTCTCACTCCCAATTGAACAACATCATCCTCTATTAGAAAACTATCAACTTCTAGAAAGTGCCTTACTCCTGAGGCCTATGCCTAGAGTCTGACAATAATTGAAGCATCTTACAACACCTCCAGGCACATCTAGTTTAATAATCCCTAACTATAATGAGGAATATAATTATCTTAGAGGAATACATATAAATTTTCATAGCATCCACAACAAATTCAAAACCTCAAATGCATGGAAACAGATTGTGGTGTGTGTCTCAACATTCCACATTGATAGATGATCAAGGGTACACTATTATATATAAATAATTTTTTATAGGAGGACTAGTGTTGATAAAAACATCCACCAACACTATGATGATAATTCAACTTCTTCTCCTTCACATACATGCTACTGGAGATGCCACCGAGTAAAATAGATGAGCAAGGAGACAAAATCCGGTCTTCATCTTATTGTCTTTCAACATTTCCATATTTATTTTCTATAGATTTGTATAATGATACATCAATAACACATTATATCTAATATTCTGTCACAATCCAGGTAGTTAATTATTTTCTTTTATCTGGTCTGTCTACATATCTTCTAAAGAATAATAAACCATCTCCAAGTACTGATTTGTGTATCTCAACACTGATTTCTCCCCCAAGTGAAATAATAAAAACCCTACACACATTTACATCATTAGAGTCTCTATATAGAACTATTGTAAGAATGGGTTCATGAACCCCTTATAGTCTAGGACCATGTTCATATCTACCATTTCTGTGGAATCCAACCTTCACCTATTAGTACCCTCAAGTCTGAATGACACATAATTCACCTTGATATTCAAAGGTGTATATAAGATGTTAATAATATGATCAATTTTCCATCTTGTCCTCCACCATTTGGGAAACATAGTATAATTAAAGGATGTTGTTTTCTATGTTGAGGAATCATGAGATCAATCACTTTATTCTACATATCTTAGTTGTTCCTCAACAACTACATTAAAAAAATACTCTACATTTTGGTCAATGGAAGAAACTACTCGAACAATTGTCACTATTAGATTCTGATCTAATGGCATATTCCATGGAGGAGAATTCACTGGACCCTCTTGTGGAACATATAAAATTCATATCATAGGTATATCACTACATTGTGAAAATAGATTAAAGGATTAAGGAACAAGATAATTTCAATTCAGACTAGAAATCCATAATAATAAAATTGTTGTTAACATCATGAACTCAATACTAGATACACATATCCCAATAACCCATGGTATCCTAAGTCTCATTATAGAAAATTTTGGAGAAGAACTCCCTAAAACATACATATTATATCCTAAAAATCCTATCCAATATATACCAACATCCCAATACAGCGTATAACAATGATCCAATGCAAAACTATGGAAAACAATCCCAAATATCCTATGATATTGGTACCCAACCCAATCGCTCATTTTCCTGAAGGGAATTATAGATCACCATGAGCATGAGAATAATAATCAAGAATCTAAATAACTAAATGGAATGATTTCACCTGACCTTATGTAACAAACATGGAATATATATACATAGCATAGAAAAACAAAGGAGGTGAAACCTAGAATAAATAAATATTCCATTACTAAAAGAAGATAAAAAAATTGATATAACTAAAAAGTATACAAATAAATATCATGGATTGAGTCTAATAAAAAATTAAAAAAGAATGTGATGTATCTATACTATGTGATCTCATTGGAAATAACCACCATCTCTCCAAAAGATACGTACACGTAGAAGAAAAACTCATTATCGCCTCACTGTAGCACCTTTCCATTCCTTATATCAAAATACATACCAAACTATATTCCCTATCTAAGGGGTAGATACGCTGGAAGATAAACAAGAACAATAATATTTTATCTTGGGGTTCTGTATGAGATCCCTATACAAAAAGAAACTAACAGTCTCAAAATTAGAAGAAACATCGCATTGTATTTATTTGAAACGTTGTTATATCAATATAATGGTAAATCCTTCAAATTTTTCCAAGTTATCAAAAAATACAAGTAAAAATGTTTTAAATCCTATCACATATATCACGTTAAGTTAATACATGTATCACATATCATAAAAAGTTGAAAATATTTCAAAAATAGATAAGGGATTACATGATAATAAGGATCTCTACAAGTGAAGATAGTTAGAACACACATACCAAGAGATATAAAATTGTAATCATCGTGTCTCAAGACATATTAATATAAAAAATAGAAGAAAAAACTACAGTATGTGAACCTCCTAAAAAGTTTAATATGTACCAAGAACAATGGGCCCTAGGATTATAAGACCACCCTAAGAGTACCAATAGAAAAGGCCTATTTCTACACCATCCACCTATATAGTGATTACATCCTATGTGATACATTTTCCAAAAAATGTAATCAAAATCATTATTAGAAAAAAAATCATAAATCCATTTATCAATTCATTGAAATAAATTTTATTTTTAAAAAATATTAAAAAATTCAATATTTCTCTAAAACATGTTTGCATAGGCAAGAAAAAATAATCCCTTCATTAATTAATATATATATATATATATATATATATATAATATTTATAAAAAACCTAGAAACCATTGTTCATCCAATATAATCCTGATATATAGCAACCTACAAGGATCTTTGTTTTCACAAACCCATAAAATGAATCCACCAACAAGTAATATAGAACACCTTGTTTTAGGTAATGATCCTAGATTTATGTGTTCTATGTATATAATCTTATTGGGTTTTGATTAAAAATGTTTAGATGAGTTTTAGAATATTATAAGTGAGTTTAGAGAGCATTATAGTTTTATAATGACCAGTATGAACAGGGTAAATCCTCCTAGGAAAATATGAAGTTAAAAAATTGGAAATTGGTAGGTGGTTGATTATAAACATGGTTTGGAGAAACTAATAAACCACCTTTTAGAAATATTTATGTAACCAAAAGAGGGGTGCTTAGAGGTAGTGGATAGCCCATAGTTAGGTCTTGGTTTTCATTACCATGTTCCCTAACCATGAACTATTTAACATAAGGTTTTGATTTAGTGTATCTAACTCAATTTATCCCATTAATGGATTGGGTTTACATTATTCTAACCCATGGTATGTTTAGAATAATTTCAAAGTATATATAGACCCTTCCTCATAATCTGGGACTGATATATTGTCTAGTATATGTGTGTTGGAGACCCAAATTCCTTTGTAAGTTCTCATTATTGGTCCTTTTACTTAGTTTTCATCAACTTACCTATCATGGATTCATAAATATATTTAGTTTAGGATATATTTGGGTTTCTATTATTCCACTAATTCTGAGATATGATTGTTTTGGTTGAAGGGAATAAAATTTATATTTGAATCTTGAATATATATGGTATGTTTTTGGAGATTCAATCTGGATTGTTGATGAAATGATGATGTTCATCATTTTCACCCATGATACTGAGATATTTGTATTAAATCTAGAATTATCTTCATTATTACTTGAATTATTGATTTAAAAATGATCATATCACGTTAAATTAGTTTTGATATTGTTTTCAAAAGATTTTAGAATCCCTCTTTAGTGGTGTATTTTAAAATTATGGAATTTGGTTGTTTTATGGAAATTGAATTTGATTTAATAATTTAAAATTTCTGATTTTAAAAAATATCATTAGTTTTTATGCATGGAATTTTGGTTAGAAAATTTTTCCAATAAATATTATTTTTCTTAAAATGGTGTGGCTCAATTTGAGTAGAATGGTATTTGGAAAAAAAACGTTAGGCATGTGTTCATTTTCATTGACATGACCCTGTGGATGGTGTGTTCCATTATGTATCCTAGTATTTTGTTTACATGTGAAGACATGCTATATTGATGGTAGACAATTCATGTGTATAGAACAATATCCATGTAATACATGTTTGGATGGGTGGAATGGAATCAGTTGTGTGAAAAATGAATTTTTTAAACTAATATATATAAATGTTCTAACTTGTTCTATTCTAGTGGCATGAGTTGGGAAGACATTGGGGGAATCTTACTGAGTTTTATAATCACCCCCTTCCCTTGGAAATTTATTTCATTTTTATATATCTTATATAGAAAAAAAATTAAATTTTAGGTATCTAATTTCATCAGTGACGCTTCATGATACCTTGGGAATCACATAGAGATATTGAGCATAGAACAGGTTGGGAGATGTTCAGTTGATTAATTTGGAATCATTGAGTCTTATATTTTTTGGTTTCATTAATTTCCTATGATATTGATCTTAGAATTTTATTTTTTACATTGATATAGATTTGTATGTATTTAATTAATTGATTTGTATTACATTTTTCTCATGGATCCTATTGTGGTTTTTTAGTTATGGTTATTTGGTTTGGTTGTTTTACATTTGAAAGGAAAAAAGATTTCCTCGGTTGATTATGATGACCATGGTATTTATTACAATCATTTGGTGTATTGGGGATGTAACCTAATTCTTAGTATCTCATTATAATCCTTTCAAGATGATGGTGTAGTGGTTGGATGTTAAAAATTATATCAGTCTTGGGTAGTCTATCTTTCATTTAGGGAAAATATTGTATTAAATTGTTCAGTCATCATGTTAGAAATTCATTCTAATTTTGTCTATTAGTTGAGTTGTTATCACATTTTAGGATCGTTGTAACTTGAATAAAAAAGAACCAAAAGGAATAATTGACCTATTTATACTAAACATCATGTTACCCTAGAGTTTGATATATATATTATTGGATACACTTCTAGGAGGTGTGACCTCATCGTTATGGGTTTCACCGATGATAAATAGATTAAATGCATTAATAGAAATAACTTCCCATTAAGTGTTTATAAAATATTAATTGTAATGATTTATGGTTTGGTAAAGGAATGATTATTTTTGGAATGTGTGTAAAATTATTGAAATTATGATCTTTTTATAAGGAATTTTGGTGGTATTTTGATAATTTTATCTTTTTCAAAATCATGGTGGATATTTATAAAATGGATTGAAAGAGAAAAATAATCTAATTTTTGTCATCCTTATTGTGATATGTGTGATGTGGGAAATTTAAAAATTTGAATACCTTTTTTGGTATAGAGTGAGACTAAATGAATTTTTTTTGGTAACATAAAATGGAAATCCTTAGGCATCGATGAAACCAATTGAAAGAACATGATGAGAAGGTGGTTTCACCTAATCCACTAGTTAAACAAAAACTACTTCAAAGTATATTCAATAATTTTTATGTTGTGTATTGAAGGAATATTAGGGATGAACCAAGGATGGTTTATCATTCCATTAATTTCCAAAGGTGTAATCCATCCCTCTTTTTGGGTTATTCAAACCCAAAAATTCATTGTTGAAACATAATAGGATGAATTGAATCATCAATTTTTTATGTACTATAGTCATGATGAATTCTAATTTTTCATCATACATTCTGTAGGATCAATAATGATATTTCATGTATTTGACAGGTCAAGAAAATTTTGGCCATGAATTACATGGGTGGACTAATAAGAATTTTTTAATAAACAATTCTATCTTCACATTTTCAGAATTTATATAATAAATAAAATTTTCTTCATGAATAAGGATAATAATTCAGTGGTATAGTACTTATATAAATTTATGAATTTTTTCAAATATTCACCTGAAATTGTATCAAATGTGTCCTAGAAGGCATGCATGTATTAATTAAGGATACGGCCCGAAATTAGCTTGATGATTACCCATATTTGTAAAATAGATTATGTAGACATTGTAAATAGGGTGATGGTGAATGAATTAGGAATGATAGGTTTTATGGGTCACGGAACCATGTTGATATCTTGAGAAATGGTGTGAACTATAATTGTGGAAATAAGAAGAAGAGTAACACCTATTTAAATGTTATTGGAATGGCATAGAATCAGATTGTAGGATCAGTCAATCTTCCCCCTAAACCAATGAGTATGTCAATATTTATTCAATGTTGTCTGTTAGATCACATGACGAAATATTATACAACACCTCATAGATAAATCCTCAATAGAAACCATATGGGTAATATTAATTACTTTTATTTTAGTGATCCAAATTTGTTTTTCAAGGACACATGTCTTGCTGCCCAAAAGTCATATGATTATTTAGGATGACTGCAGTCGAATATTTATCATCATGAGAACTAATAAATCAATGGGGATTCTTGGAATTACATGACTCTACCACCATGAAAATCTCAACAGGGTAACAAAAAATACATTTCACCAAGTAAAAAATTGAATGGAACTAATCAAGTTGTATTGGATGATCAAACATTACCTTTGATTGTAAGATGTATTATTATTTATAATTTTACCCATTTTCATATTTTTTATATGAGTTCATCTCATTCATTTATTTTGTCTCGTGATATTGATCTTGTTGTTTTTCTTTTATAAATAATGCATTTGGTTTTGAAATACCAATATATTCATGGACAAATAGAATTTCAAGACATTATGTGAATAGAATATTCTATTTATATTGATGTTGCTAATTTTATTTGATATTTCATTATGGTCAATAAGGATGTCTTTGACATAATACTAAGTATGGAATGGGTGAAATTATTGAAATATCACATCAACTTTTATACCCAAATGGTATCTTTTACGTCAAATGATGGTGTTGATAATCTCTTTAGAAGATATAAAATTGTGATGGAAGGTGAAATAGAATTTTTTGAATAATAAATTTTACCTGTCTCATACTAGATAGATATTTTTTTTGAATTGGTGGATGATATATAGAATAGTGATTTTCCATCAATCATTGTACTCTATATTGATGTTTTTTCAGATAATTTTCCAGGGTTGACGACCATAATATCTGTGGACATTATAATTGATCTCTTACAAGATAAAATTCATATATCACATTCATCTTATCATATGTTAAAAAATATCATTAAATTTATTGAATATCCAGTTGGAATATTTAGAAAGAAAATATTTCATTGGGCCTTGTAAATATCTCTGGGAAGCACAATTCCTATTTTTTAAATGAGGATATAAATCTAAATTTTTTATGGATTATTCTGATCATAATAATTTTTTTTATATGAATATGTATCCTCTTTAATGAGTTTATGATTTTTGGCCAATTAAGGGGAGATTAGTCTTTCCTCAAAATTGACATGTGTTTGGGATATCACTAATTGCAATTTCTTATGGACGATATTCCAGTGAAAGTTTTATTAGATAGATATATCCCTTATAGTAATGTTTTTCTGAATTTGGGTCTTATGAATCTACCTTAATTCATTATGGAATTTATGAATCAAATAACTCAAAGGTATCCTGATTCATTTGTGGTGGTGTTTTTTGATGACATATTGTTGTATTATATGAAAATACCTAGGCATGATAAATACTTGGGTGTAGTGTTGGGAATCTTATGGGATCATATTATATAAGAAAATATATCACTGTGTTATTTTTTTTATAATTGGTATGTTTTCCTGGCCATCTTATCACATAAAACATGTTTACATTGATATAGAAAAGATAGAGGTTATTATCATTCAAAAAAATGAAAAATAATATCATTTTGATACACAGTTTCCTTGGATTGGCTATCTATTGCAAACATCTTTTTGTGAATTTTCATGACTAGAAGTAATAATTAATAATTTGAAAAGAAATGGAGTTACATTACAGAGGAATAAATAATATAAAGAGTCATTTTAGGAAAAAAAATTTACCTCATATCAACACAAATCTTTATTTTGACAGAATCAGGTCAAGGTTATGTATTTTGCTGTGATGCTTTTTGATTTGGTTTGGTATGTGTTTGTAGTTAGTGATAGAAAGTTGATGCATATGGATAATGGAAGTTATAGTTTCATATTAATAACTACCCAAAACATAACTTGGAATTATTTATAATAGACTATTCTTAAAAAATCATGAAATCATTACCAGTTTGGTGAGAAATATTTAGTGTTTAAAGATCATACGAGCTTTAAAATTTTATTATAATAAATTTATTTGTATCTGAAAAAAATAATATGTATGGTGTGTCTCTAAATGATTTACATTGACTTGACGCATACACAGAGTAATGAATATTTCAGTGGATGATTAATTATGTAGGATTTTTTAATTTCACTGTAGAAAATATTATTCAAATCAATGGATGTAAATTGTGGTGATATAAAACTTGCACATGGATTGTGAAAGTTGAGATTTGGTTTTTCTTTCTCTCCGGTTTCATTTTTCTTGATTTAGAAGAGATGATTAGAGAGGCATTGAAATGTGATTCAGAATGTGTCTCAATTTGGTCAAAAAAATCAATGTTTGTTAGATCATTAAGGGAAGAATGAAGAATTGATGTTTAGTTTATTGGTTTCAAGATATGATGTTCATACATTCGATTTATATGGAATGAATTCATCATACTTACCACTATTTGAGATTTTCTATTCATCATGAACTATAAAATATTTATAAAGCACTAAAATCACAATTCTGGTAAAAAGATTACATTCTAAGTTTTTTTATAAAATTCCTAACTTGTCATCATGTTAAGGTAGTTAACCAGTATATAACATGTATGTTGTTGTGTTTACCACTTACTATGTTGAAGTGGGATCATATATTTTTTAAATTTGTAACAATTCTAACATGGATTTCCAAAAAACCCAATTCCATATTTTTGGTAGTGGATCCACTAATAATGTAAACCCATTAAATACCAATTTCTGAAACTCATATGGTCGAATATGCATTGAAAATACATACCCAATAGGTATTAAAGAGGAAGGATGTTCTATATTAAATTTTATCAGATAGATACACCGTGTTTACACCTTAGTTATGGAAATCCTTAAAACATTACCTTGTAACTCAGATGACCATGATCATGTCATATCATCCTCAAACATATGGACAATCTAAAAGGATGACACAAACCTTGGAAGACTTTTAATGGCTTGTGTAATTGTTTTTGGTGGCTCTGGGGAGGATATCTTACCATTAGATGTGTTCTCATATAAAAACAATTATTATGAATCAACACATATAGATCCTTCTCATGCATTGCATTGGTTAAATTTTCATTATCCTAATTTTTTGTTCCAAATAGTTGAGGAATAACTAGCTGGACTAAAACATGTGAAATAGAAAACCTAGATAATTTAGTTGATCATGAAATGAATAAAGAGTAAATCGAGTCTTCAGATATAATATAAAAATCACCGTCAATGAATGGTTTCATTTGAGATGAGTGATTATCTATTCTTGATAATATATCCAAGTCTTTTGCATCATTTTTTTGGGATCCATGGAAAGATATATAATCAATACAATGGCCCTTTGGAGGTCATCAAATGGGTTGGTGAGGAGGAATATTGATTAAAACTTCAACCAAGGTTTTTTTGTGGTATAATATGTTTTATGTATCTAAATTAATGCTGCATAAACCTGACCATGATAGGGTTATTTGTTGGGATCATGTAGACCTATATATAAATTTCATGTTGGTTCATTTATATTAATGACTGCGGATAAGAAAGATGAAGTCTGGCTTGGTAAAAATCATCATTCTATTGTGGGTTATTTATAAACAAGGTTGTATTTAAGAAGAAAAGTGGGAATTAGAGAATGAATTGGTCATGAAATGGCCCTCATTCTTTCAGGACATTGGTGGATTTCAATTTTATTGAGAAAGGAAGAAACCAATGGTGTAGAGAATGTATCACCACATAATTCTTGTAATTAACTCCTTATTTACATATTTTATGTTTATAATGTTATTGTGTAATGTTTTTGTATGTTTGAAGGAATTTTTGAATCTTTTGAGAGTGGGCACTAGAATGGAACATAGTTAGGTGTAATGTTTGGTTAAATAATGTAGCCATCAAGCTGAAAATTTGTGATGTTGGATAGAGGGGTTTCGAATGGGTGGAACATGGTTTTTTTATAATGTGATCTAATAAGGAATAGTGTGATTTGAGGTCATGGATAACACATGGTTTGACTAACTTCTCACCCTAACCAAGCACCATTAAAAACAAGATCCTGATTGTGTGGATTTATCTTAGATTACCCACTTAATGGATATATCCCCCCTAATTATATAAAAAAACAATTTAAACACCTTCTAATAGAAATAGAAACCTGACCTATTTATTCAATAATAACTCATTTGAAATTCTAGGTGTGTTGGTGTCCACGATTCCTTTCTATGTGATCATTCTTGGTTATTTTCCCTGCATTTTAAAATACTACGATCTATTATATTCATGAATCCTAGTTTTTGGGGATATATTCATTTTTTATGATTCCAATATTTATGACATAAAATTGATTTAGTTTAAGGGAAAACGTTTTAAGGTTGAATCATAATGATCAATTGTAAGTTTTTCGAAGGTTTAATATTGTTTGTTAAAGAATTTATCCCATTATTCCTTTTTTGCATATGCTGTTAAAGTAAAAAGATTCACTATTAAAACCTATTATTTATAAAATAATGTGTTCATTTTAATTTTATTAAATTACTCGAAATTATTTGGGTAAACTATGTGAAAATCTAGATTGAAAACCTCTTTAGTGGTTGTTGGTGAAATTGTGGAATTCGGTTGTTTTTTGGAAAAGGTGTTTCAGTTAGTAATTTTAAGTTGATTAGATAAAAATTATTGAATGTCTTTGATGCCTGTAACATTGGATGGAAAATATTTTTAATACAAGGAAGGTTTTATTTAAATTCAATGGCTCAATTGGGTTGTTAGGAAATTTGGAATATACTGTTGTTGTGTGTTCATTTTCATTGACATAACCCTATGGAAGGGTGTGTTCTATTGGGGAGCATGGTATATGATCTCCATTTGAGGATCTGGATGATTGATGGGAGACCACTCATAAGTATATAATTGTCCCATGTGAATGAATATATGAGTGGTTGGAGTTGAATGGGTTATTCCGAATTGTAAATTGTGAAATTGTCGTAATGGTTTTTTAGATTCATTCCATAAAAATTATTTATCAAGTAAATTGTTGGTCAGAGTGGATACTCAAGAGGGGGTGAATTGAGTTCCAATTAAAATTTCTGTTAAATAATTTCTCTTAAAATCCCCCAATTTAAAACAAATTTAAACTCTAGTGAACCTATACAGAGTGTAAATGTTCAATCAGTTTCTCAAAGATTTATTAGGTCTCAGTTGACTTAATTTGAAGATTAAATTTACTTTTGAAACTAACTTACTTGTTTACAATTAGTATAAACACATGCTAACATATCTATCAATGTATCTTTAAAATAGTTTTGTATTTCAATTTAATAATCAGTGGAATGATAAATATATATGTAAAATTTATAGACTTAAAATAAAAGTACAACAAATTTAACCAAGAGGTTCAGTCTCAAGCTGAGACTTAGTCCTCTCAACAATTTATATAAATTGATCCACACCCTGGATCGGGGTAAACAACAGTACACTACTGTTCAGGTCCAAATACCTCTACCATTATTCTTCGTGGGAAAAAATAAACAACAGCACACAAGCTGTCCAAGTCTTACTCGACCTCTACCACTATCCATAGTGGGAAGCAAAGGATAATGATGTTTGAGTGAGGATTTTAGAATCCTCCACTTTTTCTTTGGAGACAGTGTTTGTGTAAAATAAACAGGATACACACACTGATCAAAACATAAAGATAGAATCATTAAAATTAGTATGTCTAAGTTTAGAGATGCTTTAGTGATCAGAAGTGCAGCTCTAGACTCATTTGATTTGTCTGATAAGCTTCTGAGTCCTTCTCTGGATTCTTGTTCAGAAAACAGAGTGTCGTTTTCTTCTTGGGTTCTTTGTTCAGCTTAGCAGCCTGAGTGCATGAAAAGTTTGTTGTAGTTCTTCACTCAAGATGTATCTTGTGTTCTCCTCTAGAATGAGTTTCTTCGTTAAGACCATAACTCTTGGAGTATGAAGGTATACATGTGAAAAATGATCCACGTTCGAATGTTGTTCATCTCTTGTCTCTTTCACCCTTTGTGTATCTTCTTAGTTCATTGATGCTTGTTGTATATATCTAGTGTGTTACTCTTGTGTTGCCTATTTGTATATATCCAGTGTTCTCTTTCCATCCCTTTGTAGCTTTCAACTTCTGCAGAAAAGAATAATCACCTTTTGTATGGGTACTAGGTACGGTTCCCTGACATGCAACAAAAATCATTAAATAACATTAACTACATTAAAACCATCAAATGTAACTGTTATCTAAATAAATAAATAGTATTAAGAGTATAGGGTTTGACTTTTTGGTAAATCATTAGTAGTCGTTTATTGGTAGATGTGCACAGTGGACGTTTTGTCGCAGAACCGTCTATTAGTAGCTCTTTTGAACTTCCATCAGTAGCTCATATACCAGTGACTTTAGTTCCATCGGTAGCTCTTGTTATCGGTAGTTGTTCTTCTATAGGTAGTTGTATCTCCATCGGTAGCTCTTGCATAAGTAGTCTATCGGTAGACATATACTATCAGCGGACTTCTATTAGTATCTCGATATGTCAGTGACTATACTTGTATCAGTAACTATCTGTGAACTGGCTCTATCGGTAGACTTCTGTCTATCGGTAGCTCTGGTCTGTTTCTCTGTTGGTAGCTCAGTAGACTTGTTCTATCAGTAGACTTCCTCATATCGGTCACCTGGTTTGTGATTCAGTACTCGATTCAGTAGGATCTCTATCGGTAACTACTGGTATACATGCACATCGGTAGCTCGTATCGGTAGACTGAATCTGTCAGTAGACATACTTACCGGTGGACTTGTGCATATTGGTAGACTTGGCTTATCAGTGACTCTATCTATATCAGTGACCTTATTGTATTGGTGACTTTGTCTATCGTTAGACTAAGTCTATCGGTATACTGAGTACCAGTAGCTCAATACCAGTAGCAATAACACTTTTCTATTTTATGCAAAACACATCCGAATGGGTTTGAAGAACTTCATAACTCAAATAAACATAGATAGACATGGATTAACATATCTCAAGGATCATTTTAATATTATTATCATCTTGATCACATATTGAAAGAATTAATATACAGGAAACACATTATATTGATATTGTTAATGTATATGAAAGCATAATTTGGATTATCAAAATAGGTGTGGTCAACATAAATGTTTTTGGTTTCTATATATATTATTTTAAATTTTTTTATCTATTTTATAAAATTTTTATAACATGTTCTATCATAGTGATGTGTGTTTAGATTTTACAGGAGATATCTCCTAATGTTTTATACGAACCCCCTTCATGGAGAATTTCTTGTTTTTGCAGATATTGTATATCGAGATACAAATAAAGGCAATGAATCACAATTATTTAGTGATGCATCAAGATACCAAGGGTCTCTATTGAGGTGTTTGATCTTGGAAAATTTTGGGATCTTTTGATTTGTTTTCCATGGAGCCTTTGAGTCTTATTGTGTTTTTCCACTTTTTAAAATGAAATATTTTTATTTGGGTTTGTTTACCTAAGTTTTGTTACATTGTTCTGATGTATCATATAATGGTTTGGTTGGTCATGATTATTTTGATTGGATTTTTATAATAAATGGGGAAAAAACTCCTTATTTGATTATGATTCCCTTGGAATTTATTTCTTTCCTCTCAGATCTTGGGGATGTCACCTAAGGCTTAGTATCTCCCCTAACTATTTCCATAAAATTGGGTGTGGGGAAGATGTAATAAGGAATAAAATTATGACACTAGAGGATGTAGAACTAATTCCTATATCATTGAATAAATTTAACAAGTAGAAAAGTAAATGAAGAATATAAAAGATATACCTCAGAGATCTCACATGAATTACCATAAAAAATAGATGGTTTACTTCTTGAAGAGTATTGAAAACCGAATATAGAATGAATTTAGAAGAACCTAATCATATGATCAAAAGGACCCCTAAATTCAACTCAATGAAACTTCCCTGATCACTGGAAGTGAATATGTATAGATATTTCTTTCCCATAGAAATATATACCAACCACAATAGAGATTTTGTTCCAAAAAATACGATACAAAAGAAGAAGATATCCCAAAAATTAATTGGTAGAGCACCTAGGTTTCTTGAGTGAACCATACACATTAGATCCAAATAATATTATGTCCAATGTGTTTAAAACTACTATTCATGATTTTTTCCTGAACTGAACCCAATTAATGAATAGAATTTAGTGATTCACAATGTACAAGGAAAATAGTGCCCAATAGGATAAAAAATATTTATCCTGGCTATCTCATGAAATGAACTAGTATTATAGCCTGAAATATTTTCATGCTCTAAACTAGTTTATTCCATAGTCTATGAAACTAATTCTAATTATATAACCAATTCATAGTGTGAATGTGTCCATAAGGATGATTTAAAAAAAAACATTGAAACCCCCATGTATATTGGGACCAGAAAGAAAAATTATATTATTATTTGAATCGTTAATGCATTGACTACATTAATTCAAACAAACATACATCCCCAATTATTATGATATTTCTTCTAACAAGTCTCTCTTCCTTGAATGGTCTGAAATGTATCTAAACAAAAAGCGGAAACAAAATTAGATACATGTTTCACATTGATAATGGAAAATTGATATTAAAGTATGTGAATATTAAGATAAATGAAATATTTGTTACATAATCTACCATGTATCAGAATCATGATCCATTTCATAAAACATTATCTTATCAAATGACGTGTACCATAAAAATGGTAAATAATTATAAATCAACCAGGAACTTTATGTTCTTGTCATATAAGAGTTCCATCATCCTATTCAAAGAAATAATTTCATATTTAAATGTTAAAATATGATATTATCCAATCATAATGGATCAAAAAACAAAAAATGATTCCTATTTCATAACATATCAATCATAACCACGTGGTTCCCATAGTGGATCAAGCCCATCGACCTATTTCCTATAGTTCATCAATCACATCTGTATATTTCAAATAGATATATCATGATATATTATATGTTACCTAATGAATTGAAGGTCCATTTTTTCCACCTATAAAACAATCCATAAATTTGTGTTTTATAATACCATAAATATTTAATCACATCATTACCCCTAAAAATTAATTGTGTTTCGTAACCATTTCATATTAGAATAGCCCAATGAATTTAAATGGTTTTCATAATCTTCCCATAAATTATTCATAGAATAACTCAAGGAAGAGGAATGGATTTTATAAAAATCACGTAATCATATTCAAAAAAATGTACCATATAATGAAATAATAAGGGTGGAAACATTATACCAAAACCCTAGTAAAAAAAAGCAACAATAAAGGTTTTTCATATTGAAGAATCCAAATTTCAAAAAAATATCATTAAAATGTTATTGAGGAAAATATCATTTCCATTTGAAATCAAAATTTTAAAATATTAAATTTTCCCAAATATATAAAAAATTATTAATTGAAATAAACAAATAAAAATTCAAATTTATACATTAAATAATTAAGAGTTCATTATAGATGAAAACACAGTTCATTCCATGAACATAAATATAATGGTTCCTTTCACATTTTTTGAAAAAAAATCAAATAATAATATATCTATAAAATTAGAAGAATATTGTTTTTATACCATTTTTAAAATTTTCAATCATTGGTAAAAATTTATTAAAAATTTCACAAGATAATATTATAATTTTTCCATAAAACTACTTTAGAAAACATGGCCAAATAATAACAAGGGGTTTCAATCAAATGGATAAACAAATTCTGGTATTTTGTAAAAAGAAATTTAGATATCATGAACATAAATAAGGGAAAATCAAATGCAAAAAATTATTTATAGAAAAAAATCCATGTCACAAAAATAAAAGAGTTTCTTGAGAGGTATATCATAATAGTTCATCATTAGATACTTTTTTATAAACAATATGGATAAAAAATGGGATTATAACAAAAAACATTTACCACATTATTGTATTTGGATTCGTAAGCCCCATAAGAGAAGTAACATTATATGTATTATTATATCCAATATTTCTCATGATTAAAATCTCAAAATAAATTATTGGTAAGTATATATAAAACTTATAAAATAAAGAAGTGTCACATAAGGCATGTGTCCAAGAGAAATAAAACTGATATGAAAAAAGATAACCATTGTGGTAATCTTTTTATCCATAATCTCCATTAAAAGGTAAAATAAAGAAAAACATAAAATATCATAAAATTATTTGTACTCGATATGTAAATTTAACAATGTTATTATATACACTAGGCACAAAAAATGAGTTGTGAATATGGCATTTGTCCCACTGTAAATAAAAGAGACATGATATCCATTTCCTTAAGTCTCAAATTTTATTGTACATTTTTTAAAATCCTATATAATAAATATAATATTATTGTAACTATATTTTATAGCCTTAAATTTATATTATGTATTATATCATATATTATTTACTTATAACATTTCATCACATGTTTATTAACAATTTCTTGTTAAAATCATGTTTCTTGTAATAACAACATGATTTTCGTGTATGTTTTGTTTTTGTAACTTTGATCCTTTAATTTAAATCATGGTTAAATAATGTAATGATGATTAATAATTATATAAATATAATATATATTTATTTTATTATTACATATTTCAATACATAAAATTTAGATATAGAAAATGGATTACACCACTCAAGGAGAAGGTTGTTCATATATACATAGGAACACAGTTTCCATATTCTCAATGGAATGATCGTAAAAGATAAAAATAGAAAAATTGAATTTATATAGATATTATGAGATAATATAAATCACATATTTTTATAAATTTATCCTTATTTCAAAACATCTAATGCATAAGTAAAAATGAGTCACATCGCTTCACAAGGTGGTGGTCATCCATACACACAAAAAATGTTATCATATTCACATGGAAAAGAAATATAGAATTTATATGTGATATTATAACACAAAACATATAATTTTTCATAAATATAATATAAATAACATAAATATATTGTTTTATCTAAATATTTTATATGTTGATGGAAAAAAATGAAATCGGTCACTAAAGAAGTGGTCCACCATACTTACGACTGACGAAATGATGTCCAATTTTATTATAGGGGATATGGATATAGGTTTTCCAATTAACTTAATAACATATTATTATATTTTCTATACTAATGATATTATATCAAAATACATGAACTTTATTTTAAGGAGGTTGAATAATAAAAAAATAAAAAATTCCATGTTAAGATGTTTACCTCTTCTTTAGAGAACCTCAAATTATTATACCTAATACCTTTGTAGGATGGTTTATTAATAAAAAAAGTATTATATAATATGGGAAACTAATTTTTTAATATATTTGGGTATTTACATTCCTATTTATGATTCGTTTTAGGGTTTTTTAGAGCGGATAAGGGGTGACCTTTTATTAGTGGGGAGATGACACACTTTATTGTTATTTATATAAATAATCTATACCCATGTTATAAACACTCTCCATAGAACCCAACATTATAATTTTTTATACTTATATTATATAAGGTCTATATATTTTCTTAAAATTTTATTTTAAATATAGTTATATCAATTTAAATATTATATTTTTAGTTTATCCTTTAATAATCACGTCCTAACCTTAACCGTAGTAATTAATTTTTACTATCTCAATATTCCTTTTGAATAAAAATTAATTTGACCTTATTTTATTATATAAATATTTATAATTCCAAACATGAAAAAAAATTATTTTAATTCACAAAACATAGAAATTTTAATTTTAAATTATACCCAAAGTATTGAGGAAGAAACAATTTTCAAAATAGAAAATTATCATATATAGAGTGTTTTAATGTAAATATTCAATAATATATTTTTCAAATGAAATAAATTATTTAATTAGTATATAAGTAAAATAATGTTACTTTTAAAAAAATATTAAAATATAATGGATGATGTAAAATATTTAAATGAAAAGAATGATTTCAATAAAAAACATAATTATTTACTCTTCATTAAAAAATATTATTCTTAACAATTTATGAGAAATTTACATGAATTTTTTTTTACATTTATGATTTTTATTATTTAGAAAACTTTTTCTATGATTTTAAAAAAAAAATTCTTAAATTTCAATAATAAAATATTTTTAGAAAATAATTTTTTATAAAATAAGCCTTTAATAAAAATTTAGATCATTTTTATCAACATTTAATCTTTATATAAAACCATATAACTATATATTTAAAAAAATTATTCATATTCATACATCTAATTTAATATAGAGATTATAAAATCCTTGATTAAATAATAAAAGTTATTGAATGTCATTGTTTCTTATAACTCATTATAGCATGTAATTCTAGCTATTGATTAATTTAAAATTATTTGAAAAATATGTATCTCATAAAATATCAAGGTGGTATAAGGATGGATGAATATTTTTCCCTAAACATATTATAATATTTTTAAAATAGATAAAATGGTGTTATAAATATTTAATTTGAAATATATAATTCAATGAGATAAAAGAATGAGTAAAAGAGAATGATATTATTGAAGATAGACAACTTTGCTTAGAAAATCCTCCATAAGATATATTTTAAAGGAGTCTAGGCATTGAATTTGTGGAAGACCAGAACATCAAGATTGGTTGTAAGGATGTTGGAGAGGGATTAGAAAAGGTTTTGTAATGATATATGGCATGAGCAGTATGAATAAGTGAGTATAGTAGGATTATTATTATAAGTGGGGTATGAGGAATTTCAAGAAACCAACATGGAAATTTCAAAAAATATTTCAAAATAATAATTTACCTATAATTAAAATTGTTAAAATTTATTTAATGTTATATTTTTAGATATTATATGGTTTAATATGCCCATAAATATGACTTTTACACATATAAATGTAAAAATAAACAAATATTTTGGTTTACCCCACCCCCATCCGAGTAAAACTCTCTTAACCATAACAGATAAATTTAATTATTTAATATTTTCACTATTCATTATGATGAAAAATTAACATGATTATATTAACTAATATAAATATGTATAATTTTAATATGAATAACATTTTTCCAAATTCAATTCATAATATTTTTATAATTTAATTTAAAATTAATCCCACAAATATTATTGAAAATGGGTTTTCAAGAAATGCATTTTGCAGGTATGAGATGATCTAATAATAACTATATGACTACTAATAATAATTATATAGATATAATTAATATAATTATATATTTAATATATAAATTTCATTTAAATCATTCCATATTAGTTGTTGTTTTAAATAATATAAATGGAGGAACATTATGAATGTAAAAACAATTTTACTAAAAAATATATTTTTAAGCCATTGTATATCGTATACCAAATTACAATATAAAAATAATCTAATTTTAATTAATTCTATTATATATTAATAATTAATACTTATTATTCTATGACATATTAATTGTAATTTTAAATTACATTAGTAATCAAAAAAATAATAGTATTTGAAAAATATGCATTGTCACTATTCATTAAGAAATTAACCATTTATGAAAAATATCATAATATCACCATATATTAATTTTTATAGGAATATTTCATACATTATATAATCTTTATCAAATAAAATTCATAAAATTTTATAAGTAACATATAATAATTTCTCACAAAAAATAGTTTAATCAATTTTTTTATGAATAAAATTTTTTTAAGAATAAAATAACTATGAAAAAATTGAGTTATGGATTGTTAAGAATATATTAATAAATTTATATTTATTTGGACAACAATAAATATTTCAATCTATGGTTAATCCTATTCATAACATCCAATTGAATTTCAATGTAATAAATTGAAGAGTTAAATAATATATTGTGTGTTTCATTGGAGCTTTGTGTTGTGTGTTGTATACAATATCACAATGTTCATTGTATAAAATATCTGGCTGTTATGGTATCTACACTATTAGTAATATTCGTAATATCTATTTAAACATATATTTTGAAATTAGGGGTTTGATATTTGAAAATTTCTTATTTAAACCCACATTATGTGGGAGCTAATGAAGTATTCTCTTGATAAGAGATAATGTGATGTAGAATGGTAATTTAAAATAACATAAAACTAGGATTCCTATCATCATAAAATTAATGGTACAAATAAAAAAAGAGTAAATAATTATATATAGTGATTGAGACCATTAATCACAAAAAAATTAATGATCAATTGATATTTATAATCCAAAAAACCATAAACACATGAGGTTAAAAGAGACTATTAATTTAATGAAATTATTTTAAATGTATATCATTATAATTTATAGATCCCTTTTTCAAAAATATGATTGATTATATTACTGTCAATGTATATAAAACCATAAAATATAATTACATGATATCATTTATCATCACTAGAAAATTTTCATTATTTAGTTATACTATGTTCATTTTCTACATTATTTATTACTATAAGAAATTAATATCCATGTATAATATTTCATATATTGAAAAAATAAAATTCAAATATAAGTATTATAAGATCTATAAATGAATAATAATATATTCCACTTGCCTTTGAATATTAACAAAAACCAAAATTTTTACCACATGGTATGATAATAAAAATAGCGTATATAACTTATTATGGGGAAATAATACATTTTAAATTAATATTTCCACAAAATTTTCATATGTGTTTATTTGAATGGTAAAAAACACACATATCAATTATTTACAATTTTTTCAAAAGTCGAAAAATTATTCACCTTAAATATGATCTCGTGCCCTCTCAATAACTTCCCAAAAAAATAATTCTTGTCACCCAAATTAATACTTTAAGTTAATCATTATTTTTATATATACCTCAACACAATTAAATGTCTCCCAAATATTATTCTTTAATTCTATAAAAAAATTGATTTCATAATATTTTTCACCATGTCAATATAATATTTATCTGTCAATATTTTTATATAAAAAAATTGATACTAACAAACACATCATTTTGAATATCCATAGGTTATTCACACTCATCACCCAACAGTTTTTACTTTAAACACATCACCCTCTGCAAATGTGATGGTTCTTTACCCTACAAGTGGGTGAATCGTTTTCCAAAATGAAAAAAAAATGAATTCTAATAATGAACCCAAAATGTAAGAACCCATAATCAAAAAATAACAACAAATATTTTATAAAAATTAATGTTTACCAATACCATTTATCTTATGTCATAAAAAATGATAAGTCACACTTAAAAATATAACATTTTCATTAAAACATATATTAAACCAATGGGTTTTATTTCAACTATATTCTTTAAAAATATCATTAATCTTGATAAAATATTTTCACTTAGAACATAAAATAAGAGTTATTTATAAAAAAACTCATATTTAACCTTAAATTCAGAAACTCATAAAAGAATCCATAACTCAAAAGTTAATCATACAAAAAAACATATATTTTATAAAATTAACACAATCCTTAGATGTTTCAAAATTATTTTTACCCAAAATACCATTACTAAAAATAATTCTACAACATTGTACTTTGATTCATAATATATTAATAATTAATTATTGTTACATCAACATAGGTCCTTCCTTTTAATAGGATAATGCCATTTATGGAGGGAATTGACTCGGATTATTTCCAAGTTCCCCAAATTAAGATAATGAACTATAAAAAGTATTATAGGATGAAATTTATTTCATTCCATTGAAATCCTCACTTTTCCTTGAAAATTATTTACACTATGAAATAATTTACACAAATAAAAACATTATAATTTATAATGGGTCAAAAATTACATACATATAGATTATATCTATCTTAATAAACCATCATTTCATAACATTTTTATCCACATCAGAGTCGTATAGGTCTACTTCGTTTGGAAACATAGACACACAAAAAATTCATAAACGATCTATATCATCTTTATATATGTTCTACATAACATCCACACTTATTGGGAACACAATTTATAAAATCATTATTGATAAACTAAAAAAATATATAATAATAAAAATTGATCATAGATTCTCAGTAATGGTAAACAAGGAAAAAATAAATATTCAAATATGTATAAATTGAGCTTTATGTTTTGAGAAAATGAGATTAACATTTGAAATACATACCCTTCATATAATATATCATAATAATTTGTCATGGAATAAATTTTGGATTCTTATAAGAAATAATCCATGAGATAATAACATTGACCTATGAGGTGTAATTGTTTCCTAAACTTAAACATATAAAAATATGAATATGGGTAAATAAAAATAGGTTCAGTCATTAATTTATTGACCTAAAATCAAGACCTCAAATAATCTTATGGACATGAAATCAGGTCCATTGATAACCTTGTGGACATAAAATCAAGATCCACACATAAATATATGGATAATATAATCCGATTGATTCATAAAAATATAGATATGAAAGCCATATCCACTAATATAATTATGAACCTGAAATCAGGTTCATGCATTAAATATTTAACTCATGAGTTATACATCATTGCTCAAAGAATTTGATTGAGTTTTTGGTCCCACATATCACATAAATAATATCATACATATTTTATCCCAATATCATAAAATATTCTTCATCCCAAAACTCAATATATGAAAATAATTTCATCAAAGTATTACCCATGTAAAAGGGAATAGGTTTCATCAATATCCATTCATCATAAATATAAACAATAAGAAAATAAGTATGGAATCTTGTAATTATATCCTCAGTAAACAATAATTAACATCATAAAATTGTAGTTTTCAAAAAAAATTATATAGAAATATTATTTGAAATAATTTTGGTTGAAAAAAAAATTAATTTATAAATAACTTTTAAAAAAATGTTCTATTGTATATGAAAATACTTTTTAAAAAATAAACCTGTAAAATATTCATGGAATCATCAATTAATTGTGGAATCTTAAAGGAATTGAATTTTAACAATTTCATATAAGTAAAAAAATTCTATCGTTATATATTTTTGAAAATTCATAATGTACGTTGTTTAGAAAAAGACATGTAGATTCATTTCGAACCATTATGTAAAAAGTAACACATGGATGAAAATTAATTTAAATAATATTATTAGAATAATAATAACCTTGTAAGGAAATATAAATCATGTTTATGGAAGATAAATATTCCCCACTAGGGAGTTAAACCTAAATAATCCCAAATAATGATGAAATTTTGAGATAAAAACTTACCTTATGTCATTCCTTTATGTGTTCATGTTGAAAACTAATCTTCTTCAAAACAAATCCTCTATAGCTCCTTCAAAAAAATCCAAGGTTTCTATTTTTGAAATTCCAAAACCTCATGAATGTATCTATAGATGTTTAAAAGAGAAATCAGTATAGTATGGTAATGAAATAAAGTTGCAAGTAGTGTAATGATGTGATGGGGGAGGTGTCCTGTTATATTTCTTGTAAGGGTCACATTAGGAATTTATCATAAGATTAAATTATATTAAATTAAATATGATGGAAAAACACACAAAATAGTAATTCATTATTTGATAAAGAGAAATAACTTTGTAACCACATAAAACATTATATTTTAGACATGTTTTGTTATATATTTTAACCACATCATTTTGATTAACCCATAGCTAAACTATTTAAATTTTTACTACAATAACTACTTTTTCAATATGAAATGGTTATAATTTTTAAATATAATATGAAAATTAGACCACAAATTGAAATTTTATATCATTATCAATCGTATCATAACACTAATTTATTATTTATAGTTTTTTTTGTTTTAAAAAATTATTATTATATATTATTATAATAAAATATCATTAGTGTCAATTATGACATTATTCATTATCTTGACCTTAATGACATTAAAAAACACATTAAATATGAACAAATTATTTTAACAAATTCCGAAAATGTAATTTCACTATATAAAAATTTTATATCTCCTTAATTATCTCAAATTATAATAATTTTTGAATAGAATTTAGTGATTCACAATGTACAAGGAAAATAGTGCCCAATAGGATAAAAAATATTTATCCTGGCTATCTCATGAAATGAACTAGTATTATAGCCTGAAATATTTTCATGCTCTAAACTAGTTTATTCCATAGTCTATGAAACTAATTCTAATTATATAACCAATTCATAGTGTGAATGTGTCCATAAGGATGATTTAAAAAAAAACATTGAAACCCCCATGTATATTGGGACCAGAAAGAAAAATTATATTATTATTTGAATCGTTAATGCATTGACTACATTAATTCAAACAAACATACATCCCCAATTATTATGATATTTCTTCTAACAAGTCTCTCTTCCTTGAATGGTCTGAAATGTATCTAAACAAAAAGCGGAAACAAAATTAGATACATGTTTAACATTGATAATGGAAAATTGATATTAAAGTATGTGAATATTAAGATAAATGAAATATTTGTTACATAATCTACCATGTATCAGAATCATGATCCATTTCATAAAACATTATCTTATCAAATGACGTGTACCATAAAAATGGTAAATAATTATAAATCAACCAGGAACTTTATGTTCTTGTCATATAAGAGTTCCATCATCCTATTCAAAGAAATAATTTCATATTTAAATGTTAAAATATGATATTATCCAATCATAATGGATCAAAAAACAACAAATGATTCCTATTTCATAACATATCAATCATAACCACGTGGTTCCCATAGTGGATCAAGCCCATCAACCTATTTCCTATAGTTCATCAATCACATCTGTATATTTCAAATAGATATATCATGATATATTATATGTTACCTAATGAATTGAAGGTCCATTTTTTCCACCTATAAAACAATCCATAAATTTGTGTTTTATAATACCATAAATATTTAATCACATCATTACCCCTAGAAATTAATTGTGTTTCGTAACCATTTCATATTAGAATAGCCCAATGAATTTAAATGGTTTTCATAATCTTCCCATAAATTATTCGTAGAATAACTCAAGGAAGAGGAATGGATTTTATAAAAATCACGTAATCATATTCAAAAAAATGTACCATATAATGAAATAATAAGGGTGGAAACATTATACCAAAACCCTAGTAAAAAATAAGAAACAATAAAGGTTTTTCATATTGAAGAATCCAAATTTCAAAAAAATATCATTAAAATGTTATTGAGGAAAATATCATTTCCATTTGAAATCAAAATTTTAAAATATTAAATTTTCCCAAATATATAAAAAATTATTAATTGAAATAAACAAATAAAAATTCAAATTTATACATTAAATAATTAAGAGTTCATTATAGATGAAAACACAGTTCATTCCATGAACATAAATATAATGGTTCCTTTCACATTTTTTGAAAAAAAAATCAAATAATAATATATCTATAAAATTAGAAGAATATTGTTTTTATACCATTTTTAAAATTTTCAATCATTGGTAAAAATTTATTAAAAATTTCACAAGATAATATTATAATTTTTCCATAAAACTACTTTAGAAAACATGGCCAAATAATAACAAGGGGTTTCAATCAAATGGATAAACAAATTCTGGTATTTTGTAAAAAGAAATTTAGATATCATGAACATAAATAAGGGAAAATCAAATGAAAAAAATTATTTATAGAAAAAAATCCATGTCACAAAAATAAAAGAGTTTCTTGAGAGGTATATCATAATAGTTCATCATTAGATACTTTTTTATAAACAATATGGATAAAAAATGGGATTATAACAAAAAACATTTACCACATTATTGTATTTGGATTCGTAAGCCCCATAAGAGAAGTAACATTATATGTATTATTATATCCAATATTTCTCATGATTAAAATCTCAAAATAAATTATTGGTAAGTATATATAAAACTTATAAAATAAAAAAGTGTCACATAAGGCATGTGTCCAAGAGAAATAAAACTGATATGAAAAAAGATAACCATTGTGGTAATCTTTTTATCCATAATCTCCATTAAAAGGTAAAATAAAGAAAAACATAAAATATCATAAAATTATTTGTACTCGATATGTAAATTTAACAATGTTATTATATACACTAGGCACAAAAAATGAGTTGTGAATATGGCATTTGTCCCACTGTAAATAAAAGAGACATGATATCCATTTCCTTAAGTCTCAAATTTTATTGTACATTTTTTAAAATCCTATATAATAAATATAATATTATTGTAACTATATTTTATAGCCTTAAATTTATATTATGTATTATATCATATATTATTTACTTATAACATTTCATCACATGTTTATTAACAATTTCTTGTTAAAATCATGTTTCTTGTAATAACAACATGATTTTCGTGTATGTTTTGTTTTTTTAACTTTGATCCTTTAATTTCAATCATGGTTAAATAATGTAATGATGTTTAATAATTATATAAATATAATATATATTTATTTTATTATTACTTATTTCAATACATAAAATTTAGATATAGAAAATGGATTACACCACTCAAGGAGAAGGTTGTTCATATATACATAGGAACACAGTTTCCATATTCTCAATGGAATGATCGTAAAAGATAAAAATAGAAAAATTGAATTTATATAGATATTATGAGATAATATAAATCACATATTTTTATAAATTTATCCTTATTTCAAAACATCTAATGCATAAGTAAAAATGAGTCACATCGCTTCACAAGGTGGTGGTCATCCATACACACAAAAAATGTTATCATATTCACATGGAAAAGAAATATAGAATTTATATGTGATATTATAACACAAAACATATAATTTTTCATAAATATAATATAAATAACATAAATATATTGTTTTATCTAAATATTTTATATGTTGATGGAAAAAAATGAAATCGGTCACTAAAGAAGTGGTCCACCATACTTACGACTGACGAAATGATGTCCAATTTTATTATAGGGGATATGGATATAGGTTTTCCAATTAACTTAATAACATATTATTATATTTTCTATACTAATGATATTATATCAAAATACATGAACTTTATTTTAAGGAGGTTGAATAATAAAAAAATAAAAAATTCCATGTTAAGATGTTTACCTCTTCTTTAGAGAACCTCAAATTATTATACCTAATACCTTTGTAGGATGGTTTATTAATAAAAAAAGTATTATATAATATGGGAAACTAATTTTTTAATATATTTGGGTATTTACATTCCTATTTATGATTCGTTTTAGGGTTTTTTAGAGCGGATAAGGGGTGACCTTTTATTAGTGGGGAGATGACACACTTTATTGTTATTTATATAAATAATCTATACCCATGTTATAAACACTCTCCATAGAACCCAACATTATAATTTTTTATACTTATATTATATAAGGTCTATATATTTTCTTAAAATTTTATTTTAAATATAGTTATATCAATTTAAATATTATATTTTTAGTTTATCCTTTAATAATCACGTCCTAACCTTAACCGTAGTAATTAATTTTTACTATCTCAATATTCCTTTTGAATAAAAATTAATTTGACCTTATTTTATTATATAAATATTTATAATTCCAAACATGAAAAAAAATTATTTTAATTCACAAAACATAGAAATTTTAATTTTAAATTATACCCAAAGTTTTGAGGAAGAAACAATTTTCAAAATAAAAAATTATCATATATAGAGTGTTTTAATGTAAATATTCAATAATATATTTTTCAAATGAAATAAATTATTTAATTAGTATATAATTAAAATAATGTTACTTTTAAAAAAATATTAAAATATAATGGATGATGTAAAATATTTAAATGAAAAGAATGATTTCAATAAAAAACATAATTATTTACTCTTCATTAAAAAATATTATTCTTAACAATTTATGAGAAATTTACATGAATATTTTTTTTACATTTATGATTTTTATTATTTAGAAAACTTTTTCTATGATTTTAAAAAAAATTCTTAAATTTCAATAATAACATATTTTTAGAAAATAATTTTTTTTAAAATAAGCCTTTAATAAAAATTTAGATCATTTTTATCAACATGTAATCTTTATATAAAACCATATAACTATATGTTTAAAAAAATTATTCATATTCATACATCTAATTTAATATATAGATTATAAAATCCTTGATTAAATAATAAAAGTTATTGAATGTCATTGTTTCTTATAACTCATTATAGCATGTAATTCTAGCTATTGATTAATTTAAAATTATTTGAAAAATATGTATCTCATAAAATATCAAGGTGGTATAAGGATGGATGAATATTTTTCCCTAAACATATTATAATATTTTTAAAATAGATAAAATGGTGTTATAAATATTTAATTTGAAATATATAATTCAATGAGATAAAAGAATGAGTAAAAGAGAATGATATTATTGAAGATAGACAACTTCGCTTAGAAAATCCTCCATAAGATATATTTTAAAGGAGTCTAGGAATTGAATTTGTGGAAGACCAGAACATCAAGATTGGTTGTAAGGATGTTGGAGAGGGATTAGAAAAGGTTTTTTAATGATATATGGCATGAGCAGTATGAATAAGTGAGTATAGGAGGATTATTATTATAAGTGGGGTATGAGGAATTTCAAGAAACCAACATGGAAATTTCAAAAAATAATTCAAAATAATAATTTACCTATAATTAAAATTGTTAAAATTTATTTAATGTTATAATTTTAGATATTATATGGTTTAATATGCCCATAAATATGACTTTTACACATATAAATGTAAAAATCAACAAATATTTTGGTTTACCCCACCCCCATCCGAGTAAAACTCTCTTAACCATAACAGATAAATTTAATTATTTAATATTTTCACTATTCATTATGATGAAAAATTAACATGATTATATTACCTAATATAAATAAGTATAATTTTAATATGAATAACATTTTTCCAAATTCAATTCATAATATTTTTATAATTTAATTTAAAATTAATCCCACAAATATTATTGAAAATGGGTTTTCAAGAAATGCATTTTGCAGGTATGAGATGATCTAATAATAACTATATGACTACTAATAATAATTATATAGATATAATTAATATAATTATATATTTAATATATAAATTTCATTTAAATCATTCCATATTAGTTGTTGTTTTAAATAATATAAATGGAGGAACATTATGAATGTAAAAACAATTTTACTAAAAAAAATATTTTTAAGCCATTGTATATCGTATACCAAATTACAATATAAAAATAATCTAATTTTAATTAATTCTATTATATATTAATAATTAATACTTATTATTCTATGACATATTAATTGTAATTTTAAATTACATTAGTAATCAAAAAAATAATAGTATTTGAAAAATATGCATTGTCACTATTCATTAAGAAATTAACCATTTATGAAAAATATCATAATATCACCATATATTAATTTTTATAGGAATATTTCATACATTATATAATCTTTATCAAATACAATTCATAAAATTTTATAAGTAACATATAATAATTTCTCACAAAAAATAGTTTAATCAATTTTTTTATGAATAAATTTTTTTTAAGAATAAAATAACTATGAAAAAATTGAGTTATGGATTGTTAAGAATATATTAATAAATTTATATTTATTTGGACAACAATAAATATTTCAATCTATGGTTAATCCTATTCATAACATCCAATTGAATTTCAATGTAATAAATTGAAGAGTTAAATAATATATTGTGTGTTTCATTGGAGCTTTGTGTTGTGTGTTGTATACAATATCACAATGTTCATTGTATAAAATATCTGGCTGTTATGGTATCTACACTATTAGTAATATTCGTAATATCTATTTAAACATATATTTTGAAATTAGGGGTTTTATATTTGAAAATTTCTTATTTAAACCCACATTATGTGGGAGCTAATGAAGTATTCTCTTGATAAGAGATAATGTGATGTAGAATGGTAATTTAAAATAACATAAAACTAGGTTTCCTATCATCATAAAATTAATGGTACAAATAAAAAAAGAGTAAATAATTATATATAGTGATTGAGACCATTAATCACAAAAAAATTAACGATCAATTGATATTTATAATCCAAAAAACCATAAACACATGAGGTTAAAAGAGACTATTAATTTAATGAAATTATTTTAAATGTATATCATTATAATTTATAGATCCCTTTTTCAAAAATATGATTGATTATATTACTATCAATGTATATAAAACCATAAAATATAATTACATGATATCATTTATCATCACTAGAAAATTTTCATCATTTAGTTATACTATGTTCATTTTCTACATTATTTATTACTATAAGAAATTAATATCCATGTATAATATTTCATATATTGAAAAAATAAAATTCAAATATAAGTATTATAAGATCTATAAATGAATAATAATATATTCCACTTGCCTTTGAATATTAACAAAAACCAAAATTTTTACCACATGGTATGATAATAAAAATAGCGTATATAACTTATTATGGGGAAATAATACATTTTAAATTAATATTTTCACAAAATTTTCATATGTGTTTATTTGAATGGTAAAAAACACACATATCAATTATTTACAATTTTTTCAAAAGTCGAAAAATTATTCACCTTAAATCTGATCTCGTGCCCTCTCAATAACTTCCCAACAAAATAATTCTTGTCACCCAAATTAATACTTTAAGTTAATCATTATTTTTATATATACCTCAACACAATTAAATGTCTCCCAAATATTATTCTTTAATTCTATAAAAAAAATTGATTTCATAATATTTTTCACAATGTCAATATAATATTTATCTGTCAATATTTTTATATAAAAAAATTGATACTAACAAACACATCATTTTGAATATCCATAGGTGATTCACACTCATCACCCAGCAGTTTTTACTTTAAACACATCACCCTCTGCAAATGTGATGGGTCTTTACCCTACAAGTGGGTGAATCGTTTTCCAAAAATGAAAAAAAAATGAATTCTAATAATGAACCCAAAATGTAAGAACCCATAATCAAAAAATAACAACAAATATTTTATAAAAATTAATGTTTACCAATACCATTTATCTTATGTCATAAAAAATGATAAGTCACACTTAAAATTATAACATTTTCATTAAAACATATATTAAACCAATGGGTTTTATTTCAACTATATTCTTTAAAAATATCATTAATCTTGATAAAATATTTTCACTTAGAACATAAAATAAGAGTTATTTATAAAAAAACTCATATTTAACCTTAAACTCAGAAACTCATAAAAGAATCCATAACTCAAAAGTTAATCATACAAAAAAAACATATATTTTATAAAATTAACACAATCCTTAGATGTTTCAAAATTATTTTTACCCAAAATACCATTACTAAAAATAATTCTACAACATTGTACTTTGATTCATAATATATTAATAATTAATTATTGTTACATCAACATAGGTCCTTCCTTTTAATAGGATAATGCCATTTATGGAGGGAATTGACTCGGATTATTTCCAAGTTCCCCAAATTAAGATAATGAACTATAAAAAGTATTATAGGATGAAATTTATTTCATTCCATTGAAATCCTCACTTTTCCTTGAAAATTCTTTACACTATGAAATAATTTACACAAATAAAAACATTATAATTTATAATGGGTCAAAAATTACATACATATAGATTATATCTATCTTAATAAACCATCATTTCATAACATTTTTATCCACATCAGAGTCGTATAGGTCTACTTCGTTTGGAAACATAGACACACAAAAAATTCATAAACGATCTATATCATCTCTATATATGTTCTACATAACATCCACACTTATTGGGAACACAATTTATAAAATCATTATTCATAAACTAAAAAAATATAAAATAATAAAAATTGATCATAGATTCTCAGTAATGGTAAACAAGGAAAAAATAAATATTCAAATATGTATAAATTGAGCTTTATGTTTTGAGAAAATGAGATTAACATTTGAAATACATACCCTTCATATAATATATCATAATAATTTGTCATGGAATAAATTTTGGATTCTTATAAGAAATAATCCATGAGATAATAACATTGACCTATGAGGTGTAATTGTTTCCTAAACTTAAACATATAAAAATATGAATATGGGTAAATAAAAATAGGTTCAGTCATTAATTTATTGACCTAAAATCAAGACCTCAAATAATCTTATGGACATGAAATCAGGTCAATTGATAACCTTGTGGACATAAAATCAAGATCCACACATAAATATATGGATAATATAATCTGATTGATTCATAAAAATATAGATATGAAAGCCATATCCACTAATATAATTATGAACCTGAAATCAGGTTCATGCATTAAATATTTAACTCATGAGTTATACATCATTGCTCAAAGAATTTGATTGAGTTTTTGGTCCCACATATCACATAAATAATATCATACATATTTTATCCCAATATCATAAAATATTCTTCATCCCAAAACTCAATATATGAAAATAATTTCATCAAAGTATTACCCATGTAAAAGGGAATAGGTTTCATCAATATCCATTCATCATAAATATAAACAATAAGAAAATAAGTATGGAATCTTGTAATTATATCCTCAGTAAACAATAATTAACATCATAAAATTGTAGTTTTCAAAAAAAAATTATATAGAAAAATTATTTGAAATAATTTTGGTTGAAAAAAAAAATTAATTTATAAATAACTTTTAAAAAAATGTTCTATTGTATATGAAAACACTTTTTAAAAAATAAACCTGTAAAATATTCATGGAATCATCAATTAATTGTGGAATCTTAAAGGAATTGAATTTTAACAATTTCATATAAGTAAAAAAATTCTATCGTTATATATTTTTGAAAATTCATAATGTACGTTGTTTAGAAAAAGACATGTAGATTCATTTCGAACCATTATGTAAAAAGTAACACATGGTTGAAAATTAATTTAAATAATATTATTAAAATAATAATAACCTTGTAAGGAAATATAAATCATGTTTATGGAAGATAAATATTCCCCACTAGGGAGTTAAACCTAAATAATCCCAAATAATGATGAAATTTTGAGATAAAAACTTACCTTATGTCATTCCTTTATGTGTTCATGTTGAAAACTAATCTTCTTCAAAACAAATCCTCTATAGCTCCTTCAAAAAAATCCAAGGTTTCTATTTTTGAAATTCCAAAACCTCATGAATGTATCTATAGATGTTTAAAAGAGAAATCAGTATAGTATGGTAATGAAATAAAGTTGCAAGTAGTGTAATGATGTGATGGGGGAGGTGTCCTGTTATATTTCTTGTAAGGGTCACATTAGGAATTTCTCATAAGATTAAATTATATTAAATTAAATATGATGGAAAAACACACAAAATAGTAATTCATTATTTGATAAAGAGAAATAACTTTGTAACCACATAAAACATTATATTTTAGACATGTTTTGTTATATATTTTAACCACATCATTTTGATTAACCCATAGCTAAACTATTTAAATTTTTACTACAATAACTACTTTTTCAATATGAAATGGTTATAATTTTTAAATATAATATGAAAATTAGACCACAAATTGAAATTTTATATCATTATCAATCGTATCATAACACTAATTTATTATTTATAGTTTTTTTTGTTTTAAAAAATTATTATTATATATTATTATAATAAAATATCATTAGTGTCAATTATGACATTATTCATTATCTTGACCTTAATGACATTAAAAAACACATTAAATATGAACCAATTATTTTAACAAATTCCGAAAATGTAATTTCACTATATAAAAATTTTATATCTCCTTAATTATCTCAAATTATAATAATTTTTGTATTTTTATTATCATTTGTTTGATTTTCCCATTACTTAAATAATTACAAATTAGTGGTTTGTAAGTTTTTATTGTAACTATTTAATTCCTGAAAATTTAAAATAATTAACAACAAATAAATTAATTTCAATAGGTAAAAATATTTCTATTAATATACATTCATTACTACTATTTACACTTTTGTGGACATAAATATTTTATTTAAAATTGAGAGGGCGGCATTTTTTCCCATCCATTGGTTTAAATATTATATAAGTCATTTTCATGAACATGTTTCCCCTAAATAAATCAATTTTGATCCTTAGGTGTTATGATAAAAATTTAATTGATCAATTAATATTTAGGATTCATAATTATGGAATTATCAAATTGTTTTATCATATATTAACTTTATATTCCTGTTAGCAATATGATAAATTATACCAGAGTTACTATTCATTATGATGAAAATTAAAAGGGTCCAATTTAAAAAAAATTGAACTACATTATACTAATATTGAAATAATTTTTTAAGAATAATTTTCTATATGTGAAAAAAATTTATTTACATCAAATGTGTAAAATAATAATAAAACCTTTTCTAAATAAAAGTGTTTTAAAAACCAAAATTTAATCATACAAATTCTTGAATAATGATTATTAATATTTTTTTAATTAGATTATATCCTCATAAATATTACTATATCTACTTTTACATTAAATTAATTTCATAATTATATTCTATATGAAAATTGAATGAACGTTTTATAACAATTTGTAATGTTTGACCATTTAATAGATAATTATCCTTTTTTAGAAAAGTACATAAATTTCACCCAACTCTAAGTTTGTAAAGATGATTTCAAAAATGAATATTTTCTTAAAAAATATAGTTTCAAATATAGAAAAAAAAGTAATGTTTTCTAAAAAAAATAAATACTTTTTTGAACAAATAATATCTTATATTATTAAAATGATATTTCTAAAAAATGAGTTAAAAATTGCATTGTATTTATATTGATTATGGAATTTTAAAATAATGAATACTGAATATAACCCTATTAATACCATCTAATTTAATAGAATGTTTTTATATGATATAATATTATTTTAAATACTTTATCATGGGTTGAATAAACATATAGTAGCGTGAAACACAAGCTATCGAGGAAGTTAAATATATTTGAGATATGTTTTTCTTAAAATATATAGTTATTTTATTTTATCATTCCCATTTTAAATAATTTTTTTAAAATTTATTTATTAGTAATAATAGGTCTTAAATTTTAAAAATCCCCTATTAAAAACCATATCATAACAACTGTCAATAAAAATACCTATTGAAATAATAGAATTGGAAGTATAAAGTCCACTTGAAATTACACATAACTATAGTTTGATAAAGGAGAACATGAATGGGAAGTGAAAATATGGATATGGAATAAAAACCATCTCCCAATGACTGAAATGGATTGATATAAATAATGGTTAGGAAAAAAATTAATCATCACTAAACTATAAATCTGTGATTGGTAAATGGGCCAGTGATTTCTTAGTAAGAAAATTAAAAAGATATTTGTTTATTTCAGTTTCGTTTTTATAATTTTGATTTATTATTTTAAAATACCAATAAAACACTAAGAAAAATATTATTACATATTTTTTTATGTAGTTATAAAAATATCATCCTTTAGTTGGGATTCTAACTATTTCAACCTGGTCACTAACACTAGGAAATGGATATTCAAGATGAATTTTTCATAGATGATTCACTTATAATAAATTAATAAGTCTTATAAGTCTTTTAATCATACTATAAGTATATTCCATATCATCATTATTTATTATGGTATATGAAAATTTATACTATAAACTCCACAAAAATTTTCCAAATTTTCAACTTAATCCATTCCATAGTATTTCACTTTAAGACTCCACCAGACTAATCTTGAACATATTCAAGTCCTGAAAATTAATTTGATCTCATGTCCTCTTATGATCAACACAATAATAATATTAAATTATCATAATGTATCCTACATAAATAAATATTCCTTGATCTTATATTCTCTATAGTGTTCTAATTGTTTCCAAATATTTAAAAATTATATAAGCTTCAAAAATATAACTCTCCCGAAAATATATTCATTTGAGGTTTGGGTTCATCCATGCCCTAATAGACAATCATTGAATTATTAATAATTAAATATGAACTCTTTATTATAGAAAAATATATAGAATCTATGTATGGAGTGCTAATTAATTCCCATTCATACATTAAACTACACGAAAGTATAATATTTTCATTGGGAATATTGATACAAACGTCCACATGGAGTATCCTATTCTATATGGGATGATAATTATTCCCTATAAATCATTATTCTATTAAAATGTTGTACTTGATTAAGAGTTTTCATTCTTCCTTTGACATTTGATGTTTTTGTGGAATACTATCTTCAATAGTTCGTTGAATAATGAATTTTTTCACATAGATCCCAATCAACTTTTTCTTTTCAATAATAATTTTTTTTTGTTGAATTACAATAATATATCTATATATTTGTTTAATTTGAGAGTCTCCACAAATCACTCGAGTAATCTTCTACTTGATGAAAAATCTTTATAATAATGAAAAATTTAATTATTACATTCTCTCATTCACCTCAGTGCTCCATCCCACATTTTTGTATATTAGTGGGTTGAAATATGTTCTTCCCTACATGTAGAATACTAAACGAGATTCCATGAAGTTCCATCATTTTATTTCATATCACTGTAATGATGAGGGTATCCATATCCCATTTACTCTTCTAATTTACACATAATAATTTATTAAAATTTTCTAAATTACCTGAAGAAAAAATTCTTTCAAAGAAATGGTTCTAATCCACTAATTATTAGGTATCATTTTTCTAGGATGATGATTAATCCCGAATCATTCCTTGGAAGTCCTTTAAAATTTTCCTCATAAGGACCAACAGATTCATCATCCAATTGATTGCAGTCAATAATTTCTTTCTCTATTTTAATACATATAATAATATGGAATAAATTTCTAATAATATTCCTTTAAACTCATCATAGCCATTAGATCTAATTTCTTCCTACTTCAATTTATTCAGAATTATATTCCTCTGTTGATTTATCTCTCCTTCAAAATTATCAAAATTGTGGAAATATTTTTCATTGTCATACAAATGATGAATGGAAATTTTATTTCCATCATATTTATATATTTATCAACAACTAGTGGATGGTAATACCCATAAAAAGATGGTGATTGTTGTCTCAATAAAGATTCAATAATATGGTGCTACCTCAATGGTTTATTCATATGATAAGCATGATCCATATTTCCACAAATATATTGCGAGTGTTGTTTGAACGCATGCATACTATATTTCATTCAAATTATTAATAAATTTGATTCATCATGAGTTTTATTGTTTCATAGGTCATCACATTCACTTTTCACATGATTCCATATTGTTCCAACCATTTTCTAAAACAATACATAATCGTGTGACAAATGATAATCATAGGTAAAAATTCATGATCTTGAAACCTAAATAAATGGATGTTTAAATAAGGAAACAATATTTTCAATCCATGAAACCTCAGTTTGAACCTATATATTCTAGATTCCAAAAATTTGGATGTTATCCAATTAGTAGAGTTATTTGAAGGGTTCTTATTATTGTATTTACATCTTGGATTCCAAATTGTAACTGAACCATACTCTAATGTAAAATGTGATGGCCTATAATTATCGCACATAGTTTTTACAATGATTTATATGGAAATTCTTACAAAAAATCATTCCATAAAAGCTATAATCATATAGGTATAGTTCTTTTGGAATCATGTACACATAAAAAACTAGTTCATAAATAAAATATTTCATATCCCACTGTGATCTTCATAATTAGAAAAATTCATAGACACATAATTTCTAAAACAATTATTCATAACTCGGTGAGAGGAAACATAATAATGTGAGAGCATTGATGCTCGATAAGGTTAATCCCTAGAAATATCAACAATAACAGAAGCATAAAATAATAATAAGGTTACTTAAATATTATCTTAATATTTGAAATCTTCTCCCTTCATATCATAACTCATAATCTTTTTTCATGGCTCAAATATTATAACTTCATAAGAGATAATCCACAAATCATGACTTTGAAATTATTCATGGGATTGTGGAATAAACCTATAATTATAACGTTGTAAACATGTATAAATAAAAATTCAGACTCATTATGATAAGGACATGAAATAAGTCCCTCACATAAACTTATGGACACAAATTTTGTTCCAAACCTAACATTATATGAAAGATATCGACCATTAATCTAGGTATATTATTTTTAAACTTTTTATTTAAACATTTTTTAGGTTAATTGAATGGTTCCTCATCATATGAGGTTCCACGATGGTGTCCCAAGGGATTGTTACATGAACGAAGAAGATGAGAGGCCAAACAGTGTACAATGAATGGTTGGTGCACGATTAGTACAAGTTGTTCTCTGGAAAGGGAAATTTTATGTCTAGGAATCATCTTGGATAAAGGATGGATCATGGGAACCACCTATTTTTCCGAACATTGTGGGTTCCCTCAGAAGACTGCGCATTCTATCCCCTCTTAGTAAAAGGAGGTATCATAATTAGAACACATTTTGGGAAACTATGCTTTTTAACTGGGTGACACATAAAAACATATATATTTTCTAATTCTATTTCTTCGTATTAAATTATTTTCTCTCTAATTATCCCATCCATACGACCCCCTCAAAATTTAGTGATGCACCAATATCCATCCTCATCCTCCATGGGTGGTTCTGCATCAATTATTAGGAATTTGAAGTACCATTTTGATAGAATCAAAACCTCTGTTAATTATTTTACAGAATTTCCATTTATTTTTTTAGAAGAAACCCAATGGGTTGTTATGGCTCCATCAGAATCAATGAACTCGTATTTTTAGAGAAATTTCTTCATCTTTTTTGTTGAGGATTATTTATTTTGATTCAAAAGTTGTTGTCATATGAGAATATGTCTATAATCGTGAGGTATGTGTGCTTAATTATTCTTCCAATATTCATGAATCTAAATATGTGTGTTAATTATTGTAATTATACAACTTTATTTGCGTGTGTTTTTTCGTTATTGAATGTAATTTGATCATTATAATGAGGTGATATAACTTTCATAGACCTCATAGGGCTTATGAGTATGTGATACAAATCCTTGGTCTACCCATAGGGTATTCAAAACCCATGGAATCGGAAATAAATCAATTGGTGAATGTTGATATATGGTAATGGTCAATTTTAATTGGATATGAATAGTAGTTTTGTTTTGCGATTAGTGGGGGAAATGTTTTGATTATATGTTTCATTTTTTAAATACCTAATAGGATTCAGAAAAGAGTTAAATGATGTGTTTTGGATTTTCATCCATTTTGGTATTGAAAGAAGTGTATGATGTTTGAAGGTGACCATTTTTTAAAAAGAAGAAATTGGCCTCGGGTATATATTAGAAAGTGGTTTTACTTATAGATTTAAAACGATGATTTAAAATGAGGACACGACCCCCTTTAATGTGAATGTTCATCAATTATTATTTGGAATTTATTGAAAAGGAAAAGAAATTCTTGGTGGATGTGTTCCATCAGGATTTCATGGAATGAAATGGTTTATCTCATTAGGGTATAAATTTCACTTTTTCTAGATACTCCTAATGGTTACACAATCTATATCTGGGTACAAACTTCTTTGAAAAGGTTGTTGTTCATCTGGACTAGTAGGTCTAGTGACTCTCAGGGACTCACATCGGTCGAGAATATGTGAATTTAGGCTCATCTCACCCATGGGGGTAGAATTATTTCCTACTCATGGTATCTCTTATAGAATTAAGATATTTTTTAATGGATCTCATCCTAATACCAATATTTGAATGGTCACCCAAAAAAATGGTTTATCTATTATTTCTCTCAACAAATGAGTAAAGGGAGTCCAATCAATGGACCCATATGTATATAGAAGGTTATTCAACAATTTCCCCAGAGTATAATAACTAATTTATGTGATATAACCATGTGACCAAATACTTCATATTCGGCTCCCATATGAGGAGGTGGTTAATATTATGAGTAGTGTATTGGGCCCTTATGAGGAATCCTACTATCCTACATATTTCATGAGTCAAAATGAAATAGTTTGTTGATGCTCATGGGACTGGCCCCAGTCTATATGCTCTTATATGTGATGTATTCATTCATGATGCCTAATGAGGTGTTCATTCACATCTTGTTAAGCCTCAATGAGCTATTTTCAATGTGAGAAATGATGGGAATAACTTATTATCCTCCTGTAATATATGATTGGGACTTGTGTACTGGGTAGTCCTTGGGGTCTTGGGTATGCATCTCGGGCCTTCAGAAGGATTATTACATATCCTATGTATAGAAGGGATTTGATTCATCAACATTCTTTTGATCGGGTATTTACCTGTTGTGACTACCCTACACTATTGTGGGGTTTACATGGTAGATTATATGACCATTACAACTCCCTAAGCCCACGTGGTAATTCTTGTATTTGGGAAAAATGGGATAACAGGTAATCAGTATCATTTCTTGCAATAAGTGACACATATGTTGGTCCCTCTAGGGATAATTAATTTGAATCCTGATCTATGGGGAGAGGGGGACTATGTATCCATAATATGAAGGAAGTAGTCTCATTGTAGTTACATTTATGTTGGGGCATACACTCTAAGACTTCACAATTGATTGGGGATTAAATGCTGAGTGAAGATTGTGTTATCAAGACTAAGGATGACCTATTGATATGGATATCATCTGTAGAGGGTATTTTTTGACCTATTGGACTTACCCTGAGAACCATCATATGATCTAGATGCTTTTCTCTAGAGTACATCACATGTACTAGCTGACATGCCTTAGTGTCACTCGTGAGAGTCAACTTGAATCATATTGAGTGTGTCACAAGAGTTATTATGAAATGAATCATGGGGAGAATAAAATCATGGTGAAAACCCCAATGACAGATCATGATCCCTGGATAATATGCTCGAAGATAATCATTCGTCTCATCTATAATTCCCAGATTGTGTCGCATGAGCCTAGTTTTGTTGCCTTTAAGATTTTGAGAGACATGGATAAAATGGAACAACACTGTTATATGAGTTAGGTGATGTTTCCATAAGAAATTTCAAGTCCTTTGATATATAACTAGAGGGTTGAGAATATTAGAGTGGTGTCCACGGGGGAATCATGTGACTGGTTCGAACATGTTTGCAATATTTCATTTGATCATGGGGAAATGTCGAAGGAGTGTCATGATGTCATGGCGACGTGTTCTGGTGATTTCACGTGTCTTTGGATGACACGCATGAGGCGCATGAGGTGCGGTGATAAAACCATTCACTTAATCCTGATGCCTTTGATCAGGGATCTAAATATTTTATTATGAGTTACTTGGTTTTGTTCACTGTCAGATTGTCTTGAGTCTCATGTCATATAATAGGCTTGGGAGGTTATTTACATAACCTTCCTAATATACTATGCATGATCATGAATTTTTATTAAAAGTTATTTATTCCTATCACATGACTAATCTATATTATCTCTGGTGTGTAACTTAATGGAAGGTTTTCTGGTCGCATGATCAGTTTCACTGAGAAATCTTCTTCGATGATTTTGGTCTTTGCAACTCTAGGGTTCCCTTTACATAGTAGTCTATGCATTTTTTGTGCTGGGGTGTGGAATTTATTGTCCATTCCACCCAAATTACTCCCCGGTTTCTAAGGCATATCTACTATGATTCTATGAAAGATTCTAAAAGGGGTATGGTGCCATGTGGTTTCTTGTGACTCTTCCAAGGATCATTCAAGGTGTGCCACCTAATTTTCAGTGATCAAAAGTCCTCTCCATCAATTCTTCCTTTATAATATTATTTTTTATTGTGGAAGACTTTTTTGATCATACGGACGTGTCAAAGGACTTCCATGTTGTCCCTTTAACATGCCTTGGATCCTTCGCCTGATCCTGGTTCATGTTGATAGACTCCCATGAGGTCTTGGGGTGACCTGTCTTGGGGTCTTATGGGACTGCGCTGCAGGTTTTTTGATCATGTAGTATTCCTTCAAATGAACATAAACACTGCTCACCTCAATCAGTTTAATCCCCTTTGATTAATGTGACAAATTTTGGGAGTTAAGCGGGATTGAATGAGTATGGTCAATGATATGTAATTTTTTTGGTCATGAGTTATATGAACTAAATGGTTCCAATAGGGGTGCATGAGCATTTCATTGAAAAATCAATATGTCTGTCCATGGAGCATTGTAAAGCCTCTTGGAAACACCTTAGTAATTCTGTGCATAGTGATGGAATAAAAGTGGATTTCATGAGATGAGGAAGATGTGTCATCGAGATCATTCATTGTCTCACTAATCACTAGGGGCGCGCCACATGTCATTAATTGACCGTGAACCCCTATCATGTCCTCCTTTTCTAACAGCTATATTTTATTTGTCAAATTTGATAGGTTATGTTATAATTTACATGTAACCTCTATGATTTTTACGTTATTTTTCAGTGATATATCTATTGACCAAGATGGGTAATATGGGGTGAGTATAAGAAAGTAGTGGATAGGTCTATCTATCTATCCTTTGAGCACCTAAGGGGCTATCTAGACATACCCAAGGATTCAATGTGATGAGGATGAAAATCCAAGTGGTTTTTGAGAGATGCGGAAGATATGTTTCCAAAGACTCACAATGTAATATAGAGTGCGTCGAATGTCCTTTAGTGACTTCCAAAACCTATTACTACCCCCACTTTATCTTTTTATTAATATTTCACATCGGTTCAAAATTCATGAGAGCTTTCCTTAAAATCAAAAAGGAATCTTCCTCTTCCAAATTCTTATTTTTCTGTGTGACCTTTTTGTCTAATGGGGTTCTCCATCAATAGAATATCATTATCCTTATTTTTGAATTATTTTAGTGGGTTTTTCAGGACATTGTCAATGGAAAACCATGTGTCATGGGGGGTGCCCATTTAGATATTATCATGAAGCCATTGGTATTTCATAGAGCCTTCTATTGGGAAGAATGACTTATTGAAGGGGGGTCCATAAGAGAAACTTTGAATTATGTAGTTTGTGTGGATAGTTTTCCTGACCTTGAAATGTTCTCACCATTAGGATCCTTTACTGACTCCTATGATCTATGACTCTCATATATGATATTCTGCATTTTCCTTTGTGAGGAGAATAATTCTCATATTTTGGTATTTCTTCAATTTAGATTTTTTTGAATCCTATTTGGCGGCAGTCAAACACCACCCCCTCACCCCTAATGAGAGACTTCTAAGGGTACAATAACTCGATTATGGGGAAGACATATACCCTAAAGAATACTTATTGCAATCGTGAAGCAATGCTTGGGGATATTTTTGGTCTACCATGTGATGTTTGGTATTCCATGAAATGCACTATATATTTGGGGTGGGGTGGATAATGATTCATTCCATCGCCTGCTTACTACTCTCATTTTTTTCCCTACCCATAGGACCTTTCAACACCCCCAACTCCTGATCCCTGTTTCCATGCCCTCACCATGAGTCCATTTGTCTAATTCTCTTGTGTGAGGCTTCTTTCCACTTAGGATGTCGTCATCATCTAATATCCACCATATTTTGTTATCCTTTCAAACATTGGGTATGAGTTCTATGTTATTCCTGAAGACCTCATGAGATTTTATATTCTTATAATTTGACAATTTTTAGTTCTCAAGATAATGTTCAAGTCACGAGATTGTGAGTCCCATGGGATGAGGTTCATTGAATTCGTAAGATGCCTTTCTAGGGTTCTGCTCCCCGTGATTTTTTTGGAGATTAGAAGAACCAAAAATCCTTTATGCTATTTGATAATCATGCCACATGACTGAGGTGACTTTCAAACGTTATGATTCTATATTTTTAATAGGATTTAATACTCTCTTATCCTATAATTTTGCAAATACTCGTTTTAACATGGATTTTTAGTCCCACAAATATTCATCAAATACCCCTATCTAGGGGGCAATGATTACTTGAAATCAAAGTTCTGGTCAACGATACTCTATGTGTATTGATAATGTGGACATTCAGAGGTTTCATTCATTAAGAATTTAGAATTATCCCTTATCTGGTCGAATTCAATTATTTTTCATTGGATGGTTGGACAATGCCACTATACCTCCCTAGAATTTAATTTTCCATTTTTCTGTGTATATAGCTCCCCAAACTATGTTTTGGAAATAATTACCATGTATGGTCAGTTGGTATGCACCCAATCATAGGGATTTTCTTATATATTCTCTAATTATCCCATGAGTCTACAGGGTCTTGATCTGGATCAACAACTAATTTCTCATATATATTCAATCATATTAACATATTCTATAGACACCTTAGGTAGAGTATGTTATTAAAAATGGGATCTTCGACCCGGTGGTAATTTTTCCAAAGAATCGGCATGGCAATTTTTTGGTGAGGCAAACATGTTTTGCGTTAGCTAATGATCTATACAGTGTTTGTCTCTATGAAGTCATATGGATCTATCAATTCATCATTTAAATCCATCCAAACCTTATCTAACAAATTATTATCCATTAGTGTCCAGGTACCAACACATTTCATCTTCTTTATCGTGAGGTGTGTATCATCTTATGGGATATCCATAATCTGGGTTATATCCCTCCCATTAGATAGATGTATGATAAATTTCTCCCTATTTTTGAACATATGGGTTGATCCACTACACAGCCTGATTATGGATAAGGGTATTGTCAACATTTTAAATCTTAAATTGGTATTAGACATGACAATGTGATCACTTATTTCATTCTTTAACTATATTTTTTTTGTGTGGAAGTTGGCATAGTACAAATGTTATTCACATCCGTCGAGGCCTTTCCCAACTAGCCTACGAATGTTTGGGCTCATATTAGTCCATCATGGATGTTGGGGAATAAATATCATTGGGTTTTCAAGTGAACCCATAGGTCTCTTCAAATCATAGGTAAGTAGGTTTTCTTACTATGTTCTTGAATGGGTGAATTTTCCCTATTGGGGATAAATTCTAGTTATTCCATGTTATGACATTGGTGATGGTGGCACTGCTTATAAAATTACATCATTATAACATAGTAGTTCCACTAATTTCACACCTATACAAGATTTTTCTTCATATCCAATAGGACAACACCCCCTATATGATCGGTGTACTCTCATGTTTCTGTTTGGCTGGATATGGAAGTACATTCAATATTATATGTAATAAAATGTCATTAGAATCCATGACCCCAAATCCCACCCATGATTGGTGAAAAATTATAAATTTGTTGCTATGTCCCTAAACACTAGTGAGGTTAATGGTGCACATTTTTAGTTTGATAGTTTAGATATTTTATCCTTTCATGCACTAGGTTGTCCGATTACAGATAATAGCAGTGGCTCTGTCAAGGAATTATATTATATGATCTCCCATTGGGATGAAGTTCTTAGATCCACAATGGATGAGATGATTATCAATGAATGATACATACTATATAGAAAAACTCAAAAATTTCGTTGTGTTCAGAGGGTTTCTCCAATAACATAAGTCAACATTCAAGGGAAATAACATCCTAGCATCATTCAATAAATCTGGAATACACTGTCTCCAGAGGACACCAGATATGAGATCATATTACTACCTATTAATGCTACACTTTTCCTTACCAAGTATTATTCCAAGGGTTGGGTGGCAACCTATCATTATAGAGTGTTTGTACAGCTTCCTCGTCCTGTGGAAAAGCATCTTACGTCATCATGTCCTTTATTTGTGGCACATATGGATTTCACTGAGGATCTAGGTGATGCATTGAGGAAGTGAACCTACTCTGATGAAGGTCGTTAAGATATAGGGTTATACTATATCAAAGATAGCAGTTCTCTAACATAGGTCATATGAGATACACCTATTTATTGAGAAGCATATGGGTCGTATTCTATTATTTTGGCATTGATCCATCTAGATGGTCATCCTTCCACTATACCACTATTTTAGATGTTGAGGATCAATCAAAATAGAATATGGTCTGGGGACGTGTTCTCTTCTTGATTTTTGTCACCCCCTTGGAATTATTTTTGGACCATGGTGGTTACTTCACTTGATATTTCATGACATAGTGGAAGACAATTTTTATTTGTATCCTTTTCATGAGATTATAAAGTAGATCATATTTACTCGAAGTGACATAGCCACAAATGGAAACGATATGTGTGAATTCTTGAATTTGGCTTCCATTTCTAAATAAGTGAGGGGGTGGAGGAGGCACTAGAGAAGGGTCATTAACTATTAGCTAAATAGTAGGCCCAAATGGATGCTCGAGTGGTTCAGATATGGTGGTATGTGGATATTATTGATCATCTAAGGTCAAATATTTCGACATCGTTGTCATCATTAGACACATCTTAAGGGAGGGTTAAATAGTTCAGTACTCTAGATCATGTTCTTCGTCCTCATGTGAAAGAGGAATATGTGTAAATAGGGGAACTCCCACACTCAATAGATACATCCTAACAGACTCTTCCAGATCTTGCATGCATTGTCAACTGTCTTTTGTCTTGAATTTACTTTTGTACATCACCCCATTTTTATCTCACAAGGCATTGGTGAGAGTCCAAAAGGCGGATATTCCAATCACATTTTCATACTGTTAAATATATTTTTTATCATTCCATATTACTATTTTATTCTCCTCCTTGTATGATTTCTATGACATTTTATGGCTCTTATATTATGAGAATTTCCAATTCTATCCATACAATGTTTTATATTGATTAAACACGACTTATTATATTTTTATGTGGAAATTATAATAGATTCACTTTTAAAGATGATTGTAAATGCCCACCCACACATAGTAATGTGTTCGTATTCTATTCAATATATTAGATTGATCGATAGGTGGAATATATTCCATGTAGGTAGGGAACTAGGTCCATCCTAATATCAATATCATGATTTCTATAAGGCCAGTTGGAGATCCTTACAAGATTCAATAGGATGGAGTGTTTTCATGCTTTAGTTTAGGGTCTTTTAGATCAGACCTGATAATGATTTATTTTGATGTTTTTAGCATGGACCTAATATCATTTCAGTTCTAGGGCATGTAATAGATAAATTTTATTTCATTACATTAAGGACCTTTACTTCAGACCATATATTTCATTAGTCTATGGTGTTTTAGCTCAGACTATTTATTTGATTTGGTTATAGTGTTTTAGCTTTGACATTATATTACATTATTTTTTGGGTTTTTAGCTTGTACCTAACTATGTTTTAGTTTAAATTATTTTAGCTCAAACCTCATATTGAATTATTTTATGGTCTTTTCATCAGACCTGATATTTATTTTGTTTAAGGTCTTTCAGCATGTACACGATATTTCTTTAGTTTAATTTATTTTAATGCGAACCTTATGTTGCTTTAGTTTAGGGTTTTTTAGATCGGAACTTCTATATGTTCATAGGATGTAGTGTCAAATGGCTAGGAATGACCTAAAAATATTAGGTGTTAGGATGTACCATGTCATCACTTTTTCTAGTGAGTTTTATGGTTCACCATTATATATAATTACACATTTGGTAGACAACCAGAAGAACATATTCAGGATCCATGGGATTGTATACCTAGTCAAAAATTAGTCCATGATGCCTGGAATGTTCTCTAAGGGATATGGAAGATTTATTAAGGAAATATTAATGGGGATAGGGTAATATGGAAACTATAACATCTTAAATTTTTGGAGTATTGGTAATGTATATTATTTCAGGAAAACCTATTTAAATGAATTTGAGGAAATGCAGACATGTTGTGTATGTCCCACGACATTATGAGATTCCAGGTTCCACTATAGTGTTTCTCTGGATCTCAAGGATTCAATCTCTTTTCTAGAAATAAGATTATTCTATTGGGTATCATATTAAGGACCTCATGCATTGGCATAATTCCAAGATAATGATGATCCCCATTTCTTTCTGAGGGATATTGATGATTTATAAAGACTCAGACGTCCGAATGATGAAATTGGTTATGGGAAGAAGGCTTTCCTATAAGGGTTATAGCACCCATGGAATTAGCTCTAACATTATAAATATTGAGACCTATTCTATGTTGTTTTGAATCAAAAGTTGAGGGATACCAATGGTTTGGGAAGCGAATCCAAATTCCAGCTTTTTCAAAATGTAAAAAAACTAGGTGATGTATCGTCGAGGATATCTAATCTTCTTGTATAGTTTGGTGCATGGATTGTAAATAATGGCCCACAGTGATAGAGTCCGGGGGACAATGTGGGACAATCATAGGGATTAGTTTATACATGTTAAGGTATTGAGTACAGTAGAAATGATGTTAGGGTTTATGAGAGTTAGAATGTAATTTTTTAGAATGGTTCATTGGGTTAAAAGTTGTATGTGCATGAGAAGGATCCATATGAATGCATGCATATTCAAGAAAATGGTTACTGAATCCAGATATTTCATCCATAGGTTATCAAAGGTGAGTGTAATTCTAGAAACATCAAATCATGAAGCATGCTCTATAGAGAGTGTAAATCCATTGTGGGTTTTAGTACACTAAATGTTCTTACCACCACCTAAAAAACATATTCTCAAGGCGAGGAGAAGTGGAAAATAATTTCTCAAATATATTCCCAGACTAGGGGTCTATTAAGAATAGCTTGTCATTAAAAAAGGGTTACTAGATTGACTCTATTTGATTTATGCCTTATTTATTTATGCCCTTAATCTTGCATAAACATTTTATATGAAGATTTTGGTAGGCAAAACTAGACTTTTTCTCTGGATGATGTTTTTAGGTTTTCAAACTAATATGTTTTGTGTCCCTTTTTATAGTAGTATAATGTCATGTGATTTGGACTATCATACTCTAGAATTTAAGGTCCTATATATTTGAACAAAATGTTGGCAATTTAATGTCATGATTGAAATGAACCTAACATGGAGGATGATACAGAAGAGTGTAATTAGGATACTCAGGGTTCATAGTATTCCTCCACCAAACTTAATGTGGGATAGAAATGTTGTAAATCATGGATTGAGAACTTCGGGCCATGTGTAATGATATGGTATACCATTTATTGTTGTTTTTGGTCCAAGGATTTGATATCTTTGTATCACTATGTATCTTGAGAAGTCAGGAATAATGCTACACATAGTTCAATATGTTCTATATAGTGTATCTTCATAGGGTGAGGATAATGTAAGATAGACATTAATTGGTGGGAACATCTGGGTTGGGCCATGGATAGATGCATTGGTGTCACTATATATATCATTAGGAATGATAATCAAACCACACATAGTTCTTGAAAAATGGTGTAGTTTAACATCTTTTGGTAAGGACGGGTGCATGTCACAGTTTATACTTCTTGTTCGAGTGGGGAAACTTTCATCATTATTCCCAACCCCATGTGACCTATGATAATTGTGAGAAAAAAGGAATCACAATTGTACCATGTAGGACATGGTTATTGTGCATTATGCATTGGTTTCACAATTATATTCGATTGAGGCATCCCTAAGTACCTAATTACAAATTATAATCAAGACATTCATAGTTCTAGAAGGTCCATGTAGCTTAACTTCGTGCATAAGGGATCTATGTGGCGCGACATGAATAGATATGGGTACCACAGATCCGTGTAATATTATTTCATGCATTAAAGGCATTGACCTTGCATCTTAATGTCATTTGGTGAGGAATTTTGGTATTCCATTAATGTTCATGCATTCAGGACCGTGATGAAAATCTTGTGTTCCTATGATCCTTATTGTGAGGGTGAGTCCATGATGAAATTTCTAAACTCACCAGAGCTATGATCGGTGTGGTGATGAGTAATGACATGATATTCCCTCTAATTCCAAAACAAGAGCTGGAAGATTAAGAGAATTTTATATCATGTAGTTCCTGGAACAAGATGTAGGATCGAGGCATCCCAACATATCACATAAAAATTAAAATCATTCTGTACATATTTATTGGGGAATCGTGAAGTTTAGAATCTCACAACAAGGACACCGACCATGCATTTTAACATCATATGGTGATGAAAATTGATTACATGATGTGAAGTGGAACTGTGAATCCATGCATTTTAATTCCATCTATTAAGAATGTTGGCCATGTAATTTAATTTCTTGTTGTAAGTAAATTGGGTTAATACTAGATTAACATCGGGATGGTAGGATAAAAGATGACATGTAGTTTATTGTCTTTCCTCTAGGAAAAACATTCTATAGTTTAAGAACATATAGTAAGAATGGTTGATGGGGAGTAAACTGATGTGGATTCACTTTTAATGATATTTAAAAAATTATTTATTGATAAATATCACAATGGTGGGTGGTCTCACATGCTCCCCATCCAAAGTGGTGAATGAATTGACCCCATTATGATATACCCTATGTATTAGATAGGTTCCTTTACAGCCAAAATCTAATTTTGGTTTCTTCTTTCCTATTATAATAAGGACATTGAGATCGAGCACCATATCTCATTGAACGAATGAGAAGAGTAGAACATTTTTATTAAAGGCTCATGCTATTCGATTTTAATGGATCTCAAGATTGTGTAGTGTGCACAACCTTTTCTCATCTTGTTTTTCCAATGAAACCAACTGAATTTTTTATTGTTCATCATATTAGGTCTTCTCTCAAATAGATATCTAGAGTGTGGGAATCTAGAACTCTATGGGTATCACTACCTCAGTCACATATACCATTGAATATAGTGTTTCATGTGTATCAGTATGTGTGGTTATATGGTAGGACCATAAATCATATAGAAGTTTATCTATCCAATAATTCTTATATATATTCACTATCTTCTGGAGTATGTTTGATAGATTCTTATTGAATTCCTCTATCTATCCATTTTACTTTGCATGATTTCATGATGAGTGATTAGACTCAATGTTGTACTACTGGTATAGGTTCCCAAACTCTGTGGAATAGAAGATTTTGTCATTGAGATTTAATATTGTGTGAGGGAATCCAAACCTAGTTATGATATGATACATTAAAAAGCTTATTATGTTATTTATCTGAAGTCCATTGAGGGGTATTACCTCATACCATTTTGAGAAGAAGTCAATATTAGTGAGGGTGTACTTGAACATCTCGATTGTGGATGGGGGATATGGTCCAACAATATCCCTCCACCAAAAAGTGAATGGAAAGTTATATTTTTCATTTTATAAAAATTATTAGGGATGATGGATGAAATTTTCATTAATATGGAATGTATAGGATTTCATGGTGAATTATACAAAGTCTTCTTTTAGGGTTATCTAGTAATACCCTAACCATATAATCTGGCTGGAGATCCTAGTACTAGAATGATTGGAGCCACATAAGCCTATATTAATTTCCATCATTAAAGTGAGAACATATTATTCTACTACACACCAGAGGAGAATTAAATCAAATCAACATTTTTATGGAACTTTTTTCTCATTTATACATTCCAATAGGGTGAAGATTTATGCATTGTGTCATCTATTTTCCTGTTCGGTATGATCTATTGAAAGTGTCCCATCTTGAAGGTAGCCGATTATAGGCTTCAACCATCTAGAGGAGGGCACTAGTTCATTGTGCTCTTGGGGGTGTTGACCAGATTGACCTCTTTAATATCACATATGATGATCAATGTGATCATTCTTAAATGATTAATACAAGAAGGTTGTTTCCTCCTAATCTGGGTTGGCCTAAATGGTGTCCCCATTAGCTAGTACATTTCCAAAACAATTCTGTGATCTGGTAACATAGTGGAGTATGGTCTCAAAGGGAAATTCTACCATCAACCCTCTAACATAGCTAGTTATGGGTCCAATATATATTTTTTGATGGTAGGTTTTCTAGTGGTCCACTTTCTCAAATAATCATAATCCCCTTTGATATTCAGGTAGTCTATTTGTAGGTTTACAACTACTTCTATGCCAGCGATGAAAGCATGGTATTCTACCTCATTTTCATGACACCTTTAGATAGTGATAATGATTATAAAAGGACTGCCTTGTCTATATAGTTGAATACAACCCCTAGAACAAACTTCTTGATCATCGGGTATTCCATTATCATGATGATAATACTCTTTGAGGATAAATCAAAGTACATATCCCATCTCCAGGTAGTGTCATTGCTAAATATGACCACATTACCAAGGAGCTCAGTGTCTTTTGGTTTACTTTAAAGGGTGAGATGAGCATTGAGGAAATTGGTTAGGGATTCCCCTTACACTGATATCTATGAGATAACCTAGATTTCAAATTGCAGATGAATGAATGTCCATAAGGTGAAAAAACCAGTCATCATCAGACGTCCACAAATGTAAATGTGTAGATCGACATGATATAATAATTTTATATTGTGATGTTTAATGTATTGCATTAGATTTTTAAATACAAAATGTTGGTGAGTTAGTTATTCTCCACATAAATGTTTCGAGTATTAGTACCTAGCTTCATTTGTCTGAGGTAGTAGAGACTATTCTCTATTCGATTAACATTTTTTATTTGAGGAGGGTGCTGAGTGATCATTACAAGGTATCCACATATAAGATGAGTGGCCTCCCTTCCCCTTGGGGAATTAGGACTGGATGGAGTAATCGGTATTACTTGAGACTTTCAATGGATTTTTAGATATCATTGTTCCATTGGTTGTTGATTCCCTTCTTCATTTCAATAGTAAAGTTTAATTATTTTTCATATATGTCATATGTGAACCACCAAATGTATGTGAGATTCTAATGAATTACCCTCAATTATTTTATATTCCTTTGGTTATATTGATAAGATAATGCTAATCTTTTTGGTTCAACCTCAATGTCTTGGGAGCATACCTCAAAGACGAGGAACATTCTTGATGTTATGCCAAAGGAACATTTTAATGGGTTCATTTTCTAACTATTATGTCATTGCTTGTTAAAAATATCTACAGGCCCATGAAGTGATCAAATCACCGTAAAGATTTATCCACATGGTCTTCAAACAAAAAAAAATCAGTTTTTTACACAAAAATGTGTTAATGATATGGTCCATGTTGCATTGATGTGCGGCTCCATAATTTTTCAAACAAAATGCAATGACCTGATGAAAAAATATCCCCATAGGAACTCTAAAGGTAGTGACCTATTCATCCTCAGGGGACATCTTTATCTGATTGTACCCCGAGTAACCATTGATGAATGAATGGGTCTGGAAGCCATCAGTTTCATTGATGAAGAGTTCCTTGATCAAAACTGTGAATTCAAACATTGGTAAATTTCTATTAACGTCTCTAAAAATATTTAGACCCTAATTTTCAATTCATTATTCTTGACGAGGATGATGTTGGCAAGCCATTTTGGGTATTTCACCTCTTAGAAAATGTCATATTCAATAAACATTTTAACTACAATCTCTATTTTGGTAGAATGAGAGGTTTGTGTCCTCCTTGATTCCATCTCGAAGACTTGATTCTCTTCTAGTAGCTTGATATTGTGTGTAACAACATCTGGGTTTGGTCTAGGTATTTATTTGTAGTTAAATTTTTACACATATCGATGTTTCTAGGGAAATGTGATGTATACCTCTTTCTCTTTGAGGGGAATAAAGGTACTAATATATGTAGGTCTAGGTTCTTCTTCTATCCCCATATTTTTATATCTGAGTACATCGATATTTGTGGATACACCTTCCTCAAATGCTGGAGGGGTGTTTCTGTGGTCACCATCATCATCATTCATCTTGAATCCTATAGATCCATTCTTAAAAAGAGATAGAAATTTGGGGACATTAAAATTTTTATTAGGATGAGGGAGGTCAAGTGAAGAGACAATATCATCCCCTATTGACTGAGTTTCTTTAAAGATATTTCATAGTTTATGTCCATCAAATAATTCACTGGGGAAAAGGGGGTTGAACTCTGGGATAATACAAGTGATCTAGACTATGTTTGTGGGGAATAAATAATCGCCATCTTCAATACCAGAGGGATTGAAAGGGGTAGTCCCAAGACAATTGCGATTGGATATCAGTATATCATCATCGATTATTGTTTATTTTCCACCTGGGTTTTAAAACTATGTCTCAACATTTGAGGCCACACAAATAAGAAAGGAAGAACGATCAGCAAGTATTATTCTAACATCTAAATTAATAGGATACATAAAACATTGATGGAATGTTGAAGGTACCACAATGTAGTAATAAAGTCATTCACATTCAAGCTAGAGATTAAATGAGGAGTCTTACTAGAATACTATAAACATATAATTTAATGTAATATCCCAAAATAGGTCTGTGATCTTGATTTTTCAAAGAGGTCATTGCCCATTCCTATCATTACATTGGATGGATAGCATAGGGGAAGACAAATACCATTCATCATATCCCGATCAACAAAAGGATAGAAATTGGATAAGATTGATCCCAGATCCATTATCAATTAGTGGCCTCTAAACATTGACATTATTGAGTTTGAAAAAGACTTCTAAGGGCTAGATGATCCCTTGAAGGGAATCTACCTAATCATAATCTCTGAATGAGATTCTGACATTACACTCTATTGTAATGGTATCTACATGATAGGCCCCAGCTATAGTGACTTCTAAATTGAACTCTTGTAGGATTTGGGGGAGCTTCAACAGTTTCCTCCATGATTTATTTTGAATGATGGAGTCCATTGAGGACTGCGTGATATGTTTGGACTACCACCATCTATTTTTGAATGTCGTACCTTTCTTCTAGAGGTATCCATATCTTAAAATGGGGTTTCTGCTAGGCTTAATGATGAGGAGCCACAATGCTCATGGTGGACGAACTAGGTTGTTTTGCAGAGGCTCTATGAGAAACCACTGCCGGTGGCACATGTCATCCTGACCATACCCATTTTCTGTCCGGATCATGTTGATCCCTTGCTATGCAGTCACACAAGAACATTATTAGAGGATGGAAACTGGAGGGTTTTGAGACACCATCCCCCCTGTTGGGGATCGTTGGACAACATTCCCATAATTCACAATTACATGTTTATATTCTATAGTGGTGTGATCGTAATATTGAGTTAATCCAGATCTATGGTGTCCTTTTTAATCTCAACATCGGTGCATGTATCCACACATTCATACGTTATGTGTGGGAAACTAATGCTATTTGGAAAAATCCTCATCAGAGAAGGCATATGAAAATTTTATTTCATAGACAAAACAAAAATAAGGTTTCTTCATTTGATGAGGACTCTGTTTGGTGGGGCAGTGGTCATGCAGTAGATGTTGAAGGAAAGAAATCATCAAGAGTTCATTCCTACTTTCAAGGAGACTATGACCCTTCTTCTTCTATTTAATCCTAACTCTAGTGGTCACTCCCACCTTTGGGAGGTACATCTGACACATATTCCTTTGGTGGTAGAGCTACAACCAGGTTATGAAACTATTCCCATTGAATGGAATGGTCTCAATTGACATTCATTCGAACCATATAGTTACCGAATTTTATACCACACCTAATTGGGTCCTTCTTATAATCATCCTTTTATTATAGTTGTACCATCGTTATTCAGTCCACCTACTCTATGGAATTATATATAACCACATTTCCAGAATCTATCATTCCTTGAAGGATGTCCTTGAACACAAAATAGTTTGGAATTTTATTTCCAATGCATCTGTGGAAAGGGCAACAATTTTGACCATCACTAAGGATGAACTCATCAGGCATCCTAGGTTTTACATGTGTGAGAAGGTTATATTCTAGGGAATCCATGTAATAACTAGGGACTATTTTTTTATAGAAGTATTACACATTATTTATACATTCTTGAATTCTTAGGCGTCCCTGATTTATATGTGCTTTGGAAAAAAGGGATATTCTATCATTATGTGTACTTTATAGGAGGTTCTAATTGGTTAGCGACATACATGGGAATATGGATTAGCGTCATTGCTAGTTTGATAATGAAAGGTTTATATTCTATTATGACATGTCCATTTCCCAGTGTGGTGGTCATGAGTTGGGATTGGGATTGGTTCTGAGGAATGGCCTATTTGATTGATTGGTCTACTTTGGAAATTTTTTAGAATCCACAATGTTATTTCCTTAAAATCAGGGGTGCATGCAACTCATACCAAATATTTTTGGCATAGAGTTCTAGAAGTTCTTCTTACGAGAGAGGGATTTTGGTTGAGTTGGTCAAACCCTTACACCATGCAATTCAATTATAAACTCTCTCATTTTAATGATGTTTTCAATTTTTCATGTCGAAGATAATTTCCATAATTAGTGTATAAAGAAATTGGTAATGAAATTGATGATGATGGTATACCCATCCTAACATAGATCCTACGAATATACTTTTTTACAAAATGAAGGATTCCCTGTCTAGTTATGTAGGAAATGCCTCGGCTTGGTTTTCTCTTTTTGATCTTGAGGTCCCATAATTGGCCTACAACATCACACAAATTTTGTGAGATAATATATGTAATTTTTCTCACTATAAAAGGTATAGAATTCATGATTTCCAAAATTGGGCAGAGGTGGGGTATCATTGACCCATTCTTGTTATGGATTTCTTTCAGGATACACAAGAATGTGTATCCCTTTAGTAGATTATATTCTTGTACCTAGGGACTCAAAATAATACGAAGCTTCAGGTTACTACTTACTAATCCATATAACATCAATGGGGAGCTATTGGGATTGCTATGGTGGCTTTAGTTTTATCTCCTTTTGAATTTTGATCTATCCCACTTCAGAATAGTTTTCATGATGGGGTAGGGAAAATTTCCCCAATAGTGGAAAGTCACGATCACTTTTGACATCCTCTTGTTGTTGGGATAGTTATCTAGACCTAGAGACAATATTATATTTGAATTCATCCCTTACTGAAATATCATTTGTGGGAGGAATGAAAATTTCTCCCTATATATAATTATTACATTGTGGGAATGTTTAACCTAAGTAGCACCACATTATGTTACCGAAGAGTTTGTATTTTGCTATAATACGGTGAATATCAGTCCTCTAAGGAAGGATATTCTCTTCTCCTGTAATGTCATTAGGATGTGGTTGTACCCTTACCTTTGGATGTATTCCATTATGGAGGTGGAAACTCAATATTTTGGATTGCTATGTATTGGAGCTATCTATGGTTCTTGTTGCATGTATCCTCATTCAGTTCATTCAAGTAACCCTCATCCTTTGGTATGATTTCCATGTCATGACCATATTTATTTTCATTGTGATCAATATTTTTTTGTTGATTATGATGAAATTCCCAGAGTAATATCATGAAATGGTGGTTGTGTTATCACTTTTGGTGCAACAACATGACTCAAAATTATCCTATTTATGGTTATTAATCAAGCCCTTAGAAATCTTACATAGTTTTTTCTTAAGGCACTATTAGGGTTTGATTATCCTCTTCATACATTCCTCTTATTTCAATATATAAATTGTGACCTTGAGGGAGTTTTTGGTGAGGGTTGTCAAATAGCCCCCCACCAAATGGGTTTTTTCTTTCACTGAGTGGGGCTAGTGGAATTTAAAATATTAAATTGATTCCTCCCATCCTTCAGAAGTCTGATTTCATCTATAGTTGTGATTATGATGATAACTACCCTAACCCTTTGGGGTGGTTGTCATTCAGAGAAGTAGTTTGAACCGATTGGTCTAATTATTGAGGATCAATCTCTCTAGTCAGAAATTTTAAAACTTCTAGGACAGATACACAGGTACAAATTCCCCCATCCTAGTAGGGTGGGGTTTCCCAGGATCACCAAAGATATCTTCCATATCCTCTTAGTGTATGATGAACCCATAGATGGTGTTTGACATATAAATTCCCCTATCCCAGCTTCTTGGGGATTTTTGTTGCTACATTTGATGTGTCCCAAATCCTCTGGAGAGTTGAGGATCCTAGATGTGAAGGTTGTGGATGATATTCTCATAGCCTGGTATACTGAACCTGCTCCTGGATGAATGATATTGTAGATGAAATCACACCCCTCTTGTTGTGGCACAACTATGCTCATATAGGATATGTGTGATGAGAATCATTTGTTATGGGAAGTTGTCTGGGTGATCACAAATTCAGTATCCATGTTTTAAATGACTACAAATTTTGTTTACGAAATAGTTTGGAGTCTTTTTAGCTATCCTCCCTCTCTGTATTTAATATTTGGGCACTATTGGAGAGGAGGCATTATGTTGCATTGACCAACTAGAACTTGCATATACTTGTCTATAGATCATTCTAGAGGATATAACATTTCATGAATCCCCACACGAGGGGATCTTCTTTTCTATGTGAATGCTAAAGTGTAATTCTTAAAAATACACAAATCCTAGAATACAAATGTATGATGTTTTTTAATATATCATCTATTGAAGACCTGGATGTAATGGTGGAAAGTGTGTTGCAGATTTTAGTTGTGCTTTTCCAGTTTCATGTCCCTAACCATAGATATAATAGTGATGTCTATCTGAAAATGGAGAATGTTGACTCTATAAAGGTGAAATTTGTATATTGGAAAAGGTATATTTTACTCATTCAGTTGCTGATGAGTGGCCCACATTTTTTGGAGTAGATACATTATTCTATTCTGTTCTAGATCTTCTTGGATCTCATAGTGAAGAGATGAGAGGGGCCCGATCATGATGAAGATGTTTTTTCATCTAACTCAATCTATATCCCTTTTTGGACCTCCTCACCAATAGACAGATATTCTTCTATATGTTTTGACTATAGAAAATGGTTCTGATGGGAATTTGCTGATGGGAGTGGGGTGTATTTGGATGTTGATGGTGGCTATATACAGTTGACCAGGATGATTCAACTACCTCACTTTGTTATGGTGTCAATGATTGGAACACCTATCCATATAGTGGTTTCTGGGAAAGGGTATGATTGCCTATTCTACAGGGGATATCGTTGTTGGGAGGTTGACCATGGTGGATGTTAAGAGAAGATTCTGTACGATCCATCTCTTGAATACCATGAAGAAGACTATCATGGAAAAGAATTTATTATTCTTCATTATAGATATAATATTTTATGGACTCTTTTGGTGTTTAGAATGTGTCTTGAACAACTACCAGGACACTAGTTATAGAATTATTAGGAATATGGGCCCTATTCTATATCATGGTTATAATATGATGACATGCCTTTGGAAGTTTTGCAGGGGTATGAACCTACTATGTGATGATAACCAAAACATGTATTTAACCATCTAATGACGTGGGAGTATGATACCACTACTCATAGGTTGTTGGAGTTTGCTGAAAATTTTTATCATTTTTGGAAGGTATTTGATCATGAATTATGGAATTTTCTATTCTAACATGATGAGACTTTGTCTGGATGGGAATATGAGCATGATTTTGAGACTTTTGAATATTTCTTCGGTCTTTCTAGGTAGTAATATGGTCCTACCCTTAGGAATGTGCCACTATAACTTTTTTGGACCATGCAGTATCATGAATATGGTTATAGTATGAGTATTCATTCACCATTGTAATATGATGATAGACATCCAGAATGGGTGAACGAATAAGAGCCTCCTATTCTATTTCCTTGGAATGATGTGGGCCTAATCATTAATCAATAAGAGTATGATTATGCACATTTAATATATGATCTACTGAAGTACTCTAGGATGATTCATTGATGAATTTATGAGCCTATCCCAAGGATTGATCCATTCTTTCTTTGCCAGCCTCTTCCAAAATCATGACATCCAACCGATCCTGGGTGATTGGAGTATGCCAGCAAACATTTTCAACTTACAGGTGCCCCTTCCCTGAGGTGTATTCCACTCTCACCAAGTGATTCCCAGTTGGAATGGGGATATGATCTTGATCTGATGCCTCTCCCTTTATTATATTATGATGATATTCCTCACAGAAATGAGAAATATTTTGTGCTTTCTCTAATAGAGCAACTTGTTAGAGATGATTAGAGTGTTTCACTGTCCTAGATTATGCGATAGGTATATGTGGCTTTCCCTTCATATGAAATAGTTCCTAATTTGTCCAGAATATTTATTCAGTAGTTTCTAAGTTGTGTTGGTATATTAGAAAAGTCTGTTTAGGGATATGAGCATACTGATTTTCTATCACAATGATGAACAAGTAGATGTCTTCTATGGAAGTGGGGTTATAAACCCACTTTATTATTCCTTGTGTTACCAGATCATGCCAATGAGATTCATATATGGGATTGGAATATTGGGCCTCCACTATGATTAATATGGTAATATACTCTTAGAATATTTCATAGAGAGATGGGATATAAGCCTATTGGCTGTTGATTTCCTGAGTATGTAGGCCATCATCATCTATAGGAGTCGGAATATGCACCCCCTTCTGGACATTCAACGCGTCTCTCCCCCAATCAATATTTCATGAAGCCCATTCATGGGCATTAAATGAGTTGTGTGTTGGATTCCACCCTCGTCATGCGAGAGTGGGGTACCAACGAGATGGTGTCGATGATGACAGTTTATAAGAGCCCTATTGGGTGGATCCTATAACAAAAGAGATCCTTATCTGGATTCTTGGTCCACCTTCAACAACTATGATGATGGTGGTTAACATGCTCTGGGGATAACTTCCGAAAGCTACTGGTCATGGTGAAAAGAGGAACACGTTTAGTAGCAGACTTCCTTGAGTGATATAGAATCAAAAATTATAATGTATAGAGAAGATCACATTAATCCTATATGTATGGGATGGTACCATATTGGTGGAAATCTAGAATCATTATATTTTCTATCTTCATTTGGAGTCTCTATATTGGTGAGACTTTTCTTCAATCTGTGGAAGTTTACGTCAAGGATGATTTACCTGATCGAATGATGGATGGTGATTACAAAAACTTGAATAAGGCTATTTAAGTAGTATAAAAAATTACACAGATGAAGAAGAACCAGGATACTGAATAGTGTAGTAACCAATGTAAAATATGGTCAATCAGATATGCATGGTAATCTCATTTGTTATTTTATTCAAAATTTGGCCATCCCACATGGTTAGACTTACCAAAATGAGGTTGTTCCTATGATAACCATAGTTTCAGATAATATTTTGTAATATTATGTTAGAATTAATTCAGTTTTTCAATATGGATTGGAATAAAATTTCCTAGCATATTATAACCCAATCATTCTATCATTATAAACATTGACCTCAATTTTTTCATTTTTTTATCATATAGGGGAAAGTAAAATGTCTCATTGGGTAATAACAATTTTTTTTCATTGGAGCACTTTATTTCAGGTTAACCATCTTTGTTTCATTGGGGATTAAATGAAGTAAAATTTTGTTTCTCTTCAGGCCATCATTGTTACTTATCCTAGAAAACTCTCAATGGTTCCACCATGTGTAGATGGGTAAAATCATGCGCTCAAATGGTCTGAGGTTTTATGAGATATCAGGCCTAGAAACTCTTGGGTACATGCATTAGTTAATAGGATGTGAGGTTGGGCTCATCAAATCCATTTATTAGGAACTATTACCTACTCAGGGACACTCTTATAGACTTATGATATGCTCGTGGATCTATTCTTAATCCAAATATGAGACTTTTTACCATAAAAAGGTTTATTATTAAATTCTATTAGTAGATGAGGGAAAAGACTCTCATTTATGGAACCTTATGTATGTATCCAAGGTTTATCATTCCTTTCCCTAGTGCAGAACAACTGGTTTATGTTATCATACCGTATGACCAAATACACTTGCATGTGCTTCCATGTTAGTAGGCAGTTAATATTCCAAGGAGGGGATTTTGACATTGTGATGATTCATATGTATCATGAATATTTTTGTAATAAAAATGCACATAATATTTTGATTCTCTTCTGACTGGACATAAGGTTTATGCCTTTATATGAGAGGAATTCATTAATTATTCCAAATGAGGCGTTTATTAAAATCTCCCAGTGCTCACATGCACTATGATGGGTGTGAAAAACAGGAGTAATGGATGATCATCATCATGGAATATATATATGGGACTTGTGTACTAGGATAGTGCTTAGGGAGTTTGGAATGCATCTTAGGCCTTGAGAAGGCATTCTATGTATTTGAAGTATGAAAGGAATCATAGTCGTCGTAGTTTGGTTGATCGAAGCATAAATGCTAATAATACCCTGCACCAATGTGTGAGTCTACAAGGTAGATGATAAAACCATTGAAACTCCATGTTCCAATGTGATTCATGAAAGTTTCTGAGAATCAAGGGGTAAAATTTAATTAGTATCATTTTATCGAATAGTGTATTTCATCTTGTCCCTCCATGGGAGACTAATATGGATCTTGAACGTTTGGGAAGGGTGGACAACGTATCCAAAATATGGATGAAATTAGATTTGTTGTAGTTCTATTTTTGTTAGGGCTTACACTCTGAGGCTTACCAATTGATCAAGGATACACGTTGAGGATAGATGACATCATCAATCCCCGAGATGCACAGTGGATATTGTCTTCATCTTTGGAAGCTATCACCTGACCAGATTGACCTTCACGGAGACTCATTGCATGATCTAGATGGTTTTCTCTAGAAGCAATCACATGTCATGACCACTTTTCCTTAGTGTGACTCATGAATGTTGTCTAAACCCATATAGAGAATGTCATAAGAGTTATTATGACCTGACTCGAGGGCTGTTTCATATCATGGAGAACACCATTAGGAGGTTTATCAAGCCCTATCTTATATGCATGCTGTGCATCAAGGGACTCAACTGGCTTTCCCATATGGTGTAGTGAGAGCCTAGTTTTCATGAACCGTGGTTTTCACAAGACTCGACTAACATGATATAATGTCATTATATGAGTTAGGTTATGTGTTTGGTGGATGTAAAATTTAAGTGGATATACACATAGAGGGTTCATAAGATTGGGGTGGCATCCATAGGGGAACCATGTTACTTGTTCAAACATGTCTAGAATATTGTGGTCAATACATATGACATGTTTAAGGAGTGTTGATAGGTCTGGGTGATGTGTCCTAGGGATATTGTGTTTCATTGGTTGACACAAATGACGCACAAGAGGGGTGGCATGCAAGTCCTTCTCCAAAGACGAATGCCTTCGATAATTGTTTTGTCTATTCTTTTATAGAGGCCATTGTCTTATTTATTTTCATGTTGTCTTGAGTATCACATGATTTATTAGGATTTTGTAATTTTATTACAATAACCTACCATAGATCATTCATGTGATCTATGAATTAAAACAAAATTGGATTTATGACAAGTACATAAACACTCTGTCTATTTGCCCGAGTATCACTTGATGGAAGGTCTGTTAGGTGCATGATCGGTCACTATGAGAAATATGCTTCGATATATGGGAATTTTCTACTAGGAGTTCCCTTCATAAATTATTCAGTACATTTTTTAGTGATGGGGTGTAATTTATAGGACTCTCCACCCTAGTTTCTCTCCAGTTTGTGTGGAGTATATGTTGTGAGTTCATGATGGAGTTTCCAAAGGGGTCTCAAACCACATGGTATTGTGAATCTCTATTGTGGATAATTATAGGAGATCCACCTATTTTTTTAGAAATTGGGATTCTTCACCATCATTTCTTCTTTTATAGGATTATTTGTGATTGTTTTATAATTTCTTGATCATTTGGATGTGTCTAAGGACTTTCATGTTGTCCTGTCGACATGTCAACGATCCTTCACCATGATCTACGAGCATGTAGGAAGACAGTCACAAGATATTTGGTGATTGGACTTGGGGTATCGAGACACTACACCAAGAGTGCACTCAATGTGTTTCACGCCTTTCAGAAACTACGAACAACTCCCACAACCACCATTTTAATCACCTTTGTATTATGTGAAAAATGATGGGATTCATGCGTGATTGAATGAGTGTTGTTGATGATATTTCATCTATTTTTTAGTGATGTGTCTCGTGACCAATATAGGTTCGATGGGGGTGTGTGATCATTTCATTGAAAAATTATATCTTTCTGTCCAAATAGCACAATGTATTTTCCAATACCCTCTTGAGGGGTTCTATGCAGTGAGGCTAAAAAACCAAATGTCTTTCGCATGATGAGGTGGTCGCGTCTTCGGGCCTCATAGTGTCTCATAGATCATGAGGGGTGTTCCACATGTTATTAAATAACCAAAAAACATCCTACCCACTACAATTTAAATCCTCTTTGAATTATTTTACAATGTTTAGGGGTTATTTTAGTTTTTTTGAGTCACCTCTAGTATTTTTACATGATTTTTCATTGATAAGATTCATGGTTGATATAGTTCATATGGGGTGTGCGTAAGAATGTAGTGGACTGGTATATCTTTCTATCTTCTATGAAATGAACATGATATGTAGAAATACCTAATTACTTTAATGTGGAAAAGATAATATTCCAATTGGTTTTCTCAGGATGAGACAAACATGTCTTTGAAGACCCATGGCCTCTTTTAGGTATCGTCGCATGTCCATCAACAATTGTGAACACCTCTCGCCCCCTCCACATTATAATATATTTTTATTCCATATATTTTTAATGGTCAAGAATGTTTTCCACAATATCATCAAGGAAATATATTCTTCTCAAATATGATATGTCACACGAGCGTTTCTAACACTCTGGGTTTCCATCATTGGAATTTCATTATCATTATTTTTGAAGGATTTCTTAGGCATGTTCTAGAACATGATATTGTTAAACCTTGAGGCCTAGGGGCTCTTATTCGACTATCATCACATTCCAACTGGATGTATAATGTGACTTTACTTGGGTGGATGAACACTTTTATGGGGTATTTGTAGGACAAGTTGTGGGTTATGATTTTTGTGTAAAGACTTTATGTGACCTTGAAATGGCTATGTGATCACAAGTACTTTAGAGACTCATGTGATAAATGGGTCTCATCCATACACTTCTTCCACTGATTTTGATGGGAATATAATACACATATTCATGTATTTCTTCATTTTTTTATTTTTATGATGCTTACTTGGTGGGAGTCAACAACATGATTTAGTTTTTCAATGAGGAAAACATGTGTTTTAAACAGTGGCATCATGGTGACTTAAAATGGGTATTTTTATTTTATTCTATTATGGTTTGTCCAATTAAATTTATGTTAATTATTTTCTAGTTGTTAGTATTGTATAATAGGTTGTTTCATATTAGTGTATATGAGTTTAAAGAGATATGGATTGTAAATAGTGTCTTTGATAGAATAGCCTAAGGAATGTTCATCGTAGATATGATTATTTTTAAAATAAACATATAAACTCAAATTAGTGTTAAGATGTATGAGTGGGGTATTGGAGTGGTAACTACTCCCATGGGATAGGGTAAACTATTTCACTAAGACTCTGTTACGACCCGTCCTCGGGGCCCGTGTCGTGACTACCCCAAGCCCGCCTTCCATAGGCCAGGGGCTGGCGACTTGCACCAAGGTGTAAATCCTGATAATTAGGGAAGGTATTGCCTTTGTAATGTAAACAAGAACCACAGAGTAAGAAAGCGGAAAAAAGTAACCACTATGTAAAATCAGAGTACAACTGCAAGTGTAGAAAGTAAGTGGGCCAGAATAAATACCAAAACTGAATGTAAAGTACAACTCAAAAGGGAAAACAGAAACTGAAAGGTAAAAGCCGCTACGCCGAGCTGTCCACTGGAAATCCCACCTGAAGGGTGGGTACAGGTCGCTCCACTGCTCCTCGGGTCCCGCCGTCTGCTCCAAGTATGTCCCGCCGAGTGGTCCTCCTCCAGGTACCGTCCTGATCTGCAAGCCTCAACCACGAGCAATGTTTTCCGTCGTCTACAACCCACACAACGTAGTGCGGGCATAGCCCATGCAGGGGTGAGTATAAGCTACTCATTAGGGACCCTGAGACCCTCAAGGGACTCCCAAAATCCACAAAAGATAAACTACAAAGGAAAGATACAATAATGAAGTAACAACCGACACTGCTTAGGTATATGCCCATACATATACCTAAGTCAACAATTCCAATACGCTCCATCCTCCGAGCCAAAGTACAACTCAGTCCACACAGGAAAGTATACGTATTCCACACAGGAGAGCAAAACGTAATCCACACAGGATAGCACAACACAATCCACACAGGAAAGCAAACGGGATTCAGCTCACACAGGTTTGATCATGAAGTTGAACCCAAAGCTATTGGGAAACTCCTTCTCCATCAAGTGCAGTGGTTATGCCGCTACAAAAAAGTGCTTCCCTCTTACCTTGGACTACTGTAGTTATCCACCTATCGGGTACTGAGGGCCTACTACTACCACTAAGCACTCCCCCGTGCCATTACAACCATGTACTCCTCCGTCGTGGGTCTGCCGCTACAACCAAGCGCTCCCCTGTGCCGCTACAACCAAGCGCACCTCTATCGTGGGTCTGCCACTACAACCAAGCTCTCCCCTATGCTTCTACAACCAAGAGATCCTCCGTCGCGGGTCTGCCGCTACAACCATGCACTCCCCTGTGCCGCTATAACCAAGTGCACCTCTGTCATGCTATCCGTAACACACCGAGTCGTTCGATCAGCAGTCGTCATGTCTCAACCGGATCTAGGGTTCCCGCACATAGCATGCTCATTTGGGAGGGTCCGCTCCACGAGCCAAGAGGCTGATACATCAGCTGACTCAATGTCCAGAGTTGATGTATCCAAAAGTTCTGTATCGAAAACAGGAACTCAACGTCGTAGACGGCGCGTCAATCGGACGCCCGGTCTGAGAGTTATTGGCTTTTTCGTTCGAGGGTCCCGATTGGTTTTTAAGGCAAACCAACCTGACCGTACTCCACCTACGTCCAAAACTTGGGCGGATTATTCAAAAAGATCCGTCTCACTTAGAGGAATCCACCAAAGTTGACGGCACATCAATCGGACGTCCAGAGCTCAAGATATGAGTGTTTCCTCTCCGAGGGCCCGGTTGGTTTCGTGTACGAACCAACCCGACCGAACCCAAAGTATTCTGAAACCTTGAGTGAAATATATCGAAATGAACATCTCTATCTAATGATCACATTTCCACTGACGGCGCGTCGTTTGGAGGCCCGTAGCTCATGTTATGGGAAAAATACCGAAAACGGTCCGAAGACGGGGGGTCTGGGCCCGGGCCGACCCCCCTGGGTCGACCTGACCAGGTCCGACATGGCTGGACCCGGTCCGGTCCAGCCGGGGCGCGGCCCGGCCAGTCGGACCGGCATGGCTCGGCTCGGCCGCGCGGCCAAGCGCGGTAGCCGCGGGGCGCTGCCCCTGCGGGTTCGAAGAGCTGCGGCCCCGCGTGGGGCCACGTTGGAGATCAGCGGACGCGGCTTTTGCCGCGTCCTGCGTGAGGGCCAGACCCACGCGGCCGCGGGTCTACTGGCCACCGCCGCCGCGGATTCAGCCACGGCGGCCCTGTCCGGCGGCTTCCGCGGGCCACTTGAGTTGCTCCGGTGGTCCGTTTTCCTTCCCGTCTGCACCGTTGATCCTCCCGGGTCACGTCCTTCACTGTGGAAACATCAAATCGCCCTTGCGCCACGTTTTGTCGTTGCCTGCCAATCCGCACCTCAAAACAAATAGCATCTTCTTTGTGGTTTTCCAGTGTGACCCGATGGCGCCGCACCCCTTCGCCGCAGCCCGACTCCGACCGCGGCCTTGTTCGCAATCCTCGGCGTGGCGCGACGGCGTCGCGTTTCTTCATCGTGGCCCGCATCGTTCACATCTCCTTCCGCACAAGTGCGGTGCAACGATGCATTACCGTCTTCGCTAATCAAACGAATAATAAGAAAGGGGGGGCATATCGGCCGTGTTTGTGCGGACCGATCCCCTCCCATTATATCGATAGCAGTTGGCCAAAACGTAAAACGTTCAACCTTCACAATTTTTAATTTTAAATAAAAAGTGGAACATGGCCGCCAGATTTATCTTTCATATATGAAGGAAAGAATCACCAACTTAAAAAAGATTCAAACCCCTACCTGGGTTCAGGAACGGTGCACGCGCGGTCTTCGCGGAAAGGATCGCCGTGGAAGGAGGCGATCATCGCGTCGCGGAAGGGTGTCGCATCGTCGCGGAAAGGCGCCGCGTTTTCATGGAAAGGTCTCGCGTCGACGAACTCCGAGGATCAAGAAACAATATATTTAATTTTAATAATTAAATCCTTATTGAGTTATAATCCACAAGGAAGATTAAAGGACCACAATCCCCTACCTTGTCGTTGTCGATCGAAGGTTGTCGTGGGGTTGGATCGTCGCGGAAGAAGCGTCGCGGAGGGAGAATCGTCGACGTCGCGGTACACAGCATCGCGTCTCTGATCTCCACGGGTTCGGCGTTCTTTGTCGGAGGCCGGCGTTCTTCGCGAAGAACGAGGAATATCCTTAGAGATTCTTCAAAGGTTTAACACAACATTTCAAAAGGAAGGTGTGTTGGCCTTATTTAATTAACATGCTAACAAAACGAAAAAGTGCTAAGAAACGAACGAAATTAATTCATAGAATTAATTTCAACGAATAAACCGCCCATTCAATTGTTTAAGAAAACTCCCCAGTTGACTTTTTATTTAATAGGGGTTTTCGCGGGTGCGTTACATAGAGGAAAGAAACGGTGGGGCTCGGGTGGGCCCCACCCCACAAATATCCTATCAAGTAGATAGGATATTTTGGATTGCACCCAATCCGTTTCAACTGAGCTTAAGCATCTTAAAGTGGTCTTCAAGTGGCTTTAAGTGAAATAAAAATAAAATTGTCGCACAACTTTATTTTATTTCATAACTTAAAACCGAAAAAATAAAAACCACAACCGAGGAAACACAACTCCGGAAGAGGTGTTTCTAAGCAAATAACGGCGCTGCGATTCCATCGGTGCCCTCGGAATTCGATTCCGAGCACCGGTTCAAAAGTTAGAAAAACCCGCTCGTTCGTTCACTGAACGTTCCCGAGCCAAACATCGGAAATAAATTCCGGGCACACCGGGCCTCGGAATCAGGCACCGTTAGAAACTACGTTCTTGTAAAATTTCTAAGAAAATAATGAAAAAAAATTTCTTTAAAATTTCCGGGTCTTTACATTACTCCCACCACAGGGCTTTACATCCCCGTAAAGCTTCAACACAAACTAGGGATACAAAGGCGGTAGAGCTAGGCGGTAAGACACCTCGCCAATCCTGCTAAGGACCTGGAATGGTCCGATGAAGCATGGAGACAACTTGCCACCTCAGACAAATCTCTGTATTCCACGTTGAGGTGAGACCCACATGAAGAGGTGGTCGCCATCCTCAAACACTAGTGGCCTCCGCCTCCTGTCACCGAAAGACTTCTGTCAGCTCTGAGATGTCTTCATCCGCTCCTGGATGACCTGGACCTTCTCTATCGTGGCCTAGACCACCTCTGTTCCCATAAGAGCTGCTATGATTTCTTCCTTGATGATAAGAGAAATCTGGTCTCATCCCCTGGATGAACCACGTTCTTTTCCTAATACAGTCAATCCCGGCATGGATGATACTAACCCATACCAAGGATGACGTCGTAAAGCCTCGATGCTACTACCAAGAGATCCAACCATTACTCTCGCCTCCAAGGCTTGAGTCACACTGTCGGCATCAGTGTGTGGTAACTGGGTCTCCTCTAGTAGGTACCTCTCAAGTGAGGGTCATGTCAACAGTATAAACCGGAACCTCTCAGTAACAACACAAGAGAGGACAGGGAAGTAAATGCCACAAGAAAAGGTGTCTTTTATTACTTCAGCTCAAGTATAAAGACACAAAGCATCTACAAACATACATCAGAAAAAATAGAAGCGACATGAACAAAAGTCTCTAGGTCTAGAGCTAGTCCATCTCCTGTCCATCTGCTCCCGGAGCTCTATGATCGTAGGCCTCAGCTGCCTGAAGCTGAGCTCTCCCATGTCCTCCTGTCCCCTGCGGTCGGGGTGGACCTCCTGGTGGTGGTGGTGGTGGCAACACCCCGAAGCGTCGTCCACCTCCAGCTGCACGACCAGCTCCCCTGCCATGGTCGCCTGCTCCTTGCGGCCCACCCTGATCGAAGCTCTGCCTCTGCCTGGGGGGCCCTTCGTCCATCTGCTGGTCATCCGTATGGCGGGTCAGACAGTCACGAGCCATGTGACCAATCCCGCCGCAGGAGTAACACTGCCCTCTCATGGCAAGTCGTTTTCCACCCCGAGTGCCTCGCACAAACGATCCAGAGTCATGTTGTCGACCACCTGTAGGTCTAGTCATCTTGGACCCCTGCATCATCTGTCTACTGCCCGCTATAGAAGACTCTGCCGCATGCCGGCAAGTGGTGGGTCCTGCTGCTGGAGACTGCTTAGCAAGGAAACTCTCCACTAAGAGGGCTCGCTCCAACACCCCTGCCCGAGTCAGAATGTTAAGAGAGAGCATCGAAGCCCAGATCTCGTGCCTCAGTCCCTGCTCGAAGGTCCGGGCCCGGAAGAACGGGTCACGTACCATATAAGTGGAGTAGTGCGAGAGATCAGTAAATCTCACCGAGTACTGGGCCACTGTCATGCTTCCCTACCGCAGCTGTAGTAGCTCCTGGATGTGCACCGCTCGGAGGGTGGCTGGGACGAACTCAGAGCGGAAGATGCTATCAATGTCTGTCGAGAGGAGAGATGTCTCGTCATGCACCTGGAGCATCAAGCTCCACCATCTGCCTGCTGCCGCGTGCAGGAGGCTCACTGCGAGGATCACCATGAGGTCTGCTGGTGTCCTCACTAATCTGAAAACCCGTACAACTGCCTCCAGCCAGTCCTCGGCGGCCTAAGGGTCCGTCTCCGCACGGAACATAGGCGGTCGCTGGTGCTGGAACTCATGCAGTGCACTAAGGTGGCGTGCATCGTCAGCGGCTGGGGCTGGTAGCATCAGTGGCTCGGTGGGTATAGGTACCGCCGGTGCCTGAGCTGTCAAAGGGCCATGTACCGAGTCCCCGACGCTCAGTGGGCTCTCGCCACACACATCGCTCGGAACCCTAGCTGGCTGCCATCATGGGGCCATTCTGAAAAGAAAATAGGTGTGCCACGGTCAGAACTGTATACCTGGTGAGCTGATATAAAGTAATCACATGAAAACATGAAACACAAATGCAATCAATGTTTTCGTGCATTAAGTCAGAAATCAGAAGTCAGGGTCCTGGTGTATGGATACGTCGGCCGCCGCACCAACACTGGACTCCCTGGACAGATAACCACACCCAATACACTAAACACTATTGCTTCACATAGAAGAAAGATCAGAGTCTGCAGTAGAACCGACCACCTCTGATACCAATTTGTCACGACCCGTCCTTGGGGCCCGTGTCGTGACTACCCCATGCCTGCCTTCCATAGGCCAGGGGCTGGCGACCAGCACCAATGAGTAAATCCCGATAAACAGGGAAGGCATTTCCTTTGTAAAGTAAACAAGCACCACAGAGTAAGCCAGTGGAAAAAAGTAACCACTAAGTAAAAACAGAGTACAATTGCAAATGCAGAAAGTAAGTGGTCCAGAATACAAACCCAAACTGAAAGTAATGTACATCTCAAAAGGGAAAACAACAACTGAAAGGTAAAAGCCGCTACGCCGAGCTGTCCACTGGAAATCCCACCTGAAGGGTGGGTACAGATAGCTCCACTGCTCCTCGGGTCCCACCGTCTGCTCCGAGTACGTCCCGCCCAGTGGTCCTCCTCCAGGTATTGTCCTGCTCTGCAAGCCTCAACCACGATCAACGCTGTCCGTCATCTGAAACCAACACAACGTAGTGCGGGCATAACCCATGCAGGGGTGAGTATAAGCTACTCAGTAGGGACCTCGAGACCCCGGAGGGTCTCCCAAAATCCACAAAAGATAAACTACAAAGGAAAGATACAATCACGAAGTAACAACCGACACTGCATAGGTATATTCCCATATATATAACTAAGTCAACAATTCAAATACGCTCCAACCTCCGAGCCCAAGTATAACTCAGCCCACACAGGAAAGTATACGTATTCCACACAGGAGAGAAAAAGGTAATCCACACAGGATAGCACAACATAATCCACACAGGAAAGAAAACAAGATTCAGCTCACACAGGTTCGTTCATGAAGTTGAAACAAAGCTATTGCGAAACTCCTTCTCCATCAAGTGCAGTGGTTATGCCGCTACAACCAAGCACTTCCCTCTTACCTTGGACTGCTGTAGTTCTCCACCAATAGGGTACTGAGGGCCTGCTGATACCTCTAAGCGCTCCCCCGTGCCGTTACAACCAAGTACTCCTCCATCGTGGGTCTGCCTCTACAACCAAGCGCTCCCCTATGCTGCTACATCCAAGCGCACCTCTGTCGTGGGTCTGCCTCTACAGCCAAGCGCTCCAATGTGCCGCCACAACAAAGTGCATCTCTGTCGTGGGTCTGCCGCTACAACGAAGCACTCCCCTGTGCTGCTACAACCAAGCGCTCCTCCGTCGTGGGTCTGCCGCTACAACCAAGTGCTCCCTTGTGCTGCTACAACCAAGCGCACCTCTGTCATGCTATCCGTAACACACTGAGTCGTTCGATCAGCAGTCGTCAAGTCTCAACCAGCTCTAGGGTTTCCGCACATAGCATGCTCGGTCGGGAGGGTCCGCTCCACGAGCTGAGATGCTGATACATAAACTGACTCAAAGTCCAGAGTTGATGTATCCAAAAGTTCAGTATCGTCAAAAGGAACACATCGTCGTAGACAGCGCGTCAATCGGACACCCGGTCTGAGAGTTATTGGCTTTTTCCTCCCAGGGACCCAGTTGGTTTTTAAGGCAAACCAACCCGACCATAATCCACCTACGTCCAAACCTTAGGCGGAGTATGCCAAAAGATCCGTCTCACTTAGTGGAATACACCAAAGTCGACGGCACGTCAATCGGACGTCCAGAGCACAAGATATGAGCGTTTCCGCTCCGAGGGCCCGGTTGGTTTCGTGTAAGAACCAACCCGGACGAACCCAAAGTATTCTGAAACCTTGAGTGCAATATACCGAAACGACCGTCTCGATCCAAGGATCGCATCGCCACTGACGTCACGTAGTTCAGAGCCCCGTAGCTCAATTTACGGGCAAAAGTCCGAAAACAGTCCGAAGAAGGGATGCCTGGGCCCGGGCCGACCCCCCCTGGGTCGGCCGAACCGGGTCGACCCGACCCAGTCCGACCCGGCTGCACCCGGTCTGGTCCGGCCAGGGCACAGCCCGACTGGTCGGACCGGCCCAGCTCGGGTTGGCCGCGTGGCCGAGTGCGGCAACCGCGGGGCGCTGCCCCCGCGGGTTCGAAGAGCCGCAGCCCCGAGTGGGGCCGCGCTGGAGATCAGTGGACGCAGCTTTTGCCGCGTCCCGCGTGAGGGCCGGACCCGCGCAGCCGTGGGTCCACTGGCCGCTGCCGCCGCAGATTCAGTCGCAACGGCCATGTCCAGCGGCGCACCGGGGCGCCACCGCCTCCGGCTGCAGGCGTCGCTGCGCCGGCGACCCGCGCCGCCGGCGGCTTCCGCGGGCCCCCGGAGTTGCTCCGGTGGTCCGTTTTCCTTCTCATCTACGCCGTTGCTCCTCCCTGGTCCCGTTCTTAACTGCAGAAACATCAAATCGCCCTTGCGCCACGTTTTGTCGTCGCCCGAAAATTCGCACGTCAAAATGAATAGCGTCGTCTTTGTGGTTTTCCAGCGCGACCCGATGGTGCCGCGCCCCTTCGCCGCGGCCCGACTCCGACCGTGGCCTTGTTCGCAATCCTCGGCGCGGCGCGACGGCGTCGCGTTTCTTTGTCGTGGCCCGCATCATTAACGTCTCCTTCCGCTCAAGCATGGTGCAATGATGCATTACCGTCTTCGCTAATCAAACGAAGAATAGCAAAGGGGGGAGGGGTATCGGTCGTGATTGTGCGGACCGATCCCCTCCCGTTATATCGATAACAGTTGGCCGAAACGTAAAACATTTAACCGTCACAATTTTTAATTTTAAATAAAAATGGGAACATGGCTTCCAGATTTATCTTTCATATATGAAGGAAAGAATCACCAACTTAAAAAAGATTCAAACCCCTACCTCGGTTCAGGATGGTGCACACCCGTTCTTCACGGAAATGATCACCGCGGAAGGAGGCGATCGTCGCGTCGTGGAAGGGCGTCATGTCGTCGCGGAAAGGCGTCGCGTCGTCGCGGATAGGTGTCGCGTAGACAATCTCTGAGGATCAAGAAACAACAGATTTAATTTTAATAATTAAATCCTTATTGAGTTATAATCCACAAGGAAGATTAAAGGACCGCAATCCCCTTCCATGTCGTTGTCGATCGAAGGTTGTCGTGGGGTTGGATCGTCGCGGAAGAAGCATCGCGGAGGGAGAATCGTCAGCGTCGCGGTACACAGCGTCACGTCGCTGATCTCCACGGGTTCGGCGTTCTTCGTTGGAGGCCGGCGTTCTTCGCGTTCTTCGCGTTCTTCGCGAAGAACGTGGAAGATCCTTAGAGATTTTTCAAAGGTTTAACACAACATTTCAAAAGGATGGTGTGTTGGCCTTATTTTATTAACATGCCAAAAAACGAAAAAGTGCTAAGAAACAAATGAAATTAATTCATTGAAATAATTTCAACGAATAAACCGCCCATTTAATTGTTTAAGAAAACTCCCCAGTTGACTTTTTATTTAATAGGGGTTTTCGCGGGTGCGTTACATAGCGGAAAGAAACGGTGGGGTTCGTGTGGGCCACACCCCACAAATATCCTATCAAGTGGATAGAATATTTTGGATTGCATCCAATCTGTTTCAACTGAGCTTATGCAGCTTAAAGTGGTCTTCAAGCGGCTTTAAGTGAAATAAAAATAAAATTTTCGCACAACTTTCTTTTATTTCTTAACATAAAACCCAAAAATTAAAAACCACAACCGAGAAAACGCAACTCCGGAAGAGGCGTTTTTAAGCAAATACCGGTGCTACGATTCCATCGGTGCCCTCAGAATTTGATTCCGAGCACCGATTCAAAAGTTAGAAAAACCTGCTCATTCCTTCACTGAACGTACCTGAGCCAAACTTCAGAAATTAATTCCGGGCACACCGGGCATCGGAATCAGGTGCCGTTAGAAACTTCGTTCTTGTAAAATTCCAAAGAAAATTAAGAAAAAAATTTTCTTTGAAATTTCAGGGTCTTTACAGACTCGGTGATGTATTTTTTGAGTTAGTATGTCAAACGAAGGATCTATGCTCCTTACTTATGGAGTGAGGCTCATCATTTAGGTTAGGTTGGACTAATTCTCTAGGTCCACCGATGCATTATGTAACCTAGTATTTCAGACTGATTCTTTATTCTCATAATGTTTCCATTATTATGTGGTCGAACAATGGTTAAATACTCTTATGATTGGAATGGTATGGGAAGTCGGACTAAGGCTATATGCTCCCAAACATATGGACATGGCTCGATTAATGGAGTAATTCTATAAGGTATGTGGATAAATTCATTTGTTATTGAATTCATATTTTTCACTAAAATGATGGTCCCTTTTTATGTTATGGTTTAGATTTTCAAAGTGATTAAAATTAATTGTTTTTTTGGACACAATGGGACTTAGATGATATAATAATTGATTATTAATTTGTTTAAATTATAATTTAATTTCTCAGATGTTTATTTTTTTACATATAGCAACTTGATTACCTAAAAAAAATATTCTAATGAAATGATATTGTGTTATACATCCTTGGTGGTGGCCAAATGAGATTTAATCACACCTTACTCAAATTTCCATGGCCCATGGTTACCAAAGAAGTTTCTAAATTTTTTCTAGTACAATTTCATGATATGGACCATGATTTTGGATTGCATATGGGATAATGTGTTTGAATAAGGGAGAATAGGTTCCAGATGGGATCCAGTTTGTGTTTAGGATCATTTGTTTTTTCGGATTGGACTTTATTTATATTACTCTCTTATGTTTAGTGTATACATCATATTTTATAACACGTTCTACATAGATACTTATTAATTTTTAGTGTATGTTGTCTATTTATTTTATATATTTGGTTTTTTTACTATTGATTTTATTTATGTTGTGTTATTACTCTAATAAGTGGTTATATTCTCCCTAATGTGTCTTTATAGACCTGTGTTTCTAGTCAGCAACAACTTTTCTATAGGGACACACAACAAGTATTAGTGGACAACACGGCTTGGGGCATCAAATATAGTGTCTACATGGAATGGAAATTTACAAAGCGGTATTAGAGTAGTTCCATTTGTCTTATTATATATGGAATGGTAGACATGGTATGATGATTTTGTTTTCCCATGGTACTGATCTCATGTCTGGGTTCATGCAGCCAAATGTACGATGGAAAAGGGAGGTTCCTAGGGGTGTGAAAATATATAATGTTTTGGTCTTTTATGGTTGAATGATATTCCCACCTCAAGTGGTGCATTTTTATGTGATGATATTGATTTACAATGTTTTATATATTTGATAGATATAAAAGGAAAGTGTGTCTTTGTTCACTCATCATGTTATGAATATTGAATTGTTAGGGAATACATATATTCCTTTTGATTGATATATCCTTGGGTTTTATATAATGGTACATTACTTTCTTCTATTATTTTTTCATATTTTCCTTCATGATTTTATTTAATTTAGATTATTTTAAATAGTTTTTTTGAAAAAAAAATGTTATTTATGAAATGTTGGTTAATATAATGGTTTTAGAAAGTGTAAACCCTTGTAGTAATTAAATTGAATGTTTTGAAATGATAATTTTTTGGTATTTAAAATAGAAATGTTGATTAATGAAGAGTATAAAATGATTAAATTATTAGAGACATGGGTGTTGTGTATTCCTTATGATGGTTGTTGACCCTATGTATGGATGGTTTGGGCCACGAAATTTCCCATGTTTGTGACATTGGTTATGGGTTTTGATGCTTTCTGGGTTATTATGTATTGTAAAAAGTGGTTCTTATTATACCATTAATAGGATGGTGGCCTTTTGTACATGATATGTTCTCTAGAAATGTGAGTGTGGTAACCCTTGAGGGTCATGATCATATGGGATGTATATTGGAATCTACGTATTGTACCAAGATTGTGGTTACCATTGTAGTTTTTAAAATGTGAGTAGGGTTTTGGAACGTATATTGGGGTTTGACTTCTAATTTCATGGTATTTGTGTTGGTATCCTTTGGGTGGAACCTAAATTAAATGATTTATGGGGTGGGTAATACATAGTGTTTCATAGAAAGTGAAAAGTGGTGCCACCTATGATCAGTGAGTTGATTTAGGTCTGATGTGTACGGAATAGAGAGATAGAACCACTATCCCTTTTTTGTGTGACTCTATTTTAAAGACATGGTATATTATAAATTTTGAGGGGACTCGTTGGAGGGTGCAGTCAGGATTCTAATGCTTTTGGGATGCATATGAAATAGGTAGATATTTTATATAGTACAAGTGGAACACATAGAGTATTTCTATGTGAAGCTTTATCATATAGGGATATACAGGAGGTTTTGTAGTTTTTAAGATGTGACATGAGTACTGTTTATGAGTTAATAGTGACGATAAATAGAGGGTATTATCAGTGGAGGATGGCCCAATGTTGTAGGTGCCTTGGAATGTGGATAAAGGGTGGTTGAATCAAATTTTCAATCAATTCATGGTGTTTCCATTGTGTTTTGGTAAAATTTCATGGGTATGTATTTATTTCATTCCCCGTTAGGTTCATGAGTAATTTTAGTTGGTTTTAAGCTTTATTTATATGGGAACGATAATTATGGAAACTATCCCAATGGAGTTGATAATGTTTAAAAATGCAATCTAGATGAGTTAAACTGATGATATTGGGATGAACAATGTGTGAATGAATGAGTCTAATTTTAAAATGAATCTTGGGGTGAGTTGTGGTCAGATTGTTGTAATTTTTTGTGAGAAAGGATTTTTCATTATTAGGGAATATAGATAATTCATTGGTTATAATGAGACTAATGAATCTGGGGGCTTGGTCAGTAATGCGAGTGGGTGTTTGTACCTAGCTCTAGTGAAGTATTTTCCATGGGTTATTTATTTGATATCATGGAGTTTTCATAGTAGAGTGTATGATTTTTAGGGTTTTATTTATTAACGGGTATTGGGAATATGAAAAAGTCTGATGAGGTTGTTTGGGATATATAATTTGGTGGACCAGGAGTAAGCAAATATCATTTTGGATGAAACTAGTTGTAGGCACTGGTTTTGTGGGGGACCAGTTTGGTTTTGATCGGTGAGCTAGATTTTTGTGTTTATGTTGTGAATTGTATGGGTCATGTTGTAAGAACACATTATGTGTTGTTATTGTAGTTCCACAACATTCAGTAATCATTTTCTTCTTAGTAAATAGCTATGAAGTGGTGGGGAGTTTTGGTTTGAAATCCCATTCGAGTTAGGGTGACTGACTATTGATGAGGCATTTCTGGGAAGGGAAGACTAAGACAATTGAAACGTTAATTTTAACCTATGGTGGGAGGTTACATCATTGATGGAAATTTTATTGAGTTGTTTGTTGACTTCATCATAGTTTAATTTTAGCATGTGATGATCATACAGAATATTTTGACCTCACCTCGGGTACACTAAGAGAGCTCAAGATTTATGCCTAGAAAAAAAATTGTGCTTTATATGGATGTGAAGTATCACTGAGGATACATTTATATATATTTATATTTGTAGCTATAATGTGGGATATACATCATTGATAAATTACAAAAAATCTCCATATAATGGACCATATGTCAAATAATTTCATTTGTGTCATTATTAGTAGATGAGCTCATGTAGCTTTTGATTTTTAGATTGGAAAAAATGTAGGTTACTAGATCCATATTTTTGAGTTCATCTTGTGATTGAAGCGCGAGCCATGGTTAATGGAATATCTTGAGGAATGTGTTGAAAATGACATTCCAAAGATGGGTAGTTTTTTGTAAGTACTAGAAGGGAAAATCATTGTTTTAATGGGAATATGGTGGGTTCATTTAAGAAGTACACATGGTCCATAGATGCGGTGGTTGATCAAAAAAATTGATAGCTTCCGGGTTGAGAAACCAATAAATGTAATCTGATAGGTTTCATCATAGATTTATAAATGTGTATTATAGTGAATGACAACAGTTTGAAGAGATATATATGCTTTGACGATGGAGTTTCCCTGGATTTTGGAAATAGACTCTCGTAAGTGAATGAATATGATTTAAATGTGCCTCAAGTGGGAAGGAAATGTGTTCAGGTAAACTCATGATGTTCCATCAATGAACATCAGATCCCAATTTTGTGGGTAGGGAGGGGATGGACTGAATCAGCTTGGTAAGCCAAAACCAGTTATTGTTTTGAATTGTAAGTGAATTTATTAATGTAAATATGGTTATAGGATAAACCATGTTGTCTATATATGTGTTCTGGACGACGTAAACATGTCTTTTCCATGTGTTTTTTTGTAGTAATTATGAATGATAGTGTTGGGTGTAGTTCTCATGGATGTTTAGGAATGCTAATTTGGGAAGCACTAAGTGTATGTTGTGAATGTGAGATGAATTTCCAATGCTTCTTTTCAATTATGGAGGTTCCAAACATAGAGAGATAGTGGGGTGACCTAATGTTTATGGTGGGAAGAAACGTTATGGTCCAATTGTCATTTGAGGAAGTTATTAGTGTTAATGATTGGATATACATAGGTTCGAGAATTATGGTGTTACAGTTTTGGTGAATGGTGTTGGACTCGGTTTGGAAGGATAGATTACCTTTAGACAAGTGTAATTTTTATATTTTGATCAAGATATATGGAAATATAACGAGGAATTGGGCTATGATTTTTAGACCAATGTTGGTTGTAGGTATTTTTCTAGAAACATATATATTCCGTTGGGTGACTCCAATATTGCGTCACTATTATAGCTTCAAGAAAAGCCAGTTTGAAGGATCCAACTGATCTAGGCCATGAGTTACGGAGAAGATCAGACTAAAGATACGCTAATTGCATCTCCCAGTTCCATGTATGTGTTTTGTGGGTGAACTTTTTTGAATTATTTCAGTGATGTTATCATGAAATTAACAATTGTTTTATGTTAGAAATGATGAGTTTCAGGTGGATGTGTCCTTGTGGAGAATTAGGTTCTGGATTTTTGATCATAGTGTGGAAAATTTCATTAGGGTATTACTGTTCATTGGTCTGAGTGTGGTGGCATCATGTCCATCTTCAAGAGGAAGAATAGAAGATGATATTTTATTGGAATTCCCGATTGAAAAAACTTTTATATTTATTTATTTGTGTTTCATGGGATGTGACACTCTAAAATTAATTCTTATTAGGAAGGGAGGATGTAAGACACTGAAGTTTCATAGAAGTACATAAATTATTAAATTTGGTTTTAAACTACCTTTATTTTTGTTAAAGGAGTGGTAACCGATCATACGAGGTTCATCAGGTGGAGTGTCAAGGGTTTAGGACACAATGTAGAATAATATTAGTTGAACAGTTCACAGTGCATAGTTGCCACACATTACGTACTAACCATGCACCATGGTTGAGAAATCATGCTGCCACGACTCCTCTCAATCAATGGAAAATTCATGGGCACAAAAATGTTTTCCATATGACTTGGGTTTCCTTGAAGACAATGTATCCAAGCCCCTATTAGGTAGTTGGAGAAATTAGGTTAGCACATAGATAAACAAACCATGCGGCCAAACCGAGAAACCCAAAAAAAGTTTGAATTTTAAATTCCGTATGGATTAAATGATTCTACCCTGAATTTCATCTCCCCATTCGACCACACAAGCTCGGGTGACGAACAAGCAGCCACCTACACCTCCATCAATGTTACCCTTTCTATTCACATGAACTTGTAGTGAGTTTTAGTATATTATCTGGGTATATAACTCACTCTTTTTTATTCCATTATTTAGAAGGGGTCATATTGGTTGTTTTCTCTCCTCCTGAAGCTTTAAACCCTAATTTTTATAGGTTTTTCATTTTTCTAGTGGTTGATGCTGATTAAGATTAGGTAAAGGATTGATATTGATTGAGAGGATCTATACTAACATGTGGTACATTTTCTTTATATGTTTTCCATATTCTTGATGTTTTATATGATTGAGTAGCTATGGTGGAAACTTTTCTTGATTTTATTGAATGTTATTCATTATGGAAAGTAATTTTGGCTATATATTGACATGAATGACCATTCAAGGACCCAATTGGGTTTTTTGAGGTTGTGAGACAAAACCTAGGGAAACCAATCGGATACTCCAAACCCTTTTAAATGAAAAATTGAATTAGTGAACATTTATATAGGGAAATTATAATGGTGAGTGGGATTTTAACAGTAAATTAATATGTGGATTTTTATAGGGATAATTAGGATGATTATATATTATAATTTTAACATTCCTATGAAGATTTTGAAAAGAGTTAAATGATATGTTTTAGATTTTGAGAAAGTTTTTCTTTTGAATTAAGAATATGATTTATGAAAGGGGAAATGCTTGGAAAGGAGGTGTTGGCCTCAAGGTGATTTAGAAATTTGTATTCCATATATATTTAAAATAATGATTTGAAATAAGGCCATGGAACCATTTTTTTAAAATAATTTAATGATTATTCCAAATGGTAGGAAATGGAAATTAAATCCTTGGGAAATGGTTTCATTTTTAAAAAATTAGGACACATGTTTTAAAGGGTGGATTTAAGCTGATTAAAAATATGTTTTATGATTTGTGTTCTATTATGGATTGTGAAATGAAGTTAATGTCAATTGTTGTCAAGTATTTAATATGTTATAAATGGGGTTTGGTATAATGGGATATGTGTATAATGTATTGTTGTTTGTAAATGGTATATGAGTTAAAATGGGTTAAGGTATGAACATGATTGATATATTGGATAGTTTCTCCGAGGTAAGTGGATAAACTGATTCATTTCAAAATTCCCCTATCTTACTAATTTTTTGTTCAACCATTGATGTAACGTTTTAGAATCCCATGATGATTGGAACTATTAGGTTGTTTTGATGACATGATGGGAGGTAGAGGATAAAATTATGGAATAATTATTTTTTTAAATGAGACCCATGTTTTCCCTTGTTTTTATTAACACAACTTGATTACCTACATAAACAATTGTACAAACTCTTTATTGAATTAGACACAATTGGTGGTGGCCTGCTGAGTTGTACTGACACCCTGCCTAGGATTCCATTAAACATGTATACCCAAGAAGATTCTACATGTTGTTTAGTACTTGTTCAAGATATGAACTTGGTGGTAGGTTTTTGAATAGGCTAATGGATTGGAGAATGGGTGGTACGGAATGGTTAAGAGTGGTTTATTGTTTGCAGAATTTGGTACTATTGGTTTGGATATTATTTGTATGATTGTATGATACATATTGTATTCTCCATATTGTTATAGAATGATCCACTTGGTTACTTATTGGATATTGTTGTATTTATCAATTTATGGTTTAGATTGTTTCTCTTTATATAATGATATTATTTCTATTATGGTATTACTTTCATAAGAAGTTACAATCTCTCAATCATATCTCTATAGACAAGAATTACTAGTTTTTATCCTATGGCGTATGAGTAGGCTCCCCTAAGGTCAAGTGATGATCCGATTTCTAGGAACCAGATATAGTGGATACTAGGACGGGGATATTACATTATGGACATAAAATCTAGGTCTACACATATACATGTGGAAATGAATTCCATTTCTATTCATAATATTTTGGACCTCAAATATTGTTCCATAAATAAAATTTTCTACATAAAATCAGGTTCTCAGAAAACATCTTTACTTTAGGATTTATCCATTTTTACCCAACACATTTGAGGGAGATATATATCCCACCCATTACATAATTAAAATCAAACATGTATTCACATTAAGATGAAAAAATATTTTTCATCTCAAAACTCAAAAAAAGAATGGAATTTAATCAATGTATACCTCATGGAAAATGGAACAGGTTTCATCAACATATGGTAACCATAAACATACAACATCCAGAAAAGGAATTTCTATGGTATCATTGGAAAATATCAGGAAAAAGTGTATATAACCTCAAAGTATATCTTCATAGATAGAAATTGATTTTTAAATATTAATAGAATAAATAGATGATGAAACTAAATTTTATAATTTAAAATCCCTTCTTTTTTATAATGTTAATAATTATTAAGTGAAAATATGTTATTTTAATTTAAAAAATTAAATTGTAAATTAAATATTCAAAACATTGAGGCTGAATGATGGAGGTAAAATGGATTTATTCAATATAACATAACAAATGTTCCTTTAATATTTTATTAGAATATTCGAAATGTATATTTATTTCAATAAAAAAATATTCCCTTCAAACTGATTAATAAAAAGTCAAACATGGGTAAAATTTAGATTAAACAGTTTTTGGAGAATAGTAAAAACCATTTTGAAAACATTTTTAGAACACATGGACATGAAAGGTAAATATTTCCCAATGTGTACATAAAAAATAGAAATCCCAAATAGTGATGGGATTGTGAATTAAACCATTACATGAAGTCTCACATATCATTGTTTATGTTAAAACATATTCTTCTTCAAAACAAATCATTTAAATCTCCAATGAAGGGTTTTATGGTTAGTCATTTGGGAATAAATACTACCCAACAAAGTATCATGTGATGTTTAGGATAGAATTTTGAAAATTATTGTTGATCTAGAAGGCTCCATTTAGTGTAAAGAAGTGACAAATGATGTTTCCTTTTATATTTGAGTTGAGGGATTCATTCGTAATTTCTCAAGTAGATAAATTATAATAAATTAAATATTAATAAAAACACCTTAAAATGGAAATTTTTTTGATGATGAGTTGTGATATGGTTTTACTCTCATAATATAATAAATTTTAGTCATGTTTTTGTGTAATTTTAAACCATATAATTCTAAAAACTATTAGTGAACTTAATTCATTTTTACCAATGGTAAAAAATATTTCTATATTAAAAAGTTGTAATTATCAATTATAAAGTATAAAATTGTACCATAAATGGCCAATTTATGTAATTTTAGACTATATCATAATCTATTTTAAATATTTAATGAAATTAACTATTTTAACATAAGTAAATAAAATATTATTTTGATAAAATATAATTATTTACAATTTTGAGAGTATTTAGTAGATTTATATTAGAAAAAACAATATAGAACGTAAAATATAAAAATATTGACCACATTACCCAAATGTAATGTTCATCTTAAAATGTTTGGGAAAAAAATAATTTTATTATATTATAATTCATTGATTTTTTATAACATTTATTTTATTTTTCTATTTGTTAAATAATTACTACATTTGAATTGTATAATTATTTAGGATAATTATTTAATTCTTTAAAATTATAAATAAATTACACTAATTAGTATGATTTAATTAGGTATAAAATTAAAGTTAATATTTTCTAATAAGTAATTTTTTCATTATGTTGACACATAAAATATTAAAAACCATAAATGTGATATTTTATCACTTCAATTGGTTTAAATAATATATACATCTTTTTAACAGAAAATTTAAATAAAATAACTCATCTTATAACCTTAGGTGTTAATTGTATAATCTAATTCATATAATAATAAATATGATGAATTGAAATTGGTTAATCACATAATTTTATCCATGATTATCCTGATTTACCCTTAACCGAGGTGATAAATTCTACAACTTTTACTATTGATTTTGACCAAAAATATATATTTCCTTTAACCAAATTGGAAAATCATGAATATAATTTTATACCTTATTTTATAATATTCCATTTTTATTAGTGTAATGAGTGAATTTCAATATAAAATTGAGATAAACAATGAAATGGTTTAAAGAAAAATTTGTTTTGATGGAAAAAATTACAGATACCAAAGGCCTGTAAAATATTTATTCAAATGAAGATAATTTTATTATATATAATTAAATAAATTTTAGGTTACATTAATATCAAATTCATATCATAATGATAATTTATATGATAATAAAAATGATATTTTTATGAAAATATTTATTTTTCACTATTTAATAAAAAATCAACCTTTTCATAATAATGAATTAATTCCAAAAAGTGGTATTTTCGATTTACTTGTTGAAAAATGAAATAAATTTTAAAAAATAAATCATCGAAAATTACGAATAAATAATTATAATATTGTCTCCAAAAAAGCAACAAATATTCATATTTTTTAAAAATGTATTTTTGAATAATAAAACGACATTAATAAATATTTATTTATTAATTAATAAGTATTTATATTGAGTAAGGAAATCACATATAATTTTTAGAGTAGTTAATCGTATTCATACCCTCTAATTTATCTGATTGGAAATAAAATGAGATTATAATATTATAAATAGTATATCACTATTGTCATAAACTAACAGTTCTATGTAAAGAAAGACATTAATGATGATAAATGTATTTGAATGAAAATTTTCATAAAATGTTGTGGTGTCGCATGATTCTCTTGGGGAATTCTCTACGAAGCCTATTTCACTATTATTTTTTAAATGAAATCAGTCCATCTTTTGTCCATAGTTTCCACTACACAATATTTTAGAGGAATTAATCATTTTCTTCTAGGGTGACATATATATTTTGGTGTGGTATAGGTTGTAAATCATATTTCATGATAAATAATAAGTAATAGTCACTATACCTTTTATTCATGTCATCTTCACATTTGGTTACTCATTATAACTACAATTATCATCATATTCATTGGTAGAAAAAATCCTTCGGGAATAATACATTGAAGAAAACCAATATACCTAGGATGAGAAAGAACAATCATAGTTGAAAACCATATAATCATTTATATCATACAAAAATCATGATACATTTTTTTTCAATCTCATAGACATTATGTTTAACTTATGAAATTCATTATAATCGAATATTCAATTCCTTCTCGATGGTTTATGAATAAATTGTTCATTAACCCAATCATATCCCCATAGTGTGTCAAACAAGGAGTGAATTATGTCTTATTGTCAGGAACCATGTAAAAATTGATTTAATCCCCAATTTTTCCTATTAACAGTTATTACCATATGGTATAATATTAATAAAACCATGTACACATATTTTTTCTATATAGTGAAGTATTTCTATAGAAACCCACATATTCTATTCACCGCTAAACCATTATGATGTTCTTCTATTCTTATCCTCAATTTTTTTCAATGGATTATTTTCCTTAATAAATTTTTTCTAAAATCTTATTCCAAGGTGTTCTAATAAAATATATATAATATAAAATGCAATGACCTGGGATTATAGTGGCCCGGAGCGGTTGGAAAGTTTACTACATTGACATCTGATACAAGTAATTAAATCCCAAATGAATGAATAGTTTATTATTATGGGTAAAATATATACATTATTGAGTATCACATTAAATTTTAAATCAGAAATAGATACATACTGAATGGAAACCATCTTAGTTTATAAACTCATTTAAATATTTCGTATTTATTACTTGTTTTAATGAAAAATATTTACAGTAAGCCCAAATAATGGATATTTTTTATGTATAGAGGTTGTAATTTTGAATGAATATGGTATAATCAACATAGTAAGGTTAATTACTGGGCTCCCATCCCATTTAACAAATAACATGGATATAATGATTAGAGGTGGCCTAATAAGAATAGCATGTGAAAATACTGAGAACACATTCCATTTAGTCAATAACATGGGAAAAAATGAATCATTATGTCATATCACTTTATAACTCTCATGGATACTAATAAATTATTTATCAATAAATGAAATTATTAATATTATACATCATAAACTCACAAATTTATATATCTTCTATCATGAATTTTTGTGGATAAATTGTAAAACTATAGCTAAAGACATATTTAATGCAAGATGACATAATTTCACCATGAGCCTTGTTAATGCAATAATGGGATATATAATTCTGGTCCCTCCCCACACTACATTACTAAATCGTTTCTTCTATATAAAAAAATAAATTTAATTTATGAAAGAAATTTCATATCAAAAAATATCTAAATTGATTAAAGAATGCATATTTATCAATATTTCCTCAGTCAAAAATTTAGGTTCGTGGTAAAAAACAACATATATAAATGATATATATTTAAAAAATAAAAATATATATGCTAAATGATATTGTACTTTAATTGAAATATATTTTCTAATGATCACAAGAATGTCAATGTTTTGAGGGTCTCTTAATGAGAAGAAGTTGAATGATTAAATCCAATGTTAATACTTTCTTTATTCAAACTTATTATAAACTGTCAATGGGAATAAGAATGATGGTATAATTAAAATATATACAAAGTGTTGTAAAAGTTGAATAAATGGTTATTTTCATTGATTAATAGGCATTCCAAAAAATATCATTATTAATCTTCTTATAGAAAATTTTATTCTAAATTTGAAAATTACATTATTGTAATAAAAATTCCAAAAATATTAGGAAAAAACATTCCTTGAAAACAATCATGGAGACTTATTATGGGATCGTGAAATAAAAGTGTGTTTTTGATGGGTGGAATGTTTTGTTAAATGTAATTATATTAAAAAAATCAATTCATATTTTTTATGAAGATTAAAAAAATATGATTTTGGAAAATGATTTGAATATTCAATTTAAATATTAATTAAAAAATCCATTAATGGGTACATATCAATTTAATAAATCATAAGATAATATTAAAAACAATATCAAAAATCAATTATCAACAATTTTTAAGTACATGTAGGGTTAAATGGAAATATTTGATGAAAATTTCATGAATAACTAGAAGAAGTGAAATTGAAAGGGGCTTATTAGAAATTTAACACATAATTTCCTTCATTATAAATTCAATCATAAATAAAAATAACTAAAATTTTATTAAATAATATACCCTGACCACTTTGGTAAATTTGTAATCATAACCCCCCATAAAAGTGATAATTTAAAAAAAATATTTAATACCATCAATATAAAAATATTAATTATATTACAAATAAAATAGTCTGTATATTCATATCAATACAATTAAATGGTGACTAATACCAAAAATATCTCATTAGAGTGGAAAACTAAAAATAAATATCTTACAATGATTAAACTATTATAGTGATAATAATTCAATTGATTGATTAGGTGTATGAAATGTAAATAAACATACAAAAATGTTTATACATTATAATATAATCAACATTTAATAAAAATATAATCTACAAATATAAAATAAAATTAACAAGAAAAATAACCCAATGAAAAAATAGTTATGAAATTTATTACCACATGGTAAATTTTTATTAAAATCCCCATACATTAATTATTTCATATTGAAACTGAAATACCATGATTTATGTTGGATACATGATATAACAAGTAAAATAGTTTTATGTAAAATATATAATATAAATAATCCCACAACACTAAGAAAACATTCAATGAAAGGGTATTGATATGGAATTCCATACATCATGTTTCTATTTATTTAACCATGGTTTATCCTCATATATAATGTTTTTAATATAGTTATAAATTTATGGAAAAAACATATTCATATTTATAATATCATATTTAATTTATTAATAAAATCTTATAACCTATTTCCTAATAATATTTCAATATTACTATTGTTCTGGGTGTTAACTGCATTGTTTTTTTAATGCATTGATTTTTCATGGAAGTCTAGTTCTTGTGAATATGATATTGTTCAATCATATTTAGAATCATAATAATTTTATTAACATATTCATTTTTCATTTTAAAAATGTTTATAACAAATTAATTTTTCATGGATTATTCATTTTATTAACATATTAATATTTTAATATGGGCCTAGAGAATTAACCCCATCATGTGGTGGAGTATTGTTGGGCATATATATTCACAAGGGACAATGTCATTGCCTAAATGGGTTAATGTTTATTGAGTTGAATGATATATCAGTTTTAATGAATTATTTTCTTATAATATTAATAAAAAAATCGATTCCATCATTATGACTATCAATTTGATTCATTTATCGAAAAAATTATATTGGTCCATGAGTTGGTATTCAACATTATATATGAGTGGTATATTTGTTTCCCATCTAAAAGAGGAGGTAATTGTTAAAATTTTTCAATCAATATAATGACATAAAAGTATATGGGAGATATTGTCCTTGTTATATTTGAATTTTGTAAACATAATTGAAGGAAATACATGAATAAATTAAAACGTTGATGTTTAGTGATGATGATTAGCTTCACTTAGAAAATCCTTAATTCTATCTCTTCATATAGTCCCTAGGGTTGGTATTTTGGGAAGATTCTAACCTCTAGAATATGGATAAGGATGTTTGAGAGAGGTTCTGTAATTTTTTGTTGAGCTATTTTTGTTTATCGGCCTTAGTAATTTATGGTAGGAGGCTTCCCTTTAAATGTTGGGATTGGAAATTTTTGGTCATTTGGAACTTTCTTATAAGAATACACAATGATAAAGTAATTCCCAATTGAAATTATTCAAATTTGAATTATAATAAACTTTATTCTTTTTAAGGTTTATATATGGACATAAAATATTTTATAGAAATGTTTAATTGAAAAAATACCCTTAAATATTTATTTAACCCCACCCCAACTCCCTGATGAACTTGTTTTCTATTTTACCGCGGTTATTCATAATTTTTTTAATATTTATTATGAAGAAAAACTTATTCGAGATTATAAAATATTATTAATTTTTTTAATAATAGTATAGTTTCCATCATAACAAATTAATTTCATATATATTGAGTAATTAAATTTAATAATAAACTCTAGATTCATATTGAAAAATTATTTTCCACGAAATTCATTTCACAAGAATAACATGATATTACATTTATTGTATGATTCATGATCATAATTATTTGTATATAAATTTATATTGATTAATATATATTCCATAATTTTAATTTTAATAATTTCTTATTAGTAGTTATTTGAATTATTTAAAGTAAAGAAATATTATGGGCTTAAAAATAGTTTTCCAAAAAATTAATTTTAAACACTAGAAATACACTAATAAAAAATATATTCTAAAATTCAATAAATTATAATTAATTATATTAAATATGACTAATGAATAATTAGGATACATTGCCAATATATCAGCACTTTTAAATAAATTAATTTATTGAAAATAAATAATAATATTTGGAAAAATGACATTTCTATCTATTCCTGGAATAATAAACATTATATAAAATTTCAAAAAAACATGACGATTATTTAATTTTGATATAATTATTTCATATTTTATATTTATTTTCTAAAAAACATTGGTAATAGTTATAGAAATTTGTTATTATATTTTTTCTCAAAATTTAATAAAACCCCATTTTTTATGAAAAATTATTTTTCAAATATATTATTTTTCAAAAATATTAATTATTTATTAATTAATAATTTATCAATAAAATTTAATTTATTCAGATATATATGTATTATTTTTCAATTAATATTGTTCATACCAAAAAATTCAAGGTCTGTGTTAAAATGGTCAAAGTTAAATAATATATTTCATGGGGTTTTCATCTTTCTATGGAATTTCACATATTATATTATTATGTTTATATTTCAAAATATAATTGTTTTACACTTTACAAAAAAAATACATCTATACATGTTAACCATTTTCTATCATCATTACCTAATTAAATTTATTCATAATGAATGGGCGATCTTAGATGCTTAGCAAGGGTAATCATTATGGATAACAAATGAATATCATTAAGGGTAATACAATATCCAAATGGGTACAATCCAGTTACATAAGAAACTTATAACCAATAATAAATAGATTATACATCATTGAATAATTCTTGAAATAATATATTTTTTCTATAAAAAAATGAAATTAAAATCATTCATAATTTATAGAATAAAGACCCAGTGGAATGAAAATGGATTTCATGTCATTTTTTTATTAAATAACATTAATAAATCATCAATACTAATAACATAACAAAATCATGGAAAACATATTTGTATCCTATGGAATAATATAAAATTAATAAAAAAATATTCAATATTGATAATAAATTATGTGTTATTGAAACAATATAGATAGTTGGTATAGATTAAAGACAATAAAAACCAAAATCAATATATTGTATAAAATCTAGGTGAATAAATAACATTAAATGGAAAAATTATTTTTTTATTCCCAAAGGAATGAAACTAAAAGAAAAATTGCTTTTATAAAAAAATAGTTTTTCTAGAGAGAAGAAGGGATATATAATATATGAAAAAAGAAAAACTACATATTTCAATTATATAATTATTTTTAATGGTTTTATAATTACACATCTTCAATGTAACAAAAGAAACTCAGGATTATGTTTACATTAATGATTTTTTATGAAAAATAATGATTTGAATGGTATTACAATATAATGTATCAAGAATCCAATTTATTGATATTGTGAGCTGAATCACCAAAATTATCACAATATATATTGGATTATAAAACATGTTTTATAAATCCTATGGGTGTAAATTCTTTTGAATATATAAAGGAAAATATATGGGAATACATAATGAATATTCTAAAAACATTTTTAAAATATACATAAAATAAATATTTATATATGACATTCAAAAGTATTTTTAAAATATGAAGTGATACATATTGAAAAAAAAATTGTTTTTAAAAATAATATCCAATAATTGATGTTGGAAAAAAATAATGGTTTATAAGATTATTGTGGCTCTAAAAATCTAACTTCAAATAATGGAAAGAACGAACCTTTTAAATAATTTGAAAATATTCTTTATTTAAAAACAACATATTAAAAGCTCCATTTGAATTAAACCATCATTTATAACAATAAAATTGAAATACACTATATTAAAATATAATGGTGGAATAATAAAATTATAGTTTCATATGATGCATTATAACATAATTAATGAAAATCATGTTTTAAAAAAAATCCATGAAATGGTGGCACAAGTAGGTCAAATGTCGTTAGTTGAAATGGAACTGATTTTTCATTGTATTTCCTATAATGAACCAAAAGATATGATAAATATAAATTAATGGTTATTAAATACTACTAAAAAATTACTTTTAATATAAAAAATTTTCAAAATTAGGAATTTGAGATGAAAACCCCTTAATGTTTTAGTGCCATTTTAGTTAAAAACCACATTTGACATTGATATCATTTAAATCAAAGGCTACTTAATGGAAAAAAATTATATGGATATAAAAACCCACATGTATGATAATATATATTATTAATAACACAATATTAATTTTATTATGATCAACATCATGAAATATGTCCAATGAAATTATATTTGACACAACCAACCTTTTATATTAATTCATTCTTAGACAAAATGTAGTCCTACATTCTTTATAATAAAAATATTTATATAAATAATCCATTAAATAATAATTTTACTATATAAAACATTTTATAAATATCATTTATAATTATTTATTAAATTGGCTTCTTATTATCTATTTTTAATATCATGTTTCAATTACCAATATCGTACCGAACTAGTTTCTTAATAGATGTGTTGTTTTCCATTCTTATCATAAAGTACATCATTCCATGAATGTAAAAGGTCATTCAATTGCTTTTTAATATTATTTATTTTGTAATAAATTATTTATATATGATTTTTGGTTACTATCATTAAAAATGACTCATTATTTACTTAATTATATCAAATATTAAATGAAAACACATCACTTTGGTCATATATTTTATAAATTTAAAGCATTGTAATAGTTGGTCATTAAACCAACAAATAAAAGAACCTACCACAATTAATAGATGATTATATTGTGATTTTTTTCCATATAATCATATCTGATTAATAATGAACATTTAATTTTTATTGGTGTTATATATCATAATTATAATGATTTAGAAAAATAAGATAACATATATAAATTTATTTCATTGTATGAATAAATATATTTTACTTTTATAATAATACTTAATATTTTTGAATTTACCAAAATTGATTATTAATTATATATTTTCAATTTCTTAAAAATTATATTTTTATATTAAAACCATTCTAATGGTCATTTATGTGAGTATTTGATGAAAATATAATTGTAAATAATTACATAGAGGTGGTAGTTCAAACATATTCATGGATAATATTTTCATTTCCAAAAAATGGGGAAAAGGTGTAATATATTTTACCATATAAGAAACTTAAGTATATCTAAAATATTATTATTTTTATTAAATTCCCTACTATGAAAATTACTGTAAAGAGGTTAATTGAAAAGAAACACATTCAATTGGGATAGTGGTAGTTTATACAACACATCAATGAAAATTTCATTATTCTAAACCTAAAATAGAAATTAGGTTAACGATTTACCATCACAATAATAAAATTATATTATACTAATGATTCATATGATATAATTTTATGATTTTGTTTTAAGATACCATTTTTTTCAAAATGGTGTGGATCTATTTAAATCATGTATTCACCATTCATTTTATTCAAATGGGAATTCATAAAGGGGTCATGGCTGGTTTGGAAATTTATGGGCTTGGTTAAGAACCCAATATCCTAGTTTGTAGACAAATGTATGAGGTTCATAATATGAACATGATTATTAGTAACACTAAAACTCAATTGTGTGGCCTAAATGTTATAGAGCCCAGTTTTTTTTACTATATGATTGTATCGAGAAGATTATAAAAATATATAATTAATTATACAAGAAATATGAATAGTTTCATCATGGGTTTTCTTGTTATACTCTAAAACCAGGAAAGGGGTTTTATCATGGAAAATATCCATAAATCAGTTATTCATGGTTTTTCTATTTTTCACGTTTACTATGAAATGCAGGAGTTAATGGAAGTATAAAATCCACATTTTTATAAATTTTTTGAAAACCATGCTTCGAAATAATGTTCTTGAATTAAAACCATATAAATTAATGTTTCTACCACCTTTTCACTAGACCTGAATTTATTTCATCATCCTCCTTCTTTTTCCTAGTAGACTATACGTGTGATCTAATCCTTATCCAAAACTATGATTTGATAGATATCCTCCACATAAACTCCCAGTAAAGGGTTGTTCATTGATTTGGATTATATTTGATAAGTATACCATTCCTCTTGTTTCATTTCTCAGTTTCCTTTGTCATCTTTTGTTATATCGTCATGTGATCAAATATGATCTACGTTAGGTAATTTGAATAATTTCTCATTTTCCCTCATTACATACAAAATATAAGGTTGACACATGGGGAAGAGTATAAATTTATCTTATGGTAAATGGACTATTTTATTTTATAAATGTTCTAGGTGTTTATAAATTGGGTCTTCTTATCTCATGCCAGATCGTCCAAACAATTTTTATTAAACATAATCTCCATTAATTATTTTTTATAACTCATTCGTGGCATTAAATAAGGCTTGTTTATATAATTGGAGGACTTTTATCTGAAAATGAACCACCCCAGGGGTGTTTTTAATAAAAATACCTTGATAATAATTCATTCATTATATCCAAAACACTGTGTAGATTTTTTTGGGTTTACATTGTAAAAAACATTAAAATAATGAATTAATTAATGTGTTACATGACACATGTATATGAATTTCCCCATTTCTCACTTGTATGTGAAATGGTAAAATTATTGACCAGTACTTGAAAATGGCATGGGTGTTTCCCATGTAAATAAGATCTACATAAAAATTGAAGTTACTATTATAATAAATTGAATTTATTAAGAGAATGGATATTTTCATAGACAACTGATAACAATTTAATTTAGTCATCAATATTTTAATTGACCTGGATCACTATCCAGGAGTAACCTATTGTATGTAAGGGATGGATTCCTAATATGGAATTCCCTGAGAGATCTTAGAGGACACTGGCTGATTCATTGTGATGGCTGAAAAGTGTCACATCATCCATAGGCTCAATCAATGACATAGTGAAATGAATGCATCAGTATAGAAAAAAATTCTCTTACATATTTCAAAATTAAAATTGAATTTGAATATATCCTTTGATATCTTTTGGTATCCTCAAACACGGACCACCTCAGATTATCTCTTGGGGATATAGTCATGTGTTTACTATGTTTTCCTTGGATGATCACCGTGGACTAAAATAAGATTCAATGGCCATGATACATGGTTTCTTTTCCTGCTAAAGGTATGACACTCTATGATATCTATAGTAAGGGTAATTTGATGTTCATTTACATATTTTTCATCCATGTATAGTTTTTATCAATTATATATTGAGAATTATCATATCTTATACATGAATCATCGAATTATTTGGATTATACTTTTATATCATAAATTAATTTAATCTTAAACTAAAACTAATTTTTTCTATATTTATAGGATACATTTCATTTAGACAGCATTCATGGTGTAATAAATATTTAACTCACAACATGTTCCAGCCATTTTTGGGTTCCCAAACATACATCATGGATGAAAGTAAGAATAAAGGAATACACCCAGCTATGAGTGCATGATTTTCTTTTTAGTATTGGTTCTTTAGAGATGATGAATGAGGTAGTCATGATGATAATTTTTAAGATATATTTTATTAGTACATTGACTATTTTGTAAAAAATTGTACTATTGAATGCATTACACCATGTCTTATATTATATATTTTTTAATCATTATATGGATTCATCATCTATTGATGATAATATTTCAATTTATGTAAATTTATTATGATCAAATGATTTATTATATCCATTGATTTATTATTTTCACCATTGTACTTATCGTTTGCCAGTATATTGAACTCTGATAAGAGTTTATAGTCTCACACTTACACAGACACTTACTACCAGTTTTTAGTTGATTCTATTTGGGGAGGAACAATTGAGGACATTTGGCCAAACGAGTTAAGTTAGATATGATTGTTATGGGCATGAAATATCATAGGGGTAATTAAATTTGAGTAAGAATAAATGTACCAAGGGAAATAAAAAATGAGCTATTAGAAATTTATACCACAATTATTGGATTATCACCTTTTTAAAAGGGACTATTTGATTTATGGTTTCTCTTTTGAGAATAACAACACCTAATTATAGAGGGTATGGAATGTGGAGGAGATGTTTGGGAAGAGTTTTTTATTTACTATATTGGTGTGGTGTGGGTAAATATGAGTAGAGCAGTGTGCCATTTATATGTGATAATGGATGGATAATTTTTATAAACCCAAAACATTTCAATAATTTAGATTAAATTTACGGAATGTGGATAAAAATCGAGATATAATTGATATGTGAATAGATATGGATGATATAGTCCTCAACAATCCATTCTCACACATGTCTTAAACATGTTTTAAACTTACTACCATTATATTTTTCTAATTTAACCATTTTTTATCTTATAGGGGTAACTATTTTTTAAAAAAGTTTACAAATATTTAATTCCAAAATATAAAATTTCCCTTAATAAATAATATAGAGATAATGATTCCATATTTGATTTCTATTATTTTTTTTCATTTTCAAAATTTTTTAAAAAGAAATATTGATGTCTTGAAATTTTAATGTATTAAAAAATATATTTTATTAGACATATATCAACATTATTCTAAATTTGTTAATTTATTGTTTTTATAAATAATTCTTTATTTTATAATATATAATTTCTGTTAATTTTTTTATCATGATAATTGTTTTAATAAATTTAAAAACCATACATAATAACTACTGATTCCATACAAGGAATGATATTTTTAAGGTGTTTATTTCCACAATTCATCTTAAAAATCAATCTATATAGAAAAATAAAATAAATTCTATGATAATATATTTTCTATGAATCCATAAAATATTTTTTTAAAATTTCAGAATATAATATATATAAACATATTTTTAAAATAAATTTATAAAGAAAAAAAAATTCTATAGGAAGATAACTCTTTGAAATGCTTTTTGTTCTTTTTCATAATTTATAAATAAAACTAACAGAGATGATATTACTCAAAATATATTATTTTATATTAACATCACCATTTTAATATTATATACTTAGTTTTATTTTATAAAATAATCATTGCATTAAAATTTTGATTACTACCCACAATAATAAATTAAGATAATATTTATTCAATTAAATTTATATATAAATATATTTCAATACAGATCATGATTAATTTTCATATATTCACACATACTAAATAAATGTTTTTTTAGAATTCTAATGATATATTGGTTTTTTTAGATTGGTCTATTATTTTTTTTAAGCTATCAAACACATTGTTTATTTAGGTAATATGAAATGTATAATTTCATATAATTATATTCAAGGAAAGATGTTAGTTTTAAAATAATCTCCATGAACACTACCACTAAATTTAAAACCATTTCTGAACCTCTATGGCTTCATTACTATTTCCTAGACCGAATTTAGAAAAATATAACTCCAAAAATGCAATATAACATGCTACCAAAATTGCTCTATATTGGTGTTCCCTAAACACCTAACATTGATCAAACCTCAGATCCTCAAGAAATAATTTCGAAAAGAATATTTGAAGGAATCCATTTTCAATACATTTTTCCTCCTCCTCTATATAATCATTCCCCACCACCAAATAAAATATCCATGATAAAATTATGTAGCCAACATCACTTGCTGCTCAATAGGATTCTCAACCAAATCAAAAATCATGTTGATAATTTCAATATAATCCATTTCATCATAAGGACTCCCATGTATACGAATTATACAGGATGGTAGAACTATATGTACTGAGTATTTTCAATAGTCATCATTCATCCCCTATGGGAACCAACACCTTCGAAAAGGCCTAAGTGAAAAATTTTATATTGAAGATGCTTGGGTACCAACTATACACTGACATCCAATAAATCATTCTCAATCATTCTATCATATACATCGAAGTTATAATGGTAACATTCCAAAACTTGTGATCCTCTCAAACATCGTCCTTGGGTTTCTAAATAAATATCGCATTTATGTAATCTCTAAAACTATATCATATAAAACAAAAAATTCCTTTAATATCCTATAAAATAAATAAAAACTTACTGAATTTCCAGAAACACCTGCATAGACAGGAAAACACTATGAACCACACCATAAAATTATATCCATAACCAATAATTAAACCCTCTTAGGACTCACCAAAAACCTGACCCAAAATATTTGGTACATTCAAATTTTTTATGTTCATAATATTTTAAATATAATAAGTATCTTGTAAAATTTATTAAAATCAAAAAAAATGTATTTGGAAAAACTCTAAATTTATCATTGTTTTCATTTAATTAATATTATCCTATAAAACAATAACTACCATAAAAGCTATGGAATGTTAACATATATTCCAATATCTAATGAATTTATTTACCCATTATTTCCTATCAGGATAAAACAATATCCCATAAATCATGACCACAAAAAAACATCCAAGAACAAAACTAAACAATAATATAAAAACAAATGAAATAAACCCCGCATCCCTAGAAACATGGTTTTCTGAAACATAATTGTTATTCTTGAAAAATATTAAATTCTCTATACAAGTATTGTCTACTATATCTCGATTGTAGTAAGACATTAACCACTAAAAAACAAAATGAAATGGGTCTCGTATACCATTTGGAGATACATCAACCTAAATAAACTAGTTTCAATTTAGGGGCTACATGATCTCAGGCATTCCCTCACCCAAAAAACATACAATAGGAAACTTTGTAATAGTGAGGGAATCTATGGAATTGTGAGGATACTATTCCCTCAGTAATAAATAATAAACAATCACATACATAATGATTGAAATAAATAAATAAGAAACCATTATTTTCATATAAGAAATAATCTACTGTAACATCCATGTTATAATAATATATAATATATGAAGTCAAACAAAATATTTCTAACGTTTCCCCATATATGGAGGATCATTATAACAGATAATAAAAGAAACAAATAAATTAATGAATTATCACAACAAAATGATCATAGAGACTATCACGGAATTCCATCAACCAACCTTCTCCACCTAATATATTTCCCTATGAAGATTATTTTTTCGTAACTAGATCCAAAATCATAGAGTCAATATGTGACATGAGATCCTCATGTATGGTGTGATTATAATCGTACTAGAATAAAAAAACATATCATTAACATAACATCATCACATATATCAACGCGTGTGAAATGTGAAAAATAACACAGATTAATAGACTACCCACTAGTTTACCATGAACTAACCTAACTTCTTTGAACAACCATATAACCAAATTTGGGTCTATACCAGAAAGAACATTCATATTGAGTCTCCACTGAGATTATAGATCACAAATCCACCATTTCATCACTATGGGACCAACTATCTCACTAATGGTTTCCCTACGAACATTTCAAGTAAATCCATCTCACTGATGACATGCCATGCCTCATTCTAGACATAACTATCTCACACATGATTCACTAAATGCACCACCAAGCTCATCTATAAAAATCATTATTATCATTTGACTTATTCATAGAATCATCATCTCTGTCATAACTAGACTAGGTAGAAATTCCATTCTTAGTCAAAGCACTTATGACTTGACAAAGTAATCATATGAACCATCACATCATCATATAATTTCAATACTGCCTTACCCGAGCATGAATGGATCATTATAATCAAATATACAAAAAATAAAATCACTACCTCTAATTAAAAAACATGGTTTGTATTCATTATTCCATTCCATAACAATAAATCTCATCCAAAACGGGATCAACCCTGAAAATAAAAACATATTAGGTATATTGATAACTGAATTCATAGGTCTCAAAGAGATATTACATCTCCCATATGAAATTTCATGACAAAAAAATGAATAAAAATTTTGTAACATGGTACGAACATCATATATCATGATTGATGAAGCCTAATTTCCTTGAATTCCTGACAGATTAAAGCATAACATACCAAAACCCAAGAATTATACCCAATAATCACATGAATGTGTTTTAGGAAATTAATCGAAGAAAAATATGATAAAAAACAATGTATCAAAGTAGGTAAAGTAAAAAACAAATCATTTTCATATTTATAATCATTAATTAGATAAATAAATTAGTTATAACAATAGTTTTCAAATTTTTTAGAAAATATGTAATAGTTTTAACTAAACTGTTTTATTATAAGGTTTTTTATAAATGTCAAATTTATGTATATTATAATTTATTTTGATAAAAATCAATATAATTATCAAAAATAAAAAAAATAACTTTTTTTATTTTTGTTTTATTTAATAGAATATATTTACTTGTTATTGAATTGTGATAAATACATATTTTTCATAACAATAAATTTATTTTCAGTAAAGTAAGAAATATAAATTTGAATATATTTTTTTAATACGTTTTAAAATAATATAATTATTATTTTTTGTTTTTAATGTCTATAATTACATATTAATAAAATTTATTTTTTTAGTATATGTTGTTTTTTATTTTTAATTTTTTTTTTAAAAACTATATTATAATTAATAATTTTTTTTAATTTTAATTAATGAAAATAATACCTAATGGGTAAGGTTTTAAATTTAATATATATACTATATATCAAAAAATATTAATTTTTTTTTCATAAATTGATTGTTTTAAGTTATATGTTTTACACAAAATCATATTTTTCTCAAAAATACTCATCTTAAAATCATGATGTCTCGCTGTACCTGGAGGATTAATATTACATTATATTTTGAAAATTAGGGGAATTTAATTTTTATAAATGGATTTCATATCAATTTGTATATCAATATATAATTTTTAATTAGATAAATATATTTTTTGGAAAAAATTATCATTTAAAACATTAAAAATTAATTACAATAGTTTAGGTTAAAGAAGGATTTATAAGAGAATAAACTAAAAAGATAACAATAAAAATGATTAATAAAAAAGCATAAAAACAATTTTATATCAATATTTTAATCATTAAACATATAAACTTTTAAAATGGTCATTTTTTACCCATTTGTAATATGAAAAACATTGTATCTCACAATTGATTTAAAATTTACCTTGTATGCCCTCTCACCCACTTGTAAAAGGATTCCCCAATCCTATAATAGTAACACCTTAAATGGTATTTAGATCAGAAGATAACCACATACCAAACATCCCATATTACCTCACCTTATTATAGAATTATTATTTTCATCGAAAATAGATTTTTTATGGATTTTTCTGAAAACCTGAGGATGATACCATAAGAAGATGTAACGTTCTTCATTAATTGTTTTATTTTTCTTATTTCCCAACACATTAAATTATTTATTGAACATGATTATATAGTATCTTCAGTATATCCCATATATTTAGATTATTTCATGTTAATAAAATAAACTGAATCATTTCCCTCTTCCATTAAAGGGGTTATGAAATTTTCATTGATGTCATTAGTGGAATACCGACAGATGAAATAATGTCAAACATTTTTCCTTTACTACCTTTCAAAGTTGGGTTTGATGTCGGATACAAATGATATATATTTTATTTAAAAACTATTTATATGAACTGAGAAATTATGTCATATATAAATTTTTGGAATTTCATATTATATAGGATATGTTAACATTGATTATGTGTATAGCAATGGGATTTGTTTCATGAAGTGAAGGGGTGTGATTCATTTTTTACAAACGTGTATCATTAAAGCAAATAAGGGAAAAAATAATTAATATATTTTATATAAATGGTATTTTTAAAATATTTATGAAATATTTATATTTCTGTATGTATACTATGTCATTTTATATCATATCCTTTTCACACACTAATACAGTGATAATTTCATTCATGGATTTGTGGAATACTTCCTCTTCAAAGCAATGTCCTCCGTTTTTTCATCACCAAATAGTAGGAATGATGTATATATAATTATATATAATTAAAAAATATGTAATTTTTTATATTATGATTATTAAAAAATATAAATTTCACTTACCTTCATTCTATAGTGATCATTGAAAAATGGAAGCATTACCCATCCGTACGTACAACTGAGAATTTCAATGATCGTAACATGATTGATTTAAAAAATTATGATTGGTATTAGAAATACAATTGATAAAAAAATGTGATAATTATTTCATGATTATTATTAAGTATATGTTTAAATATTGACCTCTTTGACAGTAATCAACACACATAAGTCATTTTTTTACACATTATCCAAATGTCGTTAAAACATATGTTGTAAACGTAAGAGGTTATGTAATTGGACATAACATGATTATAAGTAAAATAAAACTAAGAATAAAAATAAAAATGTATCATATGAAATTAAATAATTATCATGATTTTACTATTCTAGAATATATAGGCACACATGAAAATTCAGACTCAAGGTAAGGACCTTTGGCTAAATTTCCTCTCATTGTGTCTTTTTCTATGTTATGCACCAACATGCTTTCTGAACGTGTATATAATAACCATTTGATCTGTTATGTCATGATGTTTTCTATTTTTTGGGTAATTAATGTTTTGTTTAATTGTATTATTTCATGGTGTTTTTGATAAATATAGTTCCAATGTAATAATAAACTTTTCTTTTAATTAAATTCACATTTAATGATTTCCTCTAGACATAATTTTTCATAATTGTTGATAATTATAAATTTTTTATGTAATTGTTTTATAGATACATAAAAGATTTATAAATTTATTTTTAAATTATTTCAATTGTATAAAAAAAATGGAATTTCCAATTCAAAATCTTCTGGTGTCAATGAATTTTCATGCCACTATAATTGTTATATGATTTATTGATCCCTTCTAATTATAACATTTTTTATTAAATTTAATACCCTATTCAACAATTTTTTTTGGTATTAGAATGGATTTTTGAAAAAAGATTGATTAATTTTAATAGAAAATTAATTTTTGAATGAAATTGTATTTTATTATATGAATGTGATTTTAATATTATTTTAAAATGGGTTTAATCTGATTAAAATGTGTATTCACGTTGTTTTTATTAGGAATTATAACTAATTAGCGTACATAGATTGCATTGAATGAGATCACTATATATTAAATGATAGATGTGGCTAGATCATGTGAGTCAATAATGTTTCTTTATTAATTTTCCATTAATTTATTTTTTGAAAATCACAAACACTCGATCTGAAGGAAAATTTCATTTCCCATATGATTTATCTTTTTAAAGAAATTTTTTCTTCCCATGGAAATTTTCTCCCAATCATTTCTTTCATTGGTCATGATTTAGTATCACTAAACCAAACAATTTTAATGATTTGGTTTCATTTATAAAACATTGGAATCCTATAAATAATTATATATAAAGAATCCTTTTTTCACGTTCTGAATTTAGATTTAAAATTATCTAAATTTCACACATTGAATTTTTTGAATTTAGATTCTGAATTTATTGAATTCATATTCTGAATTATCTGAGATTCTGACTCTAAATTCACGGTAATCCAGAAACTAAATTCCTCAAAATTTAGACTACAAATCCTCTTAATTCTTATTTAAACTTTTCTAAAATTCAAACTCTGAATGCTTTAGAATTCAGAATTTGAATTCTCTGAATTCAGATCCCGAATTCTCTGAAATTGGGATTCTGAATTCTCTAAAATTCAGGTTCTGAATTCCTTATAATTCCGATTCTGAATTCCTTATAATTCAGACTCTGACTTCCATAGAATTCACGTTTAAAATCCCTTAGAATTCAGGATTTGAATTCTCTTAGAATTCATACTCCGAATTTCTCAGAATTCAAGTTTATAATTCAATCTAATTCAAACTCCAAAGTATATAGAATTATGATTTCAAATTCCTTGAAAAATAAAATCTGAATATTCATGAAATATAGATTCTGATTATTTTTTCCTTAGACTCCAAATTATAAAATTGGTTGAGAAACCATTATTTATTTACCAATGTTAATGTTTTGGAATTTTGTCCTACATTCTATTTCTAACTAACCGTTGTTTGAGTGAAACGTGTAATGGTCCGTCCAAGATTCAAGGTAAAATATCACCATTGAAGGAGGGAGTCGATTATTGGGAAAATCCCTATAAATATGTTCTCATTTGAATGATATCAATACATAAAACTGACTGTTCTATAACTCTATATATTACATGTTGTTGATGTGATTTCTAGAGTGAAGGACTCTCATGCTTTGTGCGCATTGAACAACAGGTTCCGCAAGCTTCGTGCGACTCCAATTGAAGTTTTTTTCAATCGAGGGATTCCTGGGATTAGAAGATAGAGGTCCAGACTATCTTAAAGTATGGGGACTTTCTTGATAAAGAAGAGAGAGGTTCTGACTACCTCGAATTTTGAGGTCTTTCGGGGATAGGTGGACAAACTATGTTATTCATATCGAGGGATTACAATGGTGTTTGTAAGAAATACTTTCTTGAAATAATTTATCAAGGGACCTTTATCCGAGGTTGTTGGATACCATATTCTTTGGGTTAAAAGATTCTATACTTGTCACTTGAATTTTTTCAAGTTTGTTTTCTACTTAATTTTGATTAATAAATAATGTATAATAATCTTAATCTTTATTGTACATGTATACTTTGATTAGAAGGATTCTATACACATTAAGGTAGAATATTTTTCATCGTAAACATTACATAAGTTTAATTTCATGAACCATATTACCAGAATCTAGAAAGTTTGTAAAACTAAGAGGTTTTGTGAATTTACCTTGTTTAACTTTGTTAAATATAGTTTTCCGTATGATTGAAAACCAATATTATATAACCAACTATAATGGTTAAAATTAATTTTTAATGGATTCAATTCACCCCCTCTTGTACGTTTTTCATCTACATCATTATTTCGATCCAACCATTGTTATCAGAGAAGGTATCTGAAATACTTATATTTGAATATAATTATTTCTTGCTCATGTTATCATTGTTCAATATTTTTCGTGATTTGGAATTTTATCCTTGTTTAGAAAATTTTTATATTAAGATGATTCTATGGAAGGATATTTTCATCTAAATTGTTGGAATGATTGTTGGTTTGATTGAAAATATTAACCCTACTAAACAACCTCTAATTGATGGGAATGACTATGAATAATAGAGATATTGTATGAAGACCTTTTTTATTAATACTAGAGTAGATAATATTTTTATGCATACTGGAGTTTACAAGATTATTGATATGAATGTCAGAAATTTTTCTAATAAATAAATGTAAGAATATCAACTAATCTACAAGGTACGCAATAATTTTTTGTGTTCCATTACTAGTGACTCTGAGAATGAATGTGGAGGTTCCAGAATCACATAAAAAGAAGAAATTTATCAAGATGTAGAAGTGGAAATAGAAGTAGAAGAAGATGAAGTAGAAGAAGGAAATGAAACTGATGATATCATAAAGAAAGTTGAAGACTACCATGAGAAGGATGCCCCTATATAAAATTATCAATCCGAAAATCCCAAGATGAATCCTCAAAATTTGCTACACCATGAAAATATGATAAAGGTGAAGAATAATTGAATAAGCCAACAGATTAATAAAGTAGTAATCATTATTTTATTCATCTAAAAGATCTAGTGGTTGTTGTAGAGAAAGACAATGCTGAGGAAGATATGATTGTTCTACTATCTAATATTGAGCATGATTATCCCAATGATCAAGACATAATTCGGAAATTAGACAAGGGAAATTAGGTGGTAGTAGATACACCAAGGAAATCTATTATGAAGAAGAAAGATGTTGGTACTACATCAACGAGAAAAGCTGATGTCATAGACAAATAATACTCACAAGCCATACATTTGGATTCAAAATCATCTTCCCTCAAACAAGATTTTGAAGTTCAGTCATTCAAAAAGATGGTTGGTACAATTCGTTTAATTCCAAGAATAGATTCAAGATGCCAGATACTTCAGCATACAATAAATCCAAAGTCAGATGCAGTTTTCATGGTGATGGAAAAATGTGTTGCACGAGAGGTAGATTTCAATACATTCCTCATTGTTTATGAGGCTCGTAAAAGATCGTGCAAGAAGATGAAAATCTGTTCAAAGAAGATTATTGAAGAAATGGGAATCTTTAATGAATTTCATGATAATGTAAATGATGCATTTGATATTGAAGAGGGAATGAGATCCTAGAATTGAGATTTAAGAGAAACTTGTTAAGAAAGAAGATCTATTGAAAGGTTAGGCAGACATTCTTAAGGATTAGGAAGAAAAAATTCAATCCATAGAGAAGAAAAGTGAATACCAGGATCATTTATTTAAGTGAGCATAAGTTGATCAAAAGGGGCTCTAGAAGCTAAAAACAATTGCAAAGAATCTGATTTTGAAGGAGAAAGAAGGATAATTTCGTTACATTCTGATATTTTGTTGTATTTTCTTCACGGTACAAACACTTTATTTCTTAATGATTTTTTTTTGTTATCCATATATTTAGTTGTTTAGTACTAATGTTACAGGTACCAATTTTTCCATTCCAACTATTTTATTTTGAAAATCATAAATGGGGAGAAAGTAATGGTAAAAACACTACAATGTAAAGAAGAGATTTCCCTATGTAAGGGGGAGTTCATCTAGAAGAATGTAATTCTAAAAGATTTTTTTAATGCATAAAAATGAAAAATACCATTCATGAAATAAATAATAAAATTTTTATTGTTTCCATAGTCTATGGGGGTTTTAGTTGTACTCACTACGATCTATAAGTAAAGGGAGATAAAAAATTTTATGTTCAAGACTATAAAATTTCTTTGTCCTTAGATTCCTTTTAGTAAGTATGATTGTGCTTTCCAAATAGGGGAATATTTTTGAGTCGATAAGGATTGATTATGAAATTTCCATTTTATTATGTTTTTAAAATCTCAAACACTCTATCTCAATGAAAATTACATTTCCCATAAGATTAATCTTTTTAAAGATAAATTTTCCTTCCCATGGAAATTTTCCCCCTATCTTTTTTTTTCATTGTTCATTATTTATTTTCACTAAACCTAACCCTTTTTATGATTAAGTTTCATTTATAATGCCTCGGAATCCTATAAATACATAAATAAGAAGCATTCGGTTTTAATGTTCTAAATTCAGATTCCTAATTCTCTGAATTTTAAACTCACAATTCTCAGAATTAAGATTCCTAATTATCTGAATTTAGAGTCTGAATTCTCTGAAAATCAGTCTCCAAATTCTCTGAAATTCAGACTCTGAATTCCTCAGTATTCAGACTCCAAGTTCAATGAATTCAGGTTTTGACTTTTCTGAAATTCAGACTCTGAATTCAGACTTCGAATTCTCTGAATTCAGATTGCAAATTCTCTGATATTCAGATTTTGAAGTCTCTAAAATTCAGGATCCAAATTCCATAAAATTCAGATTCTTAATTCCTTCAAATTAGGACTCTGAATTCCTTATAATTCAGATTTTGAATCCCATTTAATTCATACTATGAATTCCTTAGAAATCGGTCTCTAAAATCCTCAGAATTTAGGTTCTTAATTCCATATAATTCAGACACCATTGTCTATAGAATTCTGATTCCAAATTCCTTGAGTAAATAATAATCCTAATATTTATGAAATATAGATTATGAATATTTTTCCATAGACTCTGAATAATAAAATTGGTTGAGAACCCATATTTTATTTTCAGCGTTTATAGTTATGAAACGATGTTATCCATTCTGTTCCTCACTAACTGTTGTTTGATTGACACATGTAAAAGTCCCGTCGAGATTTCAATGAAAAATATGACTATTGGAGGAGAGAGCCTACCATTGGGAAAATTCTTATAAATAGGATCTCATATAAATGATCTCAATATATACAACTAACTATTCTACAACACTAGAGATTACATGCTGCAGAAGTGGTTTCTTGAGAGTGACTCTGATGCTTTCTACATACTGAACATTTTTTCCATCTTGCTTCGTGCGACTCTGATTATTGCTGTATACAATTGAGGTATTCTAGGGATATGAATATTGAGGTGTCAAATAACTTAAATTTATGGGACTTCCTTGATAAGGAATACATATGTGATGTCTACCTTAATGTTTGATGACTTGCGGGGATAGAAATACAGACATTGATTTTGGTATCGAGTGCTTACCCTTATGTGGGTAAAACAGACTTTCTTGAATATAAAAATTAAGGGACCATTTTCTGAGGTTGTTAGATACTCTACTCTTTGGGATACAAGATTATATACTTGTTACATGTATTGTTTTAATTGTTTTTTCCACTGTATTTTGATTAATAAAGAATGTATAATTATCTTATACTTTCTTGTACTTGTATACTCTGATTAGAAAGATTTTATACTTTTTAAGGTAGAATCTCTTTCCTTGTAAAAATTTTATAAGTTTCATTTCTAGAACCATATTTCGTGAATCTAGAAATTCTGTAGAAGAAAGAGGTTTTGTGAATTTTCATTTTTTAAGTTTGTTAAATAGAGTTTTCCCTAAGATTGAAAATCAATGTTTTATTACCCACTTTAATGGTTCTAATGGAATTTTAAAAAGATACAATTCAACCGCCTCTTGTATATTGATAATTTTCATAATTATTTCAATCCTACAGATAATGCTACCATGAATTGGGTAATGATTAATTTTTTCCAAAATTAATATTGGAAGATATTCATATGATTATTCAAATCTTTAAGTACTCTATGATGATTCACTGTGGGTTCTACAAGAAGATCCCTTAGGTACATATATGAGTTTGAAATTCCGACCAATGTGGTTTGATTCAAGTAATTTTTTTAAAAAGTTAATATAAATGATTTATTAAAATTTATTATATTTTTCTTTAAAGGTATAGAGCAATTTTTTTCCTAAGTGAATTTTTTCAGGGGATTTCATGTTTTCCACTAGACTAAAGGTTATAATTTTTTAATATTTCACAATATGTTATTTGTTCTCATGACAAATTTTTTGAATTTTTTTTTTCATTATTTAATGATAGTTAAGTGAACGGAATAAGTCAATTTGTATGTTGTGATGATATTTCATGAAAAGAAATCATGTTTTGTTATAAATGTTTTTTATTATGAGAAAATTGATACTAATCAACATATTCAACTTTTTGTTTTTATGAATTTGTTATGTATTAATTATGAAATAATTATCAAATACTCTAAAGAATAAATTTTACTAAAATAAATGGAAATTAATTATTTACTTCAAACTCAATATTATGTAAGTTATAAGGCCAATAACCTATAGTGGGTATCATAGGTTGTTTTAGGTGACATTACATGTTGGGATAATGTTTATAGTATTCCGTTAAAAAAATTTTCCTTTTTTTCTAGTAAAAATAATATAGATTTTTAATATAACCATGTTTATTCATCTAAACTATGTAATTTATTAATGGTTTTACATATAAGAAATATGGAATCATTAGTGGGAAGGAATCGAGAGGAAAATTTCTTTCAAAAGAAGAATCACAAGTTTGTCAATATTGGAATTGGATTGTTTACTGCATTGATGACTCGGTTGGGAAAAGATATTAATGGTGGTGGTATCTGTTCTAGTAAATAACATAATCATCCATGATGAAACAAGTCTATTTTAGATAATTTCATGTGGCATCATCCCCTATCATTCAATGGATCACATAATCATGTGGCCGCCGAATGAAGGATAATTTCATTGGATAAGAAATTTGATGTCAATGGATTTTATAAATGTAAAATGTAAACTAATTTTATTTATCATTTAAAAATTTCTATTGATTGATGGTGGTATTTCGATATGAATACCCAAGAGACAGATGATCATGATTCTATGAAATTGGTGTAATTTAAGGATAATTTTAAAAAAATCACATTGAATGATCGACTCTGAATGGAAAACAAATTTAAATAATTGAGAATGAATATAAAGATTTTATAGATGAATATAATGAAAACATCACAATATTGGATAGTTATGTCCTATATATTATTTAGGACACCCATAAAAAATTTTATTATTTTACTCAATATTAAAACCATGTCTAAAAAGATGTTTAGACACACGAGAATTTAAAATATATACTAAAATACTATTTTCTAACATAAATGTTGAGAAGGAGATTTCTAAATATAATACACAACATGGTAATGATATTTAGAAGCGGTCAAGATGTTCATTGACGGGGCACATAAAACACATAACTTTGGAGGTATTAAAATAAAATTTACCTATTTTGGTAAGGGTTAAAAAAATACTTGATAATATCATATGAAGTTAAGGAAGTGTTACTATTGTGTAATTTTTGGCCATAAGCCCCCCTATTATAAGGAAAAGAATAATAATAAATCAAATTATTGGTTAACTAACACTCATAAAATTTAATGATGTTTAATTTTAAATGAGTATGATCATTTTTCTAAGTTGTTCATAAAATAATTATGATAGTCTATAAATCAGCACAATCAATAACAAAAATGTGTATAAATATCATTTTCTTCTACTATAATTGATGTTGTTCCAAGATGTGAATTGATGATTGGTATGTTACATCTGAATTCTAATTATGACAATAACCTTTTTTACTATGGATCTTTGTATTAATTTACTTCTTTGAAATTGGAATGTAAATTTTGAATATCACATAACAAAATTAAGATGTGTTTTTTGTTAAAACTCAATGTAGAATTAATAATGAAACAATTATTTATACGAATATTCTTGATGTTATTAGTGGATTTATATTTATCTTAAATATTATTAAAATATCCATAATAGTGTTCTATATCGTTTTGGGTATGGATTATCTTTCAAATTACATTGCTATGATATATTTTTGTGCCAAAAATGTATTATTAAATGGTTTAATACCATTTATAAGATCTCATAATGTTTATAAATTGTTTTGAGATGACTATTTATGTTAAGTATCTTATAATTTTGAAATCAATAAATGATTCAAAATAGAGATGTTTATATTGTGATTGAATACATGGGTGATTTGTAAAAATATGGATAACTTTCATTTGTAGGAAATGAAATAATCCATAAAAAAGGATAACTTTCATTATATTAATATTGATAGATATGGACTTTTATGATTTGTAAAAATATTAAATGTGCCTTGTGATACCATATTATGGAATGGGACTTGGATTGAAGCACATAGTTCTCCATATTATATTCACCTAGGAAGTACTATTATGTTCCTAGTCATCTAGGAGTATTACTAGTAGTATGGAATGAAAAGAGATATTGATGAAATCGCGATAAAGTGTTAGACTTTCCCACAAGTTAATGTCGATCGATAATTATCTAACTAGATTACATTTTATAATTCATGAGGGGAAATGGAAAATATATCTGGGGATATCATTTTAGGTTTACCAAATTATTTCAAATTAAGTAATTTCATTTGGGTTTTTATTAATCAATTAACTAAATATAATCATCTTCTTTCAATCCAAGTATAATTTCTTTGGATTAGCTTTATCAATTTTATCTAATTAGGATTGTTGGGAAAAAATGTGTGCTTATCTCAATTGTATATAATCTTGATCCTAATATCATATCTAATTTTTGGGAAGTAATTTAGAAGTCATGGGGTACTAAATTTAATTACATAAAGACTTTTCATCCACAATCTTATGGATAGTCTGAGAAAACAATTCAGACAAGGGATGATATGCTTGGTTCTTTTTTAATATACTTATAAGGAATTTGGGATCAACATTTTCTTTGGTTTTGTTTTCTCATAGAAATATTTTTCATTATAGTGTATATAAAAGAACCATTTGATGCATTATAATGAAAGAAGCATCGAACAACATAGTGTCAGGATGACGTGGATGAAAAGGATGTAAATGGGTCTAGATTTGGTAGAATAAATTTTGGAGATTGTGAAGTTTATTTGTCAAAAAATGAGGTATGCGCAAAGGATGCAGGAAAATATATGGATAATCAGTGGAAGGATATTTCAATATAGGTAGGTGATCATGTAATTATAAATGTATATATATAGAAAAGAGTGATGTGTTTTGATACGAAGGGTAAGTTATGTCCATTGTACAATAGACCATATGAAACCCCATGGAAGGTTAGATTTGTAGCCTACTGATTGGCCTTGCCTCCAACTATATCCATGGTTCACACTGTATTTCAAGTCTCATTGAAATTTAAATTTATGCAGGATTCATATCATATTTTGATCAGTGAAGTAGTTTACTAAGAAGAGAATACTTCTAAGGATGAATATCCAGTTCTAGATCTTGAGCATAGGGGTAGGGTGTTTCTGTATAACAATGGTAAACGAGTTAAGGTTTTCAGGAAATAGCCATCTGGTTGAAGAGGAAACATGAGAGACTAAAAATTCAATAAATGAATGATAGCCCTCCTTTTTTAATAAGTGAATAATACTATAAGGTATAAATTTATATAAAGTGGATTAATGAAATAATATCATTAATTATAGAATTAATCATGTTTATATTTAGTAATCATAATAAGACTGATATATTACTTTAAAATATATTTATGTTGTTATTTATCAAAATGGTCTTAATTTAAAAAAAATCATTTAATATAGGGTTTTATATGAAATTTAAATTTGTAAATATTGACATTTTTATATGAAAAAATAAATATAATTTATAAAATCATAATATAAAAATTCATATATGGGGAAACCATGATATTTTTCGAAAAATAATAAATATTCAGTGAATCTGAAAAAATACTATATTTTGTAAAAAATTAATTTATTATAAATAAATTATGTAATTTAGAAGTATATATATTTTTCATATATATTTTCAATTAATATAAGTATTGTTTATTTATATTTAATATAGACATTTACTTTTTAATCAACTTTATATTCGTATCATGTATATGTTTTTTGGTTTAAAAAGATCTTCTCTACAAAAAATTAACATAAATGAAGTTTCATTATTTTTATTAAATTTAATATTAACTAATGGGAAATATTGTTTATTTAATATATATTTTATATATCATTAAATAATATATTATTTTCATACAATGATGATTTTTATTTATAGTGTTAATATAGAATAAGTTTTTCTCTCAAAAAATACTCTTTAAAAACTTGTTGTCTCACCACGCATATTAGATTAATGTTAAATTAAAAATTTCTACTTCATTTATTTTTTCTAAAAAATAGATTCCATATTTTTAATAAAAATACTTGACTATTTATAATAATTTTAACAGAATTTTATACCAATAATAATATATAAAATAATAAAAAATAATTACCGCAATTTTTGGTAAAAATGGGTTTAATGTGTGGATAAAGAAGAATGATAAGGGTAAAAATTATCAATACACTAGTCTAAAAACCATTTTATGTTCATATATCAACCATTACACCATTAAAAATAAAAAATAATCTATTTTGGATCCTTGTGACATATAAAATGTTTGGTATTACTTATTTATTTACAAAAATTGAAAATGTTATAATTCCCCACTTATAAAAGGACACCCCATATCCTCCTCTTTTCACAAAATAAAAACAATTTGGTTTGGCCAATACCTACCCAAAAATGATTCCCAAAAAATCTTCCAAAAATCTAAAAACATTATCTTCGGTATAAATATAACATTTGAAGTCGTTTTGTAATAATATGAAGAGGTTGTGCACAGAAGTGGTATTTTCATTCAAATAGTATTTTTATTTTGTTTTATTTTTTACCAAAATCACCTTTTACTAAACAATAATTATATAATAGATATAATATATTACAAATAATAATATTTTTATATATAATATTGATAATATAATTGTACATATGTTGGTGGATATAAAGTTTATATTTGATAATGATTACATAATTATACATAGGGATCCATTAGATAATTTAAAACAATTTTTTCTTTATATATAAAAGGGTATATGACTACATTGTTCAGGTGTATGTCGTGTTATCACCATGTGAAGAGATGTGATTTTTTAAAATTAATGTTAATTATAAGTTAATAAGGATACATATATTGAATATATGTGATATAAATGAAATATTTATAATATTCATGACATATTAATCATTTTTGAAATATAATATATCATTTTTTATTACCCTTTTCACTCACTAAAAAACGGATAACATCATTCATAGATATGTGTACTACCACATACTTGAAGTGATGTGATTCACTTTCCCATCACCACATCATCAAAATGATTTGTATATATACATTTTATTTATTACATTATGAAAATTATGGAAAGATAAATGATACACACCTTATTTCTATAATTATCATGGAAAATTAGAAATCAAACTCTTGCCTACGTATGACCAACTCTCTCCATGATCGTAACCAACAACTTTTCAAAAACACAATATTCAAGATAGTTTGTAAAATTTTATTTAGTTGTTAAATATTAAAATTATTTCATAATAATTATTCTTTATATGCATAAATAATGACCTCTTTTACCATAGTAAACATAAAAAATTCCATCTCGACATAAAATCCAAATATTGTCGAAACAAACAACATAAACATAAGTGATTATGTAACTATAAATATCATTATAATAAGTGAAATAAAAAATATAATAAAATTGATAAAGGTTTTTAGTAAATTATATAAACAAGAAAATGTTATTTTCAAAGAATATAAAAACACGTGATATTTTAGACTTAATGTAAGGGACATCATATCAATTTCCATTTAATGTGGAATTTTTTTGATATTATGCACCTATATTATTTTTTAATGTGTATATACATATAAATTATTATTTTTTATCATAAATTAATCAATTATCATGGTATTAAATGTTTTTGAAATGTACTTATGTTTGGGGGCTTATGATTCCTGTATTTCTGTTTAATAATATACTATTAATCTAAATAAACCATCCACTAATGTTTTTCTTCAATCTCCATATCTAATAGCTATCTGTGTTTTTAAAATTATTACTGAAATTCTTTTATATTGACATAAAATATTTATAAATATGATTTTAATTTCTTCCAAATTCATAAAACATTAATCATTTAATGGGTTTTAAATAAAATATTTTCACAAATAATAAATGGAATGTGGTATTTTTAATTTATATTAAAATAATGAGTTTTCCGTCAAACATGATTGTTATCAAATTTATATATTACATTTTAAGATAACATGTTTTCTTAACTAAAACATATATTTATCTTTTTAGGATTATTTTGTTATTGAATATGTTTTTCTTAAAGAATAGATTATTTTGAATTGAATATTCTATTTTAAAATAAAATTTCATATGTGTTTAAAATATTTTACGAAATGATAAAAAAATTTATTCATGTTATGGTTAATAGAAATTATATATTATTTGGGTGACTAGGTAGTTCCTTGAGAGGTCTTTAAAATTTTAATTAAGGGTATTCATATAAAGGATTCCAATGCATTGGTAAATTATTATTTTCTATGGAGAATAATATATATGTGTGTTGTATGGTTATTCCAATTTGAAAGGGTTCTTTAATGGTTGTACGAGATGATATCCCGAGGTTCTTATATGACTTTTCAATTATCTTTGATGAGCATTTATATAAATAATTTTATTTAAAGAGATAAAATAACTGGTATTTTTAATCGAATTATATTTACCTTTCTGAGAAAAAATTTATGTTTTTATTATGAATAGTTTTTAACTATATTTTCATGCTTTTGATTGGACTAATGGTTTTATTGTTTTTATTCCCCATATTGATCTTTTATAGATGATCCCATACATTCTAAAAATTTTCATGGTATTTACTGATTAGTATGGGAAATAAAGATGTCAAGTTGAAATTTGTGAATAGTTTTCATGAAATTTAATCATTTTTTCTATAAGTTTTATATTAAAAGAAAAGTATATTATAATCAGAAGTGTCCACAATTTATTATTTTTTTTGTTTATATATGTTTTATGACCTCATTCTCTAATGATCTAAACTGAAAAATATCCTTAAATATAAGATAATGAATTATTGACTTAAAACTCAAGATTTGTATAATTTAAAATGTCAGTTCCTTATAACAGAAAATGGGCCTTAGATGGTTTTAAAACCTCTAAGAAAAAACTTCCACAACTTGTTGAAATTAATTAATGATATGAGGAGGGTGACCAAATTTCAAAGTATGGGATTCTCATATGCTATAGGATATATATGAGTTAGGAGATAAGTGAATGGGAAGTAATGGGGTACAATAAATGTTACCAGACCACTCTAAAAACAGTCCCTGAATAGCCTCATAGCATAGCTATAAACATTGACTAACCAGGGTGCACTATGGTATAACACATATTCCATAATGGAAAAACCATGCATGTGGTTGGAGTTTATTACTCTATTATCCACCACTTCAGTGTGGCCACTATGGATATATAATTGTGATTTTCTCAGGCATTCCCCCTAAATGAAACCTCAAATGTTACATTGTGCCCCCCACGTAATTGTTACTACAATGGACCCTCCTATTGATCAGTAATGTGTTATCTATAAACTCGATAAAAATACACCAAAATCAACTCTTGTGTTGGGTAAAACAATTTAATAATCAAAATTAATATAGTATAAAAGTATCTAATCAAAAACTAAATCATAAACACCCTTGAATCCTTAAGGACATTGTATATTACCCTTTCACCCTCAACTAAGGATATCCAAACAGTTGGTCAATATTTCATTACCAAAGAACTCACTTCTTCTAATAAAGTAAATAAAAATCCTTCAGAGTGAATAATGGTTCATCACCATTAAATGGTATAAATAATGATACTCTATAAACAACCATAAAATATCATATTTAATTTGTAAAAAAAAGTAGGAGGTCGAGATACACTTGGTCGAATGAAGACCTTATATATTAGATAAAAATTATGAATATAACTCTATTTATGAATCTATTATTTCATATTATAATGGTATATATAATTTTAGAGCTCTATGTTGTATTTATATAAAAAATAAATCACACATAAAATGAGTATTTCTAAAATATAATTGTAAAAACAAGAGGAAAATCCTTAAAACCCATCAAAATCCCATTAATATGTACACAAATAATTCTATACATTAATATTTAATCTAATAAATAGCTGTCTCATGAAATTTGAAATCAATTTAATGATCTTACTCAGTAATAAACACAAAAACACAAAGACTATGTAAACAATATTACCCATTTACGATGTCAATAAATGATAGATTTCATGGAATAAAACTAATGTATTCCAAGAATTAAATCAAACAGTTTTATGTAAAACAATAAATATCAATTATTGTTTTATAGTACCCAATAATCAGTTCAAATTGCTAAAAAACATGCAAAATCATCTGGTATGTAACTGGTTTAGACAATACTATGATTAGAAGTTGCTTTTCCTGGTATATTCCCAATTCATAAACTAAGGAAGGTTTAATATTCGTTTATCAAACATCTATGATGGACAATGAGAAAAAAATGTAGAATATAGATGTATGGTATCTCAACTGATATTGGTTCATAATTTTCTAAGAAACTACATAACCTGAAATTATTCACATCATATACCTCCACATTGCTATAACTAAGGACTCCCACTACCTTCCCTACTGTCCTCCCAAGGTATGGATGATAAGGAATATCTCAATGATATTATCTATAATATTTGTTAGATGTTTATAGTCCAAAATCTGAAGATCCTATTTTTTATTAAGAATGATGGTATTGATACTGGTACAAAAACTATCATGACCCACCCCTTCCAACACATCTAACTACAAACTAGAAATTGAGAATGATTTATCATGTGAAATATCATTGTACACTACAATTATTTAAAAGAAAGACAAAAAATATTTATATGTAAATGAATAAGAACTACCAACTTTAGAGAAATTGATAAATAATGGATGAGGGAGACACATGATCAATTGGAACCTAAAATTACATATCAAACAAGACATTATATCTATTGGTTCACTCCTTGGAATTAATTGTGGACATAAATATAAAAGTAAATATTCCAATGAAAACTTCATATAATTAACATCATCATTCATCAACACATTGATATATGTCAAAAATATAATGGGATATCGAGACCATGGATCTCTATGTATATAGATTCCAAAAAAAATTCTAACTCTAAATTAAACATCTAGTAATAAAATAATTTAAGAAAACATATTTTCCATAAACCTCATTCCAAACTATCATATATATTATCTTCCTTTTTACATTATAATAAACTCATGTAAACATGATAATCTCATTGTTTATGATACTAAATCTTCCCAAATTGCAACTTGTTTTGCGTCAATGTAACCTAGTACTCAACTTAGACACTGACATTTATATACTACTACTATTAAGTCATAGTTATTAATATATTAACTGTTAATGTAATCCAACAATCCCTAAATTCGTGAATAAATATTCAAAAAATATAAATATCTTCCGAATATATTCAATTCTCTTAAACGTTATAAAACCCTATCAGTACATGTCACAAAAACAACTTATGATTAGTCAAAGATAGTATTTCACCACACTACTATGATCAACATGAGTTCATCATGAATAAATCATTTATATAACACACACAAATTCTTCAAATCAAAAAATATTTAATTCGATTATTGTCATTTTAATTTTTTTTAATTTTCCAAATAGATTACCCAATTTTATCTAAGGTACAATCTATAATGATTCATGTACCAATCCTAGGTATATATCAAGAAATACAAATATTTTTTTTCATTTATATTTTCTAAAATTATCATAGTCCTTGAATTGGATTATAGTGTTTCATATACATATTAGTTACTCTCCTTTTGTTACATCACATGATATTCTTCAATGAACTAATTTTATACCAAAGTAACTCAACTCTCAATGGATTCTAACTCTAAACACTATCCTGACACTTTTTAACAAATAAATAATTCCAATATATCTCAAAATTTCATATTATATCATATCTTGGTATTATAGTAATGATAGAAGTGTTCCCACAATATTACATCCAATATTTCATTATTTGGGTACTAAAACAAAGATTATAAAACATATAATTTTGAAGGAATCTTCCAATTTGTATCCTAATAAAATAATAACATAAACCAATTAACACAAAATCCATGAAGTGAAATGAAATCCACAAATCCATCAATAATATAATATGCATATAATTTTATATATAATAAATAACCATATATCCATGAAAACACCAAAAATGAAACAATGGATATGAATTTCACATTTACTCGACATCAAGATTGAGAAAGGTATAACTTGATCAAATAGAATTTCCTACAAATAAATAAAAATAACATTAATGAGATATGAAATTATTTAAAAATAAAATAATACAAAAAAAATATCTTAGTAGTAAAAAATCCTTATTATATTAAACTGTTATTACACCCAAAAAATATTCACTGAATATACACTTTCATACCTTTTTTAAATTCTAATACAGAATATCTAATTAAAATTGAATATTTTTTCATACAATTAATGAAAAATTATGAATGGGTAAAAATATAATGAAAAAAAACAAAAACTCTTACAAAAATTTATTTTAACTTATCTGTTTAATTTGTGTTTAAACAATGAAAATAAAACAACCATATCAAACATTTTATTATATTTATAAAATTGTACAATAAATAAATAGATGTGACATAAAATATTTCAAAATTACTGATGTATTTTTTTTAAAATTCCTTACGTATGATCATTTTGTACCGAAAAAATCATTTATATGATACAATCATAAATAATATATGTTAATACTTCAAATAATATAGGGACCTTAATTAAATCGGAATCATTATCATTTTTGACATTACTAACATAATATTTTTAATTTTTCCGTGAAAATTTTTAACATAATATTTAATTTAGTCAACCTCAACTATTTCTTTAATGAATATGTAATACACAGAAAACATTGAGATTTTGTTTTTTTATTTTTTTAGTTAATAAAACACATTTGTTCTATAAATGTCAATTCATTATTATTTATATTTTCACATCAATTATCCAAATCATTTATATAAAATTCAATTTCCATTATGTTCATACCAGAACCATGTTATAAAATTTAAAGATTGCCCTCCCTCTAAATATATCAATGTTTATGATTTATATAATATACAATCATGGTGTTGTTAAACCATGAACACATTTTATTCTAATTATATATCCATATATCTTTCTTATTTGGAAAATAGTGAATTAAAAAATTAATATGAAATTTTATATATGGATGATATTCATCTTTGATTTTGAAGACTTATAAATGTACCTTCTTTATCACTTCAAGTATCAATTATATTAATTTCATTCCATGGATCCCCTTTCCATCATAATTTAAATGTTCAAGGTGATATGTCAGTAAACTGATGTTCTATCTACTGAAAAATAGATTGTAAAAAACACTAACAGGTAAACATAAATAGATTTATTTAAAGTAGTTTATTTAGGTTAGTATGGATTATTAAAATATCCCTTCAATATAATTATATATATATATCCATTATGGATACATAAAATTTAGGTATACAAGCATGTAAATCTTTTTTTCATCTATATAATGATCCAATTGATGTAATATTATTTCAAAATACATGGAGGAAAATATATTTCCTGTTGAAAATTTCAGGATATTTTATAATTATCTAAATTTATCAATGAATTAAAATCAATCCAAATGATAAAAATTTGATTTGATGAAATATAACACCTTGGTAATAATCATTCATTAATTGGTGAGAAATAATATTTATAATGAAATATGTAAGATCAATTTCATCTAGACATCAAAAAAATTATATTTAATGATTTTAAATTTAAAATATTTAGTGACACACAATTTTTTGCATTTGAAAAATTAAAATGTGGAAATTATTATTGTGAAGAAACTAAAAAATTAAAATTTTCCTCATTTTACATAGTATATTTCAATTATTGGAATGTATATTAACCATAAATTTGGATTGGTGAAGAAAATAAAATTTATTCCCATTGATACTAAGAAAAATCATTCATTCAACCCATATTTAGTCATTCCATGAAGATATAGAAATTTTAAAATAAAACTGTCAATTATACTATTGTCCACATGCATGAAATCAAATTTATGTTTTATTTATTGATATATAGATGATATTTTTCACAAAAAAATATTGATGATCTCTTATGAATAATTCTATCAATACAAAATTTTCATGTCTATTTTAATGTGACATCAATGTTTTTCACCCTCTAAAAATAACTAATGGTGGGAAAATGTTTTTGATGTAATTGTGAAGACACTAACTCCAATAGCCATAAATCTAGGCCTAGTTTATCACATTTCCATTGAAAAAAGGGGGTAAAATACAAATGAAATTACCATTTTAGTTGTTCTGTAAAATCAAATACAAACGTAATATTAATTTAAAAAAGGGAAAGAAAATAAAACGAATATTAATAGAGAAAATTAGCATCCTTGAAATCATTCTATGAATTTTTATTCATATCCTATGGAATGGATAAAAGGGTGATATATAATACTAAGTAAGTGTTACATGCAGGGTAATATATAACGATCTATGAAACCATAAGTACAAAGGTGAGTTGAATAACTCAACACACATTACATTTAATCATTATAATAAGAATGAAATGCATCTAGATATATAATCAGAGTGAAAATATCATGGATGATAATATTATCTGAACTTATATTCGAGGTAATTAATTATTATTGACATAATGGTGTCAATCATCAAGATACCTAACCATCAAGTCTATTCACAAGACAGTTTAAAAATATTGGGTACAAACTCATCTGATTTGGCTAACTGATTTGTCTCATGAGACATTGACATGCATCATGGGTAATATATACCATAGAACCACTAGTATATACATGTGAAAATACTTCCTCATATTGAAAATATTTTATTTAATTATATAATAAATATTCATTATTATCAAATATCTTTACTGAGTAAAGATACTCATTTATTAATAAATCCCATGTTAGTCAAATAATATTCTACGTAAACACCATATGTAAAAATAGAATATGGTATATGAAATAATCATATCCATGATACAATAATATGGATATTTAATATAAATGGAATGCACAATAAAATATTATCACTTTAATGTTTTTGTCTCAAGGGTAATATTCACAAATAAAATTTAGATTGTACAATAACATTTACCATTGTGTAACTTTATCATCAAACCCCTGTTGATAAAACAATTAATATTTAGACATAAAAATTATAACTTATTTAGTATTCATGATAATACAAGTCAAAGGTGTTGTATATACACCCTAAAAAATAAATTAGTTCTGTAACATCCTAATATTGCAAAATGAATGGAAATTTAGACAAAGTCGCTTACCTCACGCTTCTGTTTGGTCAAACATATTTAATCATCATGTATAATAGTTTTAAACATGATATTAATTTATTCTATAACCATATTAAAATTTATAAAATCATATATGGTCCTCATATAACATTTTACCACCATTTTGTTAAAAACGTTTCATTATTTACATGGTTTTTCAGGTAAATTTCAATGTACTCTCATATGTGTTTTTCCATTAATGTTATAGTTATTGAAAAAATTATATAAATACATAATATAAATTATTATTTTATTGTTTTATAATATCAACTTGAGTAATAATATAAAATTTTAGAATCATTTTGGGATGTTGAATATAGAAAATGAATCGCATTCCTTCATGAAGATGGTTTGTCATATGTATGCACGAGCGATGATATCATTCCCTTAACGATTTAAAGGGTACGTCATTAGGAGACATATTTATCTTCTAGAATTTATATGATGTTATATATATCATATTTATTAATTAAATTTATACCTTCCATGTAATGTTTTAGGGAAAAAAGAATCTCATCTCTTTGTGAGGAGGTAGTCCCCCATACCCACGAGTGACTTTATCATTTTTTTAATAGAAATGGATAGTATGAAGGTATATTTGAAATTATAAGAAAAATATTTCAACAATAAAAAAAATACTATAAAAAATTTAATTTCATAACCATATCATACATTGAAATGATGTCATTGAAAATTTATTATATTGGTTCAAGAGGCGGTATTCTATAGTACACACAGTCAACAGTTTTGATACCAATTTTTTTGAAGTGGATATCAATATATGTTATGAATTTAAAATAATAAAACATAAATATATCTTATTTAACTATTTTATTATAAAATAATCTTTTAAAATTATTTAATTGATGTGGAACAGTGATAAAATAAAAATGCTCGTTTGGTAATGATACCTCTTCTTTTGAGAAGGTCTTATAGATTATGACCAAAACATCATTGTATGGATTTATGATCATAAAATGGATTTAGGATTCTATTATATGATTATTTATGTGATTTCTAAATGTATTGGTTTCACTAAATGGATTTGTAAGTGTGATGAGGGGAGGATAGGGTGTGGCCTTTATAGGGGGGAAGACCTAGATGGAATATTGAAAAAAGTATCAATTAGAACCATGTTTTTATCATATTATAAGCCATTAAAATGGGTCATTATAAACCCATAGATGTTATAAGGTCAAAATATGTCAATAAAATTGGTTCTAGACATGTTGGTATGTAATTTTAACAATTTTATAAATAGTTTAACCCTCGTTAATGAATTAATTATCGGAACTGTGATAATTATCATTTACTACTTTTTCTATTTATCAGGGTTCATAATTATTTTTATAATATTACATAATAAAAAACATTTTCCAAAAAAATATTCATTTATTCAAATTGAATTTATAAAAGTGGACGAATCCATTTTAAAATTATACTAACAAACATGATGAAAAATTATATTTTCGAAAAGAAAATCAACATAAGTATAGAAGGTTTTAATATCCTAATTCAATATGGTATTGACTAAAATAAAATAAATTTTATTGAATATAATATATTATTATAAATTTAATTTAAATAAAAATAATATAAATTATAATTTAAAATATTTTAAACCAAAAATAAGTTTTTTATAAAAAAGAATTATTTTTGAATATTCATTGAAATACAAAACATTTATGAAAAAAATACCAAAAAATAAATTTATGATTATTTTTTAATTCAAATATCCAAAATGGATTTCATTTTATCCAATATATTTTATACAAATGGTTAAAAAACTAATTTTAAATTATGAGTACCAAGCATGTGAAAATCGCCTTTTAGAAAAATATAGTTTCTCCAAAAACACTTATTTTTCCCTAATATAATTACAAATTCATGTCTAATAAATACATAACCAAAAATTTAAAAAATTTATTATTAATATTTATAAGAAAAATAATAATCGATGGATAATACTTGTCTTATTAAATAAATTTTTACCAATTTATTTTTCATTTAAAACAGTGTTGTGTGAATCACAAGATATTAATGGGATTATATTTAATTAAAATTGAATAAATCTTGTTGTATTGATGTGTTACATTCTCCCCTGTTAAATGTATTTCATCCTATAAATTATATGGATATTTCCTTCTAAATATATTAGGGAACTGATTCTTTATTACATCCTCAGGTTTCCATATTTCTTCCTCTATTTTTTTTGATTCCACCAATGTACCTTCACCAATTGGGTCATATTATTCCTACATACATGCTCTCTGGTATTGGGAAAATATATTTGTTCTTTATGTAATGATAGACCAGGTTTAATGTCTATTTCATTATCAGTTAGAAAATACCTTGGTCCAATAATTCACTTCTATAAAAGTGATATATGAAACCCACTATATTATTCTGTGAGACTTGGTGTAATTTCCATTTGGAAAGAAATATCTCAAATTCATGTAAGTACTTAAAAGGTTTAAATGATACTAGGGCTGAAATTTCACTTCTTATTGAACCTTAATACACTTTTCTATAAAGATATCTTCATGAAAATACTATTTCCCTATGTGAAATTAAAAATAATTCTCCAATTATCTGTTTAATTTTTTCTGAAATTTTGATACTTTATTATGTACCTAGATTGCATTTATCATTATTTTATTATGTTAATTTTTTTCCCTACATGTTTAATTTCACCAACATCATACAAAAAAGTTTGAGTATGAAATATCTTTTTATATAATTATACATATAGTGACATTTTTAACAAATAATTGAAACTATTATTATACAGAAACTCCCCCAAATGTAGATAAAAATCACACATACCTTTAATTTTAAGTGGGAATAACATCCAAATTAATTCCATTGTTTAATTATTCTTATTGTACTATCAATTATTTTGAGTAGGGAAGGAACTTCTAAAATGAATCTTGGTGTCAAGTTCCTTCTAAATACCCTCCCAAAATTTCAATGTAAAAAGGGGATCCCAATAAAAACGATCAAAAGAGGTTTTCCATGATGTTTTATAACATCTTTAATATTCAGCATTGTTAGGTACTGAATAGGTAAATATCCTATTATGGTGATAAATATTACATATTTGTTTATGTGATCAACGAAAGAAAATATTTCATCATAATTTCTAGGAGTCATTCGTAGTCTGATGGAAATATCCATAGTAGCTTTACCCCATTCCCAAATAAAAAAATTGGTTGCATGACTCGTGTATTATGGTATCTCAACACCTTAACTTGTTGATATATATTTAATCAAGACATAAATAAATCCCCCATCATGTTATCGTATAACATATGTTCCCCCAACACCATATGCATAATTGTACTAACATGGTGTTTTTATAAGTTGAAACTATGATAATCATCTAATAATTACCTTTGTAGATTAGGTATAGGTAAAAACATATTATATTTCCAAATTTCTAAAATTCAATTTCACATATGAATTTTGATAATTTCCCATCATTCTCATTATAAATTTTCATCAAAATGTTCTCATCACCATATTTAAAAGATTTTTTCTTTTTTAATAAATCTGGCTTCATAATCATGTGAAAAAGGATTAATTTTTTCCATACTTAATATTTTAAATTTATATCAATACATTATCTATGAACATATGATCCCTTTCCAACATTATATTGTTCAAAAATCTATGATATTTTCTAAATAATTCATCAACTAAAATATTTACATTCTAGAGGTTTTAGTGTATTATGACATCATAATACTTTAGTATCTCAATCCAATTCCTTTTTCTCATATTTATCTATTTCTATGAAAAGATATATATTAGTATTTAATGCTCTGGGTATAACTCATTAACTTTTCTATAGAAATAATTTCTCCTTATCATTAATGAAACAGCTATAGCTTCTTGCACCAGATCAATGGTTAGATAAATCTATTCAAGTGTATTAAATTACCTTAATTCAAATGTAAAAAAATATCATTATTCTTTATGAAACACCCAAGTAACTTCTTCGATTCATCTCTATAAGTCACAAACCCATCAATTCCATATATAAGATTCAAACTAATTTCATTGACCAATCTTATCTTCAATTCATCAAAAAATTCTTAACATTAATATTGCTATAAAACATCACCCCATTTTTTTATCCTTGGTTCATAAGTTTTCTAATCTGGAAAAATTATAAATAGATGGCTCATAGTAACCTTCCAAAGAAATGAATTTATATACCTCTTTTATGGATTATGTAGGCTATTATCTTACTTTAAATTCCATCACACAAAGAACTAAAATTCCATATGTTTAGAAAATATGAAAAATAAAATAATCATCGTGAAAAAGAATGAAAACTTACATAATTTAACATATAAATCCTTCCACCTAAGAGTATCAAGAATAATGTGTAAGTGATTCTCATGGACCTGATAGATTTTCATATACACCACGATATCATCAATGAATACGAAAAAATTGAGATATTCTTTGAAAAATATATATTTTAGGTCCATTATAATAGAGTATTTATTAGTTAGCCCAAATATAATTAATGTACAGTTATATATTCCACACATCTTTTATAAAATTGTATTTATAATTTCACTTATTTACTCACAATTTATGATACCAATAATGAAGCTCAATCTATGAATACTATTGGGATATGTGATGTTGATTGAATAATTCATCTATGATAGGAATATGATACTTTTTAATTATTTTAAAATAATAAATACTTATATAATAAATGATCAACCTCTTCAATATTATTTATTCGTAATGGAGAGAACATGAGAACTCTATCATGAAACACTAGGGTGAATAAAACACTTATACCAAATATCCTAAAGTTATTTATTCAACTCCACTAATTCCAAAGTGGACACTCTATATATAGTCATTGATAATAGTTTTCCATTATGGATTAAATTAATGAATATATAATCTTTACTATATAGTGGATGTTTTTGATTTTTTTATAAAATAAATCTATGTATTCTTCTACTATGTGTATATACTATATGTTAATATTACCTTCCAAATCCAATTTTTTTTCTATTATTACCTTTGAATTAAATTTACAATCGCTATATGCGGTGAATCTAGACATGTCTGATATGACATCATCTGTACATTAAATATAATAAATTCTACATCTTCACCATGAATCATAATTTCATTGTTCATGATTAATTATTTTCATAAATGTTTTAAATTGTATCCATAACCAATATTGTGTTGTATTCAACTATATACATGATAATTTGGTCATTGTATAAATCATTATATGTGTCATTATGGTGTATTCTTGACAGGACTTTATTTTAGTAAGACATCCGCTATATGTTTTGACGACATGTCCCTTCATACAGTGCTAGAGAAATATCTAATTTTCAATGAAAATATGAAATATATAAAAGGGTATGACGATACAAATTCCTAAAAATAAATGAAAAAATTTAAAAATATGACTTTAGTACCTACCACCACAACATTAGTTATATTCACCTTAGTTTTAGTGATCACATATGCCATTACATCTACCATTTCCCACTTTTGGGGTAGATTCCCTTGTCGCATGGGGCATGTTTTTGTTAGTGACCCACCTCCCTACTAATGTAAAAATATATTATAGTTTTTTATTTCTTCCCATAGTATTATTTTTCATTATTTTCCTTATCTAGAAACCTATAACAATGTCCCAAGAACCATAATCATTTCCTCAGATGATTATTTCCACAGTTCTCACGTGATTCAAATTTATTCGTTCTCTTATTATACATTGGTGGATTTTCCCCTTTGTGATAGTCGTCCTCTTATTTTTTTTATTTTAAGTCATCATATAGGATCATGATAATTACTTCTCTGTTATGGTGGAACATATAAATATTTCATCATATGATGATTTTTTATAATAGAATCTTATAGAGACTTGTCATATTCTCTTCAATTTAATGGTTAATATGCCACTCCATGCCACATATATAGTACATACAATAAATGGATAACCTTATTAAGATAGAATAATACTCATAAACAATATATTCATCCTTTTTCTTTATGTTGTGTAACTTTCTCTTGATTTATGTTGTTTTATCATGAGGTAAATATTTTTTGATGAATGTATATTCGGAAACATCCTATTCTATGTGTTTTATTTCCTCTTTCACCATAATATTCTAGATCAAATACTACCATTGATAAACATTCACGTAGAGAAAATAGAATTAAAATTCAAAATTATCCTTGTAATTACATCCTAATTACATGATTATATTATCTATTGACTTAGTCCATTACTCAAATCCCATTAGATTAGATGTCCCACTAAATATTTTATGTTTCTATTGTATGAGGTTATCCAAAATTCATTACATATATATTACTTTTCATATCAAATATAATGGTTGGTAATTATACTATGATTTATGAAGATAATATCCACTAGTAGATCCAAATTTGTGTGTAGTAAGGTCTATTTTCATTAACCATGTTATGATAGGGTCAATCCCAATGCTCCATTTTTAGAGTTATTACCACTAGGTATATAAGTTTCAAAACCACACACACTGGTATTATGATGAAATGGTTGTATTTGTATAAACAATAACAAAATATCTTAAAATAAATTATGAATTTCATATATACTAATACTCATGTTATACCATAGGGTTATTCTCCCAAATATATGTTTTACATAATTAAGATCTCGTGGTTTTTATTAGATGTCATTCGATTTCAAAAATAATAACATTGCTTCTAGTTACCCACATCCAGGGATTAAATTATTACTTTGGCATAGACAAAATGGTTCAAATACCAATGACCAATTGATTTATATGTTTTGAAAAAACTTCATTCATACATTATACCCATTTGTATTTGAATAAATTTAAAATAGAATAGTAGTGGAAAAAAATTTCAACCATAAACTCATTCCAAGAGTTCTTTTACAAATCCTGGTGAAAGGAAACAAATGGCGAGCACAAATGCCTAGTAAGGTAAAGATATTGTGTAAGTAATTAGTAATCAATAAAGGATAATTAATCATGAATGTTTAATAAATGAACAAATATTAAATTTAACCATCAACATTACTATAATAATATAGTAAATTGAAATCAATATGGAATGTCAAATAACAAAACAGAAATGTCATTTAATTAGGGAACAAATAATGAAATACATATTAAAATAACATCCTAGATAAAATAACCTAAATAATAGTAATAATTAAATTATAAATGTTGTAAATACTTTTTAATTATTTTTTGGATCTCAGTCGTTGTGAAAACTGTAGGAGAAATTACTTTCACAAGGTAGTTTAAAACTATTGGGTGAAAACCCATCGGATTGGCTAATTAATTTTCCTCATAAGACATGTTAATGATTTAGGGGAATATATATAACCAAGTCACATACATATATTAATTTCCAAATCATTCCTCAAATATCGAATAAATTATTTAATTCAAGAATTAATGTGAATTATCATTAAATACATATATTGAATAAGGATATAAATTTATCAATAATTCATTGGTTAATAAATTAACATTCAATGTAAAAATCATATGTAAAATTGATATATGTCCTATATAATAAGAATATACATTATAAAATAATTTTTATAACTAAAATAATCTTAATCTATAAGGAAAATGATTACAATAATCTGATTGTTTCAAGAGGGACATAGCAACCATAAAAGAATGTGAGATAATACAATAACATTGACAAAAATATAATTTTCATGTTAATCCAATTCAATAAAATAATAATATTTTAAGCTTAAAATACTATGAATTATTTTTTAATCTTGATATTACATTACAAATTATAACTATATATTCTATATAAAATAAATTAGGAGCATAACATTAAAATATAACTAATTGTAGTGAAATTGAGACGAAGTCTCTTACCTCACACTTATTTTTATTGGACATTCATTAAACTAATGTATAATGGTTTTAATCATGTATTTAATATATAATATTACCATATTCAGTTTTATAAAATCATATATTATCAATTTTATACATTTTTTGACATTTATACTAATAATAATAATTAATTTCATAGTTTTGGGTTTTAATTACCTTGTTTTCTTATACATGTTTTGTCATGGACTTTCATGATAGTGAACATCTTATTTAGTCTCATAGTCTATAGAATTATACTAACTATTTAAATATAATACTAGATAATTATATACATTTTTAGAATCATTCTTGATTATTGGACAAGGAAAATGAATCTCATAGGTTCATAGAAATAGTAGGTTGTTTGTATGTATGAGTGATAATATAATTTTTTAATGGGTGAAAAGATAATTATTTTGGTGAGAAATTAATGTTTTTTATTTGATATCATGTCACATATATCCAATATATTAGTTAAATATATTCTAATATCATTAAATGTAATGTGTATGTGTAAAATGAATGGCATCAATCCACGATTTGGTAATCAACCATACACATTATAGATGTAATTGTATTTTAAAAAGATTCTTATGTAAGAAGAAATTTGTGAAATTATAATTATATATGTTTAGTAATATCCTAAATATAATAGATATGTCTAATATCCATCATTATATCCATCCATGAAATGTGGTTATGGAAAATAAATAATATTAGTTCGCGATGAGGTATTCTGGCATATGAAATATTGACATTTTAATTTCTAATTTGATTGAGGTGGAGATTGTTATAGGTTATTTGATTAACATAATAAAATATAAATATTGTATGTGTAATTTTTATTATTAAATTTTTATAAAATAAAATTTGAAGATGTTCTGAGAAGAAATAAAATGGAATCTCACATTTAAGAATGTTACATCTTCATTAGGGGGCATCTTTTGGATTTCACTAAAATCCTTACTATGATGGATTTATGATAAAAAATTTCTACAATGTTACTAAGTGGTTAATTCTTTAATATTGTTATTTTTTTCTGAGAAAAATTACTTTGGATGTGTGAAGAGTTTTGGATAGTGGGTGGACCTATATAAGTGAGGGAGATGACAGATGAAAAATTTATTAATGGAATCAATCACACACATGTTTTTATTGCATAAAAAGCCTTTAGTAACGGTTATAATAATTAAAATAAATTATATACGGTCTATATAGGGAATTCAATACGTTTTGGTGGTGTTGGTGGGCTATTTTAACCCATGTATCCTTAGTCTAGACCCTTGGTAAATAAGGTTTTACGTTAATACGGAAAATTAATTATTTTGGATTCTACTATTTATAATGGTAAATTTTAAAGTTAATATTGTTATATAATAAAAAATAATATCATTGAAAACATGGAATACATTTTCTATATTCAACTCACTTTAGTAGTAGAATCCAATTTAAATGTATACCCACAGATACGATGAAAAGTGGGAATTGAATGAGAATATTATCATAACAATAAGAAAAAATAAATATCAGAATTCAATATAAGAAATATTTAAATAGACTAAATTATATTACCTATTACATAATTGACCCAAATTTTCCTTGAAAACATTATATAATATAATTTATATTTCTAAATATTTAAATGATAAGGAATAATAATTATTACTTTTCAGTATTTATCTAAAAATGATAATTTTATGAAAAATAAAAAGTAAACAAAAGTTAATTTTTATATTTTGATATAAAAAATGAATTTATTCATAGAAAATAATTTTCCAAAAAATATTAATAATCATTTTTAGCTTATGTGTGCAAAGAGAGACTATACTTTTAAAAAATATTTTTCAGAAAGCGTTTGTTTTGTTTAAATGATTCCTAATTTATATCTAATTAATTGGTATCTATATTTTGGTTAAGATTTAGATAGTATTATTAATTCCCTATAACATAACTAATAGTTTATAATTATCATGTTTAAATAATATTTTAATGGTGTTCATTTTTTTAACCTACTTTTCTGTTCATCATACAATATCGAAGAGGTTGAATTTAATTAAATGGAAATTAATAATAATATATCAGGGTGTTGCATTATTCCATCAAAAATCTATTCATGCGTGAACTTTTATTGATATTACCTTTCAAACATATGAGGATATTTTTCATTTATAGCATACTCTGGTTCCCATAATGATTCATCTATTTTGTGATTTCTCCAATGAACCTAAAGTAATTGAGTCATCAGATTCCACAATAATTTCTCTCAAGCATCAAATATATATATAGATTATTCATATTAATATTTTTCCAATTCCAATTTAACATCATTAAAGGTGAACACATAAATTTTGTATGGAAGGTACTTCATTAATTATAATATATGAAACATATAGTTTCCTTTTGAGGGACACAATTTCATTTCCAAATGGTATGAAATAGATCCAATTATTTGAAGGACTTATAATAGTATTATGTACCTTGTACTAAGATTTCCCTTCATATCAAGCCATATAAATCAATTCTATGGTGATAGTTTCAATAAATCATGACATCCAACTTTGAATTAAATTTTTTTCGTATAATTATCAATAAAAGTATTTTACTAACATTTTGATGCATTTATGTGATCCAAAATATACATTACCTTTATTCTTGTCTCTTGCAAATATTCTGGTCATACAAGTTTGCATTAAAAAAATATCATCAAAAGAAAATATTTACTATGACATCATTATCCACATAATTATTCTTATGGTTCCATCTGAATACATTGATAGAATCTATTTTTATATGAATCTCTACCAAATGAGATTAATAATCCTATAATCCTTGAAATTCAAGTGATCATGACCTCAACATGTATTCCATTATTTGAATAGTATATTTGTACTTTCCATTAGTATATGTAATGTAGATAATTATTGTATTAATCTTATTGTCAAGAGCCTAATGAAGACTCTTCATGAATTTCTTGTTAAAAGGGGATTGTGATCAAGCATGATCCAAACAGTGTCACCATGAAGTCAAAAAACCAGATTTATATAGATCATTAGGAAGTGATCAATAGTTTATGATACTCTTATAAGCAGTAAGTGTGAATATTATGTTATCAAAACAATGATAATCAATATTTGATCTTTTATTCAAGGAGTGTTTGATAGGATTAGGATAACGTCAATAGTAATTTCATCCCATTTCTACATATGAATAGTAACAAGTAGTATGGATCCTCTATCATGTTTTCTCACAACTATCACTTATTATCATACTAAACATAAGTACATATTGTCATCAATTTCATGCTTCGTGGAATTCCACAAAATGTGTTTCATCAAATCCATAAACACGATTATGTTTCCAAATTGAATATAGTAGTTCAAATCTTGAGAATCACCCACTAATTAAAATTATACATCACGAATAAATAAAACACTTAATATATTTTAAAATTTTAGAACACTATCTTGATAATAAAATTATGGTAATTTCCCAACATTCATATGGTTATATTATTCTTAAATTTATCAAAAGATTGATAATTTTTTATCATTTCTAATAAATATATATTTTCAATAAAATGAAAAATTATTGTTGAATATCCTTCATAAATAATTATCTTATCTTTATTTATAAGATAATTTATCATAATATCAATTTTATTTCATTGTTGGGACAGATGTCCATGGTATTTCAATCTCAATGTATAAAATTTCCTATTTTGTTTCTATATGTTGTTGTGTATCTAGAAATTATATTCCAAAATTATCTGGATCTATAACCTTTTCTAATATAGATCTATTTATTGGAAAATATATACATTATTATTTATTAATCCATGTATATCTCAAATCATACACCATATAGAAAATCAATATTTATCAATAAACAAAAAAATTATATCATCCATCAAAAGATCAGGAAATGGATTTTTCTATTCATGATTATTCTATTCCCTTAAATTTATATTCATTAAATTTATAATTTTTATTCATTACTCACCCATTTACATTCTTTGATGAATCGCTCTATCTCATAATACCATAATTTCAAGATGGTAGAGTCAGGGTAAAATCATTGACTGGTCACTTCTTCAATTTAAAAATAAATTCATCACATTCATTTTTTCAAACAAACACAACCCCTTTTTCTGTAATCTTGAATAATGAAAAATACAATTGTGAAAAAAATATGAATGACTCTGCAACACTATCCATCAAAAGAAGTTAATGTACATACATCTATTTTGTTCATTTCTATATCCCATTCTCAAAATACATATGACTTCAAATAATCAACAAAGTTTTCATCCTTGGATACAAAATGTCCATTAAAGGAAATATCTTAATGAAAAGAACACACTTACAAATCTTCCCTCATAATTCCTTCCTCTTAGGAGTCATAATATTGATCTATAATGACTGTTATGGATTTTTTATATTTTATAGTAAACTAAAATACTATTTTTAATATCATAAGAAATCATCAATAGATTCCACCAATACTCTGTTTATCAGATCTATAAAAAAGAGGGTGAATTCATCACTCCAAATGGAATTACAATAAACTCATAATTTACATACCATTTTTAAAAACATATATCTACAATGACCTCCATCATTAATCAAAATTTTTGATACCCTAAATGATTATCGATCGTTGAAAAAAATTTAGGCTCCTTGAAGTGGAGCAAGTAAGTCATTTATAATGGCTAGATGACTCTTTTAATTTTTTAATGTATTATTGATTTCCCAATAATAAATGAAACAACTAATGGATCCATCCTTCTTGTTAATAAATATAATAGGGGATCCTTACGGTGAAACACTAGAGTGGGAATAATTCCTTTCACACAACTCCTATAATTCTACAATGACTATGCTTTTGGGAGCCTTTGATATTGGTTTGATACAGGTATTAAATCAATAGAAAACTCAACATCATGATCTAGTTATACATATGTATTTCTTTAGGAAATACATCAATGTATTTACATATAGTATTGATATATTATATTTTATTATTACCTTATCCATATCTAGATTATGTATGATTTCCATCCCCTAAACTAGCTTACTAAATACCTATAGGGGTGGATCTAGATATATATATCAAATAATGATAAACCTACGCTAAATATAATTAATAATACATCATCATCATCAATCATAATTTCATTTTACTTGTAATAATTTTTTGCATCATATTTTTATTTCAACTCCATACCATGGATTATAAATTATTCAATCATAGGTATGATAATAAGGTCAGAAAATAAAGATGTTTTTTATTCATGATGCGGGATTGATGAGACATCCATTATAGCCAGACATCAACATATATTTTTGACTAAAAACACCCGTCCAAATGTGATAGGGAAATAAGTTGTTTTCCTAAAAAAACATGGGTGATATATATCCATGATGTGGTCATGAATGTGACTCCCCGAAATTCAAAAGAACAACTTTGTATTCAATATATTTTATGACACACATCACCAATCACGTAAGGGAATATAATATCCGAAGACTATTATATTTATTTATTATTTTAAATAAATTCATTATATGATATATCTTGAAATTCATGCAACACTGAGTTATGTTATGTAGCACACAGTAGTGACCATCCCCGATATATTCCATTACACGCAAGAATGAGTTTCACAAAACAATGATATAGTATTAAAATATTATTATTTAATATAATATGATATAACGGTGAATTTATGTTAGAAATTATAAATATTATTAACAAAAAAATGAAAATTTAATTTTATATAATTATAAAATTATTTCATTGTATTCCAATTCGTGAGAAACAAAAATAAGAACCAATTGGTTATAAAAATAAGTATTATTATTTTTATTATTCCAAATGAGTTTAATCTTACTGGACATATTTAATTACAATTATTGAGTGTATTTAATGAAATTTTTTTATATATTTAATCATATTTTATTTACATTCATCAAGTAAATTTTATAGGCATAAGATCATAACAAACACAATTTTAAAAATAAAACCAATAATTATACAAAAAAAATTAATACATTTTAATGGAGAACCCATTTTATATATGAATGTTTAATCATTAAATGATTTAATTAGTACAAAATACATCATAATTTAAATATACACATCAAAATTAGGTTTTAGTGATTTTGTGATATTTTTAGAAACATAAGTTTTTCAATGAATACTTAAAAATAATGAATTTTATTTCAAAACTGCTTCTTCATCTAATTTATTTTTTAATATTATATTATATTTTAAATTGACTTTATGGTTTAATTTCATAAATTTTTTTCAATTAATTAAATTTAATTCATTATATTCAATTTCACATTGCTGTTAATTATAAAAACATTGCAATATTTCAGGTTTTTTTTCTTTAAAACCTTGTATTGTCATCCTACCAGTGATATTAAATTTAAATAAATTTATTCCAATTATGTGATTAGAAATTTTTAAAAAATAATTCCATATTTTGAATAATCATAATTTATTAAGTCTAACATGATATTTTTTTACCTAAAATATTGGTAAATGTGATTTAAATGAATTACAATGATAAAGGATAAATTAAGAACAATTAGGTACTAAACAATAACTGTAAGGCCACAAACGACCTATAAACCTATCAAATATGTATTATATTGACACATATTTACTATATCATCTCTTGGATCTATGTTGGTCCATTTTTTGAACCAACATCAAAATAAAAAATGTTCATGGAATTCCTTTGCCATGATATTATATGAGTGTCACTCTTCTTCCACTATAAAAGGCCTCCTCTCCTCCAACATTTACACACCTCTCATGACACTTAGGTTTGATATATATCTACCAAAATAGTTTCTAAATCTCCATCACCTAATCCAATAGGCCTTTATTTTTTATGTACTCTTCCATTGAATAAATTGTTTCAAACCGAGTGGAGTTACCTTAATAAGTGGTAACAAACATACTCAAGATTTTTAGTATTATTTTAATTCACCAATAAATTAAATAATATTATTTCATGATTTTAAAACAAATAAATTAACATAGATATACTATTATATTTTTATAAAAAAATTTATACCAACACATACACATACAACCATTTAATGTGTAATGAACATACAATTTCGGTCTATGCCGAACTACTACCTCACAGAAGTTTGATTATTTATTGTTTCTTTCACCGACTAACATGGTTGATATAATGAAGGAAAATAAATTTATATTAGTTATATATAATAATAATTATGTCTTTAGGATTATTTAATTCATTCCCAACATACTCTCTTATGATTTCTATTTTGTTTAAATATGATATCATTGTTTGTGGAAGTGTGGACTACCACCCCCTCAAAGTAATGTTATTCATTCACACTATACATGGATCATCTAATGGATGATTTAATTAGAAACATGTGACATAAAAATAAAATATATAATAATACTAACATAATTACAGTTTTGTGAATATAACATTTTTCAATTTCTTATTAACCCTTTTACACACTAAAAAGTGATAACGTCATTCGGGGATGTGTGGACTACCACCTCCTTAACACAATGGGATTCATTTTACATAAAAAGAATTATTTATTTAAGTATATATGGTTAAATAAAATATATCTTATGATATAATTATTATTATTTAATGAATAATTTTACTTAAATTATTTCCATAAGGATCATTGGAATGTGAGTATGTTACACATCCCTACGTAAGGCCAACCATATCTATTATTATAAACTGTTTCATTATTAAATCATATTAAATGATTTATTTTAAAAGTATAATTGATATATAAATATAAAAACTATTTCATGATTAGTATTATTTAGATGTTATAGAATTTCCCCATTGACCGTAGATGACATACCAATGTTGTTTTTAACATATAAACCAAATTTCCACCAAAAACATGATATGAACCTAATTTATTTTGTAGTTATATAAAACATTTTCATAAGTGAAATAAAAGTAATGATAAACATGAAAATGGTTCTCATGATATTAGAAATTTAATAAAATTCTCTTATTAATGAAATTAATGGATGATCACATGAATGTATATGTCAGGTACGAGATTTGTTCTCAATTTACATTCCCTAAAAACGTATTTGTTATTATGCACCTAGTTTTTGTTTAATGTTGAATATAATTAACTTTTACATGATATATAACTATTCTCATTAATTTCATGAAATTATAAAATTCGTTTAATTTTTTTCTTTCACGGGGAATATGATTTAAAAATTTTCAATGTTTTGTTAGAAACATTGGAATGTATAATTATTATTCTCCTCAAAAATTTATTAATTATTATCATTGTAATTTAACTCCATTTATTTATTATTAACTACATATTGAAACAATCACTATATTTATTTCACATAATTTTTAAATAAGGTTTAAAAACTGAAACATTGTCATATAATATCATGATCCATTCGTTCTTCATGATATTTGAGTTTCAATTTGAATTATTCTATCTAAGGCGTTTGATATAAAAATTACCATGTGGAAAAAAGATTTTATAAACCAATTTATTTTCATTAGGTGATATTACTTCCACTTTTTCGTTAATATCATTTGGTTTTTTTATAAAAACATTGACTATGTATTAATTTGTTTTCTCTTTTATATCTGGATTTACATTTGATAAACATTACTTACTCATGGAATGATTCTCACCACCACATTATAATCTTTTCAAGGGTCTCATTTACAATCCCATTTTGTAAGGGCTTGTTTACACATAAATTTACAAAAGACTATATAATATGATTCTTTTCTAATAAATTGTTTAATTTTTTTCTTCTCTAATTATTCATGATGTTTTCTGAGTGTTAGTACCATTCTTTCTACTCATTAATACTAAAAATGATTTAGAAAATGTTTTACATAAAAAATGAAATTATTTATCTCTTTAGTTAGAGAATTTTTTTTTCTTAAAACCATGTTTAGTTAAAATGTTTTCAAAAATTATTTAAAAATGACTTAGTGAATACATTTTTAATTTTTTTGTATTTTACCATGGTTTTCAATGAATCTTTTTATCACTTTTTCAATAAAGAATTTATCTTATATTTAACCTTGTAAAAGGAATGTACTTTTTATCTAATATGAATTGTATGGATTTACCCACAATCCGTTGAATTAGTACTCCATTTCATGTTTAAAGAGTTACTATTTAAATAAAAGACTTTCAAATGTGATAATCAAGGAACAGTTTTTTCAAATGTTTTTTCATAATAAAAGGACATTTTCCCAATAATTTCATTGAAAGATAATTTAATATAAATTCAATTCAACAAAATCACCACCCCTTATTTTTACTTCATCGTGTATACGATGTTTGGATACCATCCTAAAGCTTCCTCTACATGGGTTTGTATTTAATTTTCAATGGATAACATTGAAATTCACATCTTTTATTCATTTTTTTCTCTATTAAATATTCATTCTTTAGTGATTGTAGATCATTTATTTTCCCCAAAAATTAACCATTTTATTTATCATTAAATTTACTATTTCACAAAATATACAATTCATTAAATATTTTTTCTACTTTGACATTGTTTTTTTATTTGATGAAATATTTATAAATATTTATTTTTCTTTTAATATGGATATTTGAGAAGGAATATTTTTTATTAATTAAATCAATTAATCTATATGAAGATAGTTTTGGACATAAAATGATTGGTGGATCCTGGACATTATATATCCTCATGATGCATTCATACTTCCTCAAGAGAAAAATAAATTTCCTGAATAAAACTGGATTTGATATATATTTGTAAACTGTCTGGGTGATTGATCTTGATATTACAGGTTTTCATGTCCATGATACATGACATCCAATAAATAATAAAACACATAATTTTGATTCATTATTTTTTATTAGTTTTATTTTCAAATGAAAATATCCATGGATGTATTTCATTATGAGTCTATTTATTAAATGACATTTTTTTCTTTTACATACCATAAAATATTTATTTTTCCTTATAAATTTATTTTATAGGAATGTGTTTCAAGTTGTTACATTGAATATTGGTTTTTTCACTTCCCACATTGTTTATAAATTATATGACATGTGATTTTAGTAATTTACCATGTCATAATTTTTATTCTCGTCGATTAATTATTTCTTCTACAATACATTACCCTTACAGACCTATTGAGGTCAACCTTGTAATTTTTTTTCCATAAGATTCCAAGATGAAACCTAATTATGATATTAAAGTATAGGCTAGGTGGGATAGAGTTATTCTATAATTTATTTACAAATAATGAAATAAAATTACTGTAATTAGTGTATTATTTTGTAATAATAGACACATTTATGTATTTGGTTTACTAAGAATACTAAACACATCGGCCATTTGGGTCTTGATTCTCTGTAATCATGCTAATATAATCGATAGAAGACGCCCGCTTGAGGATTTTTGGGCAGGTTTTCTATAGATGGTATCAAATAAAGGTTTAGTAGAATCCTTCGAATCTATATATAATAAAAAATATTTTATAGAATAAAACCCAAAGGTTGAAATTGAGGACATGTATATATGAAAATCATATAATTTTGATAAGATATAGATTATGTGGTTATTCCAAGTAATGCACCCCTTTAGAGATATTTAATGTGGATGCAGATTTGGAAGAGATGTATATTTGAGTCATACCTATAACATGGTGTTCAGAGCCCTAAATATGTTCACAGGGAGCATAATAATAGGTCTTACATGACACCTTTCTTTACACTCTCATGGGATATGTTTATAATAACTCACATTTTCATTAAAACCCATTATTAAGGATTTTAACAGATAATGAAAATGAATATCCTAGGTTAAACCTAGGGTGTTTTATATTGATAATTAAGTGTCCTTATTTAGAAATCAAAAAAAATTAAATTATGGATAAAGCCTAATCCAAATAAGTACCTCTGTTAAAAAAAATAGATGAAGTATTTGTGTATTAGGTATATATTGAAAACCTTACTTCAAAGGATATTTACAAATTAACCTTCCTTAAAGGATGTCCATTAGATTTTTTGGGAAATTATATTAATTTTTTTAGAAATTTTATCATATAAGATGTGGACAACCAATCATATCTGGAATGGTGGTAGGTCTTGAACCCGTTAATGAAGGGCGATAAGGGTTTCCCGCTAACCCTTGAACTAAATACTGTCCAGGTTAATTCATCATTGTTTTATGTCAAAAATTATGATGAAGAAATGATATTGATGAACTACTAGTTTCAATTTTGTGTATCATATATTAATATATTAACAATGTTGATTTCTAAAGATTATTAAAGAAAAATATTTAGACTCATCAGTATTTTATGTGCCTTAAGATCCTTAATAAATTTAATTTAATTCATATGGCCTAAATATTAATTTTTGGATAAATTAGAAAACCAGTAGATGGGAAACCAAATGAATAAATTGTGTATATATAAATATATCATGTATGTAAATATCCTTATATCCTTAGGCTATAAATTAATTCCCCATCATATATTAAAATAACATTGAAATAAAATGGGTTTATAATACCATAAGTTTCGTAGCACTAATGGTATTCTAAATCATCACAATGTTTTTGGATTTTTAGCCCTCATCATTACATTTATCATTCTCTTATTAGTGATTTATTACATCAATAACTCTCTATAAATATTAATTATTTTTTCTCAAATTATGTATCTCTGATTTCCACTATTGTTCTCTGACATAGTGACCCTATTTCAAGCTATTCCATGTCACCTTTGTACTTCACATTCTATCTTTTTTAGATAACGTTTTATGAATCCTTCACATTATGTGGTATTTTAAGGTAGGAAATATCAAACCATGATCAAGTTAAAATTTCATAAAGAACATATTCATGATATTATCGTGATGAGCCCATAAGGGGATAGTGGCACTAGGGATTCCCCCCATTGCTGCCTCCTCTCCCCCATGATGGATTTGCTACTTTTCTTCTGGATCTCTACCCAAAAAGTTTGTTGCTCTTCCCTCCGCAATGATGATTTCGTGCTCTGGGATTCTGTGGTGTTGTCGGATCCACGAGCGTAAGTCCGGTTTGCGTCAAAGAGCTTTGTTCACCGGCATACACCATTGGAGCATTTGGGGGTTCGAGATGGGGCAGATTCATTCTGTGGTCATATTTTTCCACATTTGAGGGTTGTTATCATGCTCTGCGGTGGATTGAGTGATTTTAGTGTTTATGGTGGTCTTCTCTGGTGGGACTGTTCGTGGCGATGAGATCTGGTGTTGGGTCGGATTGTTTTGCACAGTATCCTGCTTCTGGTGGCTGGCGTTCGAGAGGCGAGTGGTTATGTTTCCTGGATCTGGGATTTTCATTTGGTTTCATATGATTTATTCAATGAATTTCTTGGTTGTGGTTCGGGTATGATCTACTTGCTATGATAATTTTATGGTATGGGATCTGCTGGTCCATTCTGTGATGGTGTCTGCTGAATCTGTTGTTGGGTGTTGAGTTTCTGGATTGACATTTGTTGATGGCAGCATATTTTTTGGGGTTATTTTTGATTTCATGACATTGATTTCTATGGAAGGGTGCTTGTGATGGTTTTTTTAATTTGATTTTTCTTTTGGCCTTGGTGTTCTACGGCAAGAGAGATCTTGAGTTTTGGTCTGTTGGGGTTTTTTCTGTGTATTCATGTCATGTTGTGTTGAAGTCATGTATGGTTTCTCACTTTTTCCAGAAAAGTGTTTGAATAATAAAAAATTTAATTTTTAGTCAGTCATAAAGAATATGTAATTATTGTGGGGAGAATGTAACATCCTGAAATAATAAATTATAACATTGTATTAGATTGCATGTGTGAAACACATCACCAAGCATGTAAGGGAATATTATATCAAGAGACTATAATATATATTTTTTATTTTATATAAATTAAATACATGATATATATTTTAATGTATGAGACAATGTGTTATCTTACATCTCATGAAAGAGAGACCTCCTTGATAACTTCAGTTACACGAACAGCTGAGTTTTCCCAATCAACGATATATTATTAAAATATTATTATTTAATATAATATTTTATAATTTATCTATTAGAATAGTGGTTATAAGTAGTGTTAACTAAATTATGAAAAAATATGTATATATGAATATAAAATTATTATATTTATTACCAATTGATGAAAAATGGAAATATGAACAAAATAGTTATAAAAAAAATATAATTATTTTTGTGCTTCAAAAAGAGTTTTATCTTAATATCCATAATTATTGACAATAATAGATTAAATTTAAAACAATATATATGTTATATATTAAATCAATTATTTTTTTATTCATCATTTAGGTTCGATATGTAATGGATTAGAATTAAATCAATTTCACACATAATAATCGATGTTTATATAAAGGAAAAATGGCAACATTTTAATAGAGAACCAATTTTAAATCTGAATATTTGAACATTAAATGATTAAATTTTAAAAAATAAACATCTTTTTTAAAATATAAATAGAAAAATTAGGTTAGGATGATTTTTTTATATTTTATAGAAACATACTGTATTTAATGAATTGTTTGAAAGAATAATTTTTTGATCAAAAATATTTTTCATATAATATATTTATAAGGATAAATAAATATTAAAATTTATTTTATAGTTTAATTAGATAAATTTGTATCAATTTATTCCATTATGATCATTGTAATAAATTTCTCTTTATAATTGACTGTAAAAACATAAAAATAATTCGAATGTTTTTACATTAAAAACAGGCATTCTCATCTAGCCTATGGGATTAAATTAAAATCCATTTCCCCTACTTCTATGATTTCAATTTGAAAAAACTAAATTTATATTTTCAATAATAATAATTTATAATTTATAATAATTTAATTTTTTGACAAAATATAATATTTTAAGTGATTGAAATTAATTACAATAACTAAGGTGAAATTAATATTAATATGGGACTACACCATAACCATAAGGCCCAAAATGAACTATGAACTTAACCTCTAGAAAATTGATGAATGTATTTGGAAAATATAATATCTTTTATTAAAATTGTTCTATTATTAGTGAAAAATGAAACATAAAAAACATGTGTGGAAGTAATTTCTCAAAAATATTACTCGAGTGCCACTCCACCATTATAAAAATAATTCCTCTCCTTCCACTTCCTCACACCTATAAATACATGTTTTCATAACAAATATCTCCCAAAATAGTTCCTAAAAATACAACCACTCATCCTAGAATAATTAACAATGACAAAATAAAATCCATATAATCCTTGGACCAGACCAAAATAAGTTACCCAAACAAGAGGTAACAAACTTCCTTATTCCTTTTGGATAATTTAAATTGTTCGGTTCCTAAAATATTAATGTTCAATTATTTTATAAATTTTCAGATATCATAAATATAAAAGGTTGTTTTTATTATATGGGATAGAACAACACTCACACACACCGCATCTATTTAATTGTCAATGAACATAATATTTCTATCTACAGTGATCTACATCCACAAAAAATGATGATTGTTTATTTTTCCTTTACCACATCTCATCGTGGCCATTATGATTTAAAATATTAATATATATGTTGTACGGGATATTTATTATGTCTTAAAAATTATTTTACAATATTCCATCACACTCACATATACATTACAATTTTTATATATATGATAACATCAATTGTTGAATTGTAGACTACCACCCCCTAAAAGTGATGTGATTCATTCACACTATACATGGATCATAAGATGATGATTTCAATAAAAAAATATGTGGAATAAACTACTGATATATTATACTCATGAGGTAATAACCTTTATAGAAATATAATATATATTATTTTTATTATTATCCTTTCACAAACTTAAATAGGGATTACATAGTTCCTGTATATGTGGACTACCGCCTCCCCAAAATGATGGGATTCCTTTTAATTTAAAATATTTATATATAATACAATATTTTATTAAATAATATTTTATTTATTATATAATGGTAATAATATAAATATTTTAGTTTATTACATTGTTTCCATAATAATCATTGAAAAATAAGAACGTTACAATTACATTTGTATGACCTGCTATGTCCAAGATTGTAACGATGATTCAATTTTGATAAAAATTATAAATGATTTATTTTAAAATGTATAATTGTTATATAAATATAATAATTATTTAAAGATTATTATTTTGTATATGTTATATAATGACCTCTTTGATAATACTGGACCTACCAATGTTCTTTTGGACACATAAACCAAATTTTTTCAAAACACACAATGGAAATGTATTTGATTACGTAGTTGTATATAACATGGTAATAAGTGAATGAAATATACTGATAAACATGAAAAAGTTATCAATAATTTATTTAATTGAAATTAGTTCATTATAATGGATGTTAAAGTATTATCTCCCAAAATTGAACAAAATATAAGGTAATTCGCCGCAATTTACATTCTATTTTGACATATTTTTAGTTACGAAACTAGTTAATTTTATATGGTGTATACTCTAAACTTTTACATGACATATCATGAAACTGCTTAATCTCATGATATTATAACATTAATTTAATTTTATTCCATCATGAGGCTTATGATTTAAACTATTTCAATGTGGTATGGGACACATGGGAATGTTTAATTTTCATTATCTTCATGAACATTTTCAAATATTATATTTGTAATATCAGTCCCTTTTATTATTTTTAGCTTCCAATTGAATCAACCACTTAGTTTTTTATGAATGTAACTTCTTATATATGGTTCAAAAACTACCCATTCTTCAAATAATTTCATAATCCATTAATTATTCAGGTTATTTTGAGATTCAATTTGAATTATTTCATTTTAGGGGCTTGAGTTTATAGATAAAAGTGGAAAAGTTAGTTCACAACCCAATATTCTATCATTAGGTTATATTAAATCCTTATTATCCGTAATATTCTAGGATTATGAGTATAATTGCTCTGAATATATATTGATGTATTTCCTATTCAATATGTGTATATATAGGTGATTTACATAATCTACTAATTAATTGATTCTCACTATAACATTTTAATATTTTCAAGGGTTTACATTATAATCTCATTTGGTTCAAGAGTGTTTATACAAAAATTTTCATCAGTGAGAAAAATTTGATCATTATCTAATAATCCCAATAATTTTCTTCTCCTCTGATTATTCAGGACCATTTAATTGTTTTAGTACCATTTTTTTGAATCATTGGTACTCATAATGTTTTACTAAAAAAAATTAACCATACATTATTTCTCACTATACTCGATGAACCTATTTTCTATTAAAACCATGTTTTATTAAAATGTATTGAAAATATATTTTAAAATGAGAAGGTATTGAAATTTTTACCAATTTTCTCTTTTACCATTGTTTCAAATGGAACATCTTATCATTTTCTAAACAATGATATTTTCTATCCATTAATTGTACCAATAGAATGTTATTTTTACCTCATATGGCTTGTACATATTTACCCTCTATTATTTCAGTAATGAATCCATTCTACTTTAAATAATTTATTAATTATAATATTTTAAAATTTAATTTTCAATGAATTTTTTTAAAAATGTAGTTCATAATAAATGTATTTTTTTCTTCAATAATTTTTAGTGAAGATAGTTTTGTCGTATTTTTTTCATCGATGATAAAAACCCTTCAATTTTACTCTATTTTGGGATATTTTTTGTTAATATCATCATATTTATTCCACTTCATGTTTTTTGATTTATTTTCATTAGGATATTATTCAAATTAACTTCCTTGATTCATTTTTCAGTTTACATGAAATATTTAATCTCATATTACCATGGAACATTGAATTTCACTTAAATTATCCATTTCATTTATAATATAAATTACTATTTCTTAAACCATATAACACATAAATATGGTGTCTACATTGACATTACATGATTATTTTTGAAATACTAGAAAATTCATACTCTATATTCAATACAGATAGTTGATATGGAACATTATTTATTAATTAAATCATTTATTCAATATGAAGATTGATTTGGACGTGCAACGATGGGTGGAGCCCAAACATTATATAGATCTTAAATTCATCAATGGGTTCTCATGATACATATAAAATTTCTAAATTAAATGGTTTCTATCTATATTTTTTTATTTTTCTGGAGGTTGGATCTTGACAGTTGGTGTTTTCACATGCCTGAGGCATATATCCCATAATTATGCACTTCCTTCATTTTGATTCATTATTTATTATGAATGATATTTTCAAATAGAAAAATCTATGGTTTCCTTTCATTAACAATATATTGATTAAATGGAATTTTATTTAGTTTCTTAGTTTTCCATATTCATTTTTCATTATCTAGTAATATGAATGGAATGTGTTTCTAGTTATTACCTTTCTATATTGATTATTCACTTACCTCTTAGTTCATTGATTATAAGGTATGTGAGTTTCATTATTTTCCATTCCATAACTATTACACTAAATGATTAATTTTATCTTATCCTATAATTTATCCTTACTAGGCATTTGAGCTCCTCCTTAATAAGTTACATTCCATATTAATCAAGAAGAAAACAAATAATGATATAAAAGGATATTCATGATGGAATACAGTTATCCTATATGTTATTTAGAAAGAATAACAAAATAATATTTAAATTAGTGTATTATATAATAATTAAAGACTTTTGTTTGTATCTGGTTTACCAAGGCTACTAAACTATTCATCCCTTTAAGGATTGATTCTATGTAATCAAGCCAATTTAATCGATATAAGACACTTATTACGGGATTATGGGGTCAGGTAACTAAAAAGACTCAAATAAATAATTAGATAAACAAGAATATATGATTAAAGTACCAACAACACCATCATTTGGTACTTTAACTTCTATAGTAATGATCATATAATATTTCCCTTCTTCACTTGGAACCATCACCAGATGATTAATTTGACCAATAGAGAAATCATTTGTGTTGTTCCCCTTATCCATATAGTTGAAACACCGAATACATATGTTTTCATTCTTTCTATTATATTATTTTTCTTAATGACCCTTATCTCCACACTTATAAAAACAACCCATGAACATAAATGATTTACCAGTATAATTCCTTTCATATTTATGACAAGATGAAAATCACTTCATTGTCTTTTTCTTCATTGATGCAGTTCCCTTTTCATAGTCCACAACAAGTCTATTATTGTCTTGAATTCCTTTTATTACATATGATCTTATTAATTCATTATTCTATTAGATGTTATATAAAACTATTCAGTCATATGATGAAAATATTTGAGGGACTAGTTCCATAAGGGGACATAGATTAATCCCATCAGGGAAAAATTAGATCTTGAATACATTGTTTCTAATTTAATCTATACCATATAGATCTAACATCATAAGGATAGAATGATAATAAATGAAAACATTTTTATTCCATTTGTTTAATCTAAATTAATTTCTTTTCATTTCAATTTTTTCTCACATTGGATATATTTGTCGAATAATGACTTCTTTAAAGATATACATTCCAGGAGTTCAATTTACACTTCCTCCTTATAAAATCCATTGATTATAATCATCATTGAAACAATACAATAAATGTGTTACTATTTCCTTTTCATAACATCCCATGTCCATAAATATCTTCTTTAAATGCTTATTTTATTTCTCAACTAATATAATATTAGTAGGTCTCTTAAATGAATGTGGACACTATCACATTATAAGATCCAAAATAGTATAATCACATTGTGGAACAGGTTTCTCCATTCTGTGATGTTATTTTCTATAACATGATTACACTATCCTAATAAATCCATGATTTTATTTGTTTCTATACTAGCTTTATGGGCATGATCAACTAAAAAATCAATACATTGGACATGAGTTTCGATTCCCTTGTCCTTTCTAGATTATATTATAAATAATGGATTAAATTTTATTATCTCATAAAGAGTATTCAATTAAAATAATAATATATAATTATAAATAAGTTTTTATTGTTAACATAAATTAAAATTTCTACATTGTTAATCTCATAATCATAAAATTGGTTTCGTTATGGATATTGTTATATTAAAATCCTTCATAATGGTTTGTAAAAAAATATGAACTATCCTAAAAATATCCCATTGGATTATTAAACCCTTTGCATTGTAAGGCATGATTTCATGAAAAAATTTATTATTTAGACAACAACAATATGTCCTTTTGGGTTATTACCCTAGATACATCTGTTTTGGAGCTACATCAACATGTAATTTCCGTAGATGGATATATTGAATAAAAATACCACATAAAATCTTCCCCATAAAAACCATTAACATTCTCATCTATACATATCTCCAATGAATATCATTGGGGTTTGATACATCATCATTATTTCATTAATCTTGTTCCCATGTTTTCTACTAAATTCTCTCTGATATGAATTGCAATGAACCTAGATCTCATAACCTGAAGAAGGTTCTTACATTATTACATCCACATATATAAACGGTTTCAAATTCTATATGATCGATCATTTGAAATTTTTTTTAAAACATGACAAATACAAGATACACATTTTATATTTATAAACGAAAAAATAATAATAATGGAAAATATTTTCCATCATTAAACTCAATCCATGAATTCATCATCATATCATGTCCAATGGGATGAAAATTGGGATCTCAAGTGCACAGTAACTGTTACATATAGTATAATCTATAATGAATCCATAATTCATAATTAATATAGAAATGTAAATAACTTAAAAGAAAATAAATTTAATCAACAACATGAAAATAATAAATTATCAAATCATAATCAATATTATAATGTAATGATCTATGAAAACAAGCCATTTAATTAATAAACTATGAATAAAGTATAATAATTTATAATATTATAATGAATATCTAATGGATACTAATAATTAATTAATTATCATTGGTTGAAATGATTAATAATTTGATTTGATGATCTTAGACGACACTTACCTATACCATCAATCCTTTGAACAATACATTTTAAAACTATAGGAAAAAGACCACAATCATATTTCTCAAACTAATTTGTCTCATATGTCCGGTAATACATCATGGGGATATCTATAATTATTACCCACATTTATATATGGTTAAATATAATTCCCCAGACACGTATTAATAGATTTAATTCATGAATAAATATTTGTTATCTTCTAATATTTGTATTGATAATTGATAGTTATTTATAAATAATACACCAGTTAATAAACTAACCTATAAACTAAATATCATATGTTAAAATGTTATTCATGTTACTAAAAACCATATAAATCATTCCATGATATTGATATTTAAAAGAAATTTTATTATCAATGAATATTGATCAGAATAAATTAATTTTTTCAAGGGATGATTAATAGTCACAATAAATCATAGATTATACTATAACATTTACCTCCAAATAAATTTCAAGTCAAAACACAATAATTGAAATATTTCAAATTGAAACATAAAATTATTTTCATTATTTCTATATATATTTATTACATGAAAAGAAGAATTATATACACCTTTGAGAATAAATTTTTTGAAAACGTTATAATATGTCTCGATTAAGGTAAATTGAGACGAAATCCCCCACTTCAAGATTCATTTTAGTTAAATTTTATTTAAACTAATGTAAAATTATTTTATGTATTTTATTAAATTATAATAAAAAATATTAAAATTTATAATATCATATATTATGTCCTTATATTATTTTACAAATCCCTTAATTTCTAGTATTTCATTATTTTCATTACTATGGGTTTATATTTCTTTGTTTTCATATACTTATTTTCTCATAAATTTTATATTTTAATTATATATTATATATTAACATAATATAAATAGTTAAAATAATGTTATAAATATAATATTCATACATTAAATTCCTTTTTTGAATCATTCTTGAAGGTTGATCTTTGAAAATGAATCACATCGTTTCATAGAAAAAGTAGGTCGTACTTATGCACGAGTGATGAAATAGTTCCCCTAATGAGTGAATGGTTAATTATGTGTGTGATATATTATTCATATGTAATTAATATCATGTATGATATATGACACATATTAATTTTATTTTTCTACATTATATTCCATTCAATGTTTATGTGAAAAAATGAACCACATCGCATCCCAAGGTGACAGTTCACCATACAAATGATATACATTTTTATTTTTGATTTGATGGAAGTGAATATTTATATTGGTTATTAAATTAATAGAAGAAAATCTCATTATATGGTAGACACTTAATTTTTTATTCTATATTTATTTTTTTGAATGTATAAGAAGAAAAAATAAAATCATAACGCTCATCTACGAAAGTTTACACTTATTTTGAGAAATTCTCTTAGTTTTTGCAAAAAATCATCCAGGGATGATTTTTAGATAAAAAAAGGTGAATTGGGATGTTTTTAGGTCATAAAAAAAGTAATTAATGAACCAAATGGATTTGTATGTATGAATATGGGAGGTGAGGGGTGGCCTTTTTAAGTAGGGGAGATGACAAAAATTGATTTTTTAAAAAGAACCCATGTTACCATTTTTTTTATATTATCAAAAGATATAAAAAGGGAGAAATAATAAAAAATAACAAGTCATATAGTCCAAATATGACCATATAATGGGTTTTTTTTATGTTGGTAGATTATTTTGAACACCTGTCATCTTATTTGTACCCCATTATAAATTAGTATTATCTTTAATAGTGGTAATTAATTTTTCTACTTTTACGATTTGTTATGGTAAAAATTGTTGTTGAAATGAGTAGATAATAAATATGATGATGATTCCCAACATATAATAGATTTTTTCAAATATAATTCAAATAAATTTTAGAATCAAAACATAATATTATACGCATATATGAAATAAAAAAAATGTTTTCAAAGAGAATGTAATCATAATTTTTTTGAATGTTTTAATATAAATATTGAAAATGAAATTTATTACAATGATATTCCAATTAATTATTATTATATTATTTATATAAATTTACATTAAAAAAATTTCAATATTATTTATCTCTCTAAATAATTTAAATCACAATATTGTTTTCAATAAGATGAATTATTTTCAATATTCGTCGAAGAATGAAGCATTTAATAAAAAAATCAATAAATTAACTATATTATATTTTTAATATTATAATAAGAAAAATTATTTTCATTTTATTAAATATTTTTTTATATAATAAATTTATATTAGATTATTTCTCTATAACATTGATAATATACCTTTTCGAAAACAACATTTATTCTATAAATTAATTTTCATTCAACTGATTACTATTTTATTTTGAATCAATAGGCATAAATATTTTAATAATATATTAAGTATTATTTATCCTAACCAAAATTATTGATAGTTTAGTATTTTTTTAAATTTTATTTTAGTAGTGTATTTTTTTAAAAAGTGTGTTGCATGAACCATAAAATCTTGAAGAGATCAAAATTTGTTATTTTAAAATAAATCAAAAAGTATGACGGTGTTAGTAATATAAAATTCATCTATGGTGGTTAATTCCCTATTTATTTTTCAATAAGTGTGATCCATTGATAGAACCACTAATTGCACATGTATATATTTTCCTCCCATGTTGTATATGATAATACAATGTGTGTTGTTTACAAATTGGACATGCTTTTTATCCCCGTAACAATATATCCAAACCAACATCCATTTACTTTGATGTCATTATTTCTAAATATAATCATTGAAATAGATATTTTTTTATTTTATATGAATAATACTCTATAATATATTCCCCTATATAAGTTTTAAATCATCAATTAATGGTGATAAGAAAACATCAATGTCATTTACATGTTATTTTGGTCTTAGACATCATTATACTGAACCTGAAATATTTTTTTCCTGATAATTATTTTTTATGTAAGGTATATGTTAAAAATATATATGATGAAAAATTTGTTCTAATAAGGGTTCTATATGGATTTATTTCATATGTTCAAGTTATATTTCCTTATTATTAACATTAATCGAAAATATAAGAAAATAATGATAAATTTTATTCACTACAAAAAATCAGTCATATTAAATAATTTTCTATCACATATCCTATCATATTAATTCCCTTATATCATTTTATATTATTTATATTTATAAATAATCATTTTTAATAATTAATTATATGGTGTTACCAAATTTCCTTACTATAAATATTTGTAATTGTAAAATCCCCCTATGATTTTTATTTTATCTTATACCTAGTCATCATACATTTACAAAATGATGATAGACATTAATATTCATTCCTATATAGAATAATGAAATTAGGTTATGTATGTATATTATTGTACTACAAACACCTCAAAAATATGTTTTCTTCACCTTATAATGTGAATTTAGAAGAACATTATCTTTATGATGTATGTCATTTAACATATTTCAAAACATTATAAAACCCCACTCACTTTGTCTATTAATTCCTTCAATATAATCAATCATATCACTCCCGATAAAAATGTAAATATCATAAAACCTGGATGCAATGGGTTTGTATCATATCTATATGGAAGCCCATTTTTTCTCAATTACCGCTACTTCAATTTCATGAATCATTAAATCAATTTTCCCAGAATTCTCAATTTAAAAATTAGTATCATATATAAACCTATAATTCATTCAAGTTTCACCATGACAAATCCACGGTTTCTACATGTATTCATTCCTTAAAAAATTAATTATTCCTCAATCACTCTACTTTGAAACTTATTTTTATTTGTACATTTTGTTCATATGATGAATAACATTTTTATAGTTTGGAAAATTTAATCATGGAAATTTAAAAAAACATCGAAAGTGTCCTCATATTCCTCACATAATCATATTACAGTAATACAACATTGAAATGTTATTATCCATATGAAATATAAAAATTTGAAAATAAAGTAATATATTTAAAATTTACTCTTAATAATAACATAACAAATACCCTTAAATAATTCAATGAATATTAATTAAAAAATTGTAAAAATATATCTTTTAATATATATAATTATAATTTTATACAAATAAAATATCAAAACATAACAAAAAACCATTCATCAATTAAAAATTCCAATAATGTGTGAATAATCATATCTATAAATAAATATACTAGAGATAAAGTGACACCAATGGAATATATGGTCAATAAAAAAATTAAAATACCTTGGATGAATTGGAAATAAAAAACAAAAATTGGAAATCAATATCATAAAGAAGATAATTTAGAAGGTGACACCATAGGGGAGAAGGTGCCATAAGAAACCAATGATGGGTGATGGTGGTGGATTCCAAATATAATAAAATGTGACTTCATTTTAAAATATGAACCATAAATAAATGGTAAAATACCTTGGATTCACAAAAAATATAAACATTATACAGAAAATATAAAAATATATTATAACTACGAAAGTTTATAAAGAGACACTAATGCGAATATAACTCAATTAGAGGATGCTAACATGTGATGATGCAGATTAGAAGCGGATTCCGACAAACAGATGTAGTAAAATAATTAAAAAATGGGAACCTCAATTAAAAATTAAAATATATTATATTCAATCAAAATTGATAATATAAACACAAACCATAAATTGATATTGAAACCAGAAGGATTTAGAAAGTTGGACCCAAGGGTTGAAGTCGTAAGTGGAAGCCAAAAATTTGTGATGATGGATTGTGGTGGTGGATTCCAATTGAATGATATTAAATATCAATGAATATTTAATTATGAGAATGGATGCCACTAATAAAATAATGAATATATTTTAGGCCAAATATCGATGTTGGAAATGATAGGGTTTTTTATCTGAGTGAAATACAAAGTATGTGAATAGATTGAATGAAAAATAAAATATTGTAATCGAAGACCTGATTAAATTTCTAAAAAATTTCCATGTTATTCATTTAATAGCTGATAAGGGAAATTAATGTTATCACATATTTAATTAATTAAATAATGTGAAAACATGGATTTTCCATGTATTTTGTTAATAATTTAACATGAAAAAGGTATGTAGTTTATTTATCAAACTCATTATAGAATGAATGATATGAAAGATAATAATATTCTATTTATAAAATAGATTATTAAATAACCAACATAGTAAATATTTTTCTTGTTAGTTATGTATAACATACAAGAAGAACATGTCTGTAAAAATCAATTTTGTACTAGGGTAGAATAATAGATACCATTTTCTAGGAGTAGTATCATATATTTTGGCCAGACCTTATAAATATTATTATATCCCATAATTCATTTATATTTTTCACTATCAGTCAAGGTATATATCATAATATTATTATGATATAAGCACAATTTACCTATTATATGTTGTTTGTTTTAAGAAAAAACAATAAATTACCAAGAGAAATTTCTATAATGAATGACCACCCCAAGCTCACATATTATAGTCATATGATTCACGATATCTAAAAAGTTATATCATATAAAATTTTCCCAATAAATGGTCCCGATAGTAAAATTAAATTATATACAACAACAACTCTTTGAATAGTATAAGAGTGGATATTTGTTAGGGAAAAATTACAGTGATGGAAAAACAATATTTTCTAATATTCTTATGCCACATATGATTGAAATTCATGATATAGATATATCCTTCTTATAAATACTTAATATGATGATCCTTTCATAAGAATTACAAATACCAATCATGAATTTTATTAACGATAAAATATTATTATTCTTATGTATCATTCTGATAAGTATTTCAACAATGGAAAGTGTCTATAAACAGTCATAGATGTGAGTTAGTATTTAAAAATATCTATTAATGAAATGTCAATGTCAAAGGGGAAATTATATAAATCAATACAAAAAACATATAATAAATAAATATGTATAAATATATTTTAATTTATGATTTAATAAATAGATTTAATTAAATTATGTGTAATATCATAAAATGTGGTGAATCATTAGATACTTTTTTCATTGTGAATAAACTAGAGGAGAATTTCCCAAATAGGTTTAATCCCTGATTTTCGACACTAGAAGATTGAGAAGATCACTCTCTTGATGAGTTTCATTATATCATCATTATCTATTAAAATAGAAAAAATGTACTATTTTAAGAAAGAATATATTAATGATTGAGATTTTCAATTAATGAGATAGATAAATTGTAATTTTTATAAACCTGAACCTTCTAGGGAGTCATATGGAGATGATGAGACACATGATGATGTGATGATAATGATGCCTTATTTCTCTCAAAATTCCAAATAATTTATTAAAGTTTAGGAAAAAAATACCCTTGAAATGTTTTAACTATTATGGGGTTGAAACTTGTTTTATAAATTTTACAGTGAAAAAGAATATCTGATATGGGGATAATGAAAATGATAAAATTTTTAAAAAGAAGACAAGATGGAGGAACACCGCTGATGAAAATAAATCAGGTCAATTCAAAAATATATTTCTCATAAAAAGGAAAAATTCTTAATAATAAAAAGAAAAGATAAAGACACATAATATTATTGTAAATATGATGTAGATGTGAATGAACATTTCATAAAAATTATAAAAAAATTCTTCAGAAGGAAGGATCACTCTCATACACTGAAGAGGATGGTGATGAAGAAAAATACACAGTGAACATTCTCAAATCTAATCTAGAAATTATCAATAAAAAAACTGCAAAGACCAATTAGGAAATTATAACTCTGAATATAGAAGTTGAGAAGAAAGATCTAACACCAATAATGATTCTGTGAAAATTTAATAAACTCATTGAATATATCATAACGAAAAAATATGTGTTATTGGGAAAGAAAAAATTATAAAATATTTTTATGTTACATTTTTTTCTCAGGATGTGAAATTGACAACTTTTGAATCAAATATCTTTTAACTAAATCAATTATAAAGAGATATAGAGGAATTGAAAAATTATATTGAAGTTGGGGATAATAAATATAAGATTTTTAAGAATTTTATTACATTATTTCATAAAAATGGGTAACCAAATTTTCTCCATGGTTTCAATCAATTTTACTAAATAGTATATATTTCATTTCAAATTCATTTGAATATTATGCTATAAAATGTTATTTAAATCATATTTTGTATCCATGGAGAAGTAATGAATAATGGGTAAATAGATATAATTTAATAAAATTCTTGTTTAGAAGAATCCTATGTAGTATAATAGAATTTTACACTATAGACTTCAGATAATGCCTATGTTTATTAAAAATTTATCATATTCATTGGCTATTTTTGTTTTTGTGTGTTCTAAAGTCAAAAGTATTACACCTGTTGGAATGTGATGTCACAATATATAATAATTAATACCGCCTCAATGTGTATTTATAAAATAAAATAATTTTAGTCAATAAAGTAAAAAAATTAAATTTCTATCAGAACCTAAAATATTTCAACCATGGCTAGGACTAAAAAAAATTATTTTCTATTATATGTGATATGTCAAGTTATTATACTAAAACTATATGAACAATATTATTGTATAAATCTACTACTAAAATAATAGATTTCATTTAAAAAAAAATTGATATTGAGAATCCATTATTTAAAATGGTATCTCTAAAGGAATTTATGAAGTGATATCTGTTGATACATAACAATAGGTTCTCTTCTTATATGACTAGATCGACTAAAATCCTTAATGGATTTTAGAAACATGAAATTGAAGTCGTGTTTTATGTAAATAAATTTTTATTATTTATAAAAGTTTTTGGTGTTATTGATTTTGATTCTAAAGGAATTATATAAATAAATTTCTATTTAAGGATGGTTTAACGATTAATTTTATGACTGTTATCATACTATTTTATGGTGTAAATGGAGTTATATTTATAAACATTTCTTGTGTTTTTTAAAATACCAAATATGGAATGATTATATTTAGATGTTAGAGAACAATTGGAAACATATTTCAGATTGGTGACCCATCTAACTCAATCTATATGAGTGGTGAAAATAAAACTAATCCATTGAATATGATATATAGAAACCTCATCCATTAAAACATATAAAATATATTCATGTATGAAGTAGTAAAAGACCTTCTATAACAAATGAAGGGAATATAGATTATTGTTGATACAAGTCAATTACGGAAGAAGACTATCAATACCTATATGAATATAGATATATAGAATAATTGAAATCTAAAACTGATTTATAAAGATTTTTACAATTCCATGAGTTATAGGTCAACAATGGGTGATATCTACATCATTACAATGATATTTTTTCAAATGGAAAGATAAAAAATTAGTGCTTACTTCAAATTCCAATAATGGTAAATAAATTTCAAGTAGTTATTTAGAGAAAACCCTATAAAATAAATGTATGAAACATAAACATAGCTAATTATTGACTCGTAAATAGAATAGTGTTGCAAAAATGTGATTTTTTCGGGATATGGGAAAATCCAGGCTTAGTCGCCACAAAATTCCACATCACTTGATTATTAATGCTACATATTGAAAATAAGTCATGTTAGATGAGGTATTATAAAAAATGTGAAATAAATTACTCCTTTTATATACCCATATTCATTGAAAATCAATAAGATAAATCGTAAACAATATGATGAAATGAGTGAAGAAATATCCTTTTATGTGTATCTTCAAATGAGAATTGTTAAAAATCCTGGAGACAAATATAATAAAATTTGGTGGAATTTTTAAATGAGAAAATCATTTAAAATAATCAAAAATGATATTTTATTTTTTAATGTGATAATTAATTTAAAAATGGTAAACAAAATATAGACTTCAGAAAAACAAATTTGTGAAAAAACATTAAAAGAGATGGTTATGGTTGATATTGACTAAAACATTAGTATTGTTAATGTTGATATTGAGAATCACAAGTTGATGAATTAAATGAAAGGGAAACATATTTATTATAATATTATATTTTCCCATAAGATGTACTATTCCTTACCTGAAGAAGCTTAATGTTAAAAAAACTAGTTTATTGTTATTCTGCAAGATGAGTCGGGTACAACTCCTAAGTAATTAGAATTTAATTCTATGATTTCTACATGAACATTTTTTTTAAAAAGAATAAGGAAATATATCACTTGGGAACATGTAACAATACTAAAACAATAAGAATAATTTTATCACAAAATGTTTTTAAATATGATGAATGGAATATGTGAATTTACCATAAATATGGTATGGTTTATGTGTGATGGATATTCATAGATAGACATAGATTATTTTCATTAAATATTTTCACTTTTACCAAGGGTTGATAATATCATGAAATTTTTTTTTATGGTTTCACATAAAATATTCATGGTCAACAAAATTTAGGTGAAATATTCATTCCTTAATAGTGAGTTATATGATGATGGCTAAACAAAAAAACCTAAGTGATTTTTCCTAGAATAAATATGGGAGAATGGGGTGAAACATGAATAAGGATTTTGATAGGTTGAAAAATCTCCATGATCCTTATATTCCCAACATGATTGATGCTTGATATGTATATATTATTACATGGTCATGATTTATGGTAGTCACTGTGAAATGAAGTTATCCACTGGTACTCTTTTGGTTATTTTACTTGTTGATGAAATCATTATATAGGGAAAAAATAATATCACTATGAAGAATATGTAGTGGATATGAAAATACATTTAAAATGAACATTTTTGATGATTAGTCATATATTCTATGGATATGAGTCATACAAGGATCTGTAAACATTTTTCATTCAACAAAAATCGAAATGATAATGATGTTTGTAATAGATGAATATAAACGAATATAAAATCCTATGGATGATGTAACTAAAACTCATTGGAAGAGATGAATAGAAGTATAAATAAAGGAGAATATAGATTACCAATTGGTAGCCTTATATACCACAAAGCGTATATGCATTATATTGTGTTTTTTTCATAATGTTTGACCGATTATAGGTGATCCCAAATAGTCCAACCAACTAAAATCTAAGTAAATCCATAGATACATTAGTTTTAAATTATGTTTCATCACACTATACATATAAACATCAATCATAAACTAGTAAGGTTATACTGATGATGAATGGGTGGTTATTATGTTGATAGGAAATCAAAGTTTGGTACTATATTTTTTCATGGAGATATTTTATGCGGAATATAAGAGATTATAAAAAATTTCAATTTAATTAAGAATATCTGAATTCAAGTTAATTTCTATAGTACAATACTATAGAGTAATGATTATAATTACCGTTCAATAATTTTTTCTAATAATTAAAATATATATATCATTATGTATTGACTATAACAATAAACATGATATTCATATTTCTATCATACATTTTCATCACTATAAATCAAAACATGATGATCAGGGGAACTATTTAATCAATTAAAATGAGTAAAATGGTTGTTTAAGACTTGATTTTTTTAGAACTACGGTACTAAAAAAATAGATTTTTTCCATATCTTTAATAATGACGATATTCATTGATATATGATGGAAACAACATGTCTAGTATCCCCCTCATTAATAAAATATGTTTCTCACATGTACCCATAGCACTAGAGTAAGAAGATGTTGATGAAATGGGATAAATAGTTCCTCTACCTCTAATCCAAAGGAGGGTGTGTTCATATATTTTTGATCTGATGTTAGGGATAATGTTCAGTGGGGTGACTCTTCAATTTATGAACCTAGTTGGAGTTAATCTATGACCCTTTTCATTATATTCTTATCCCTAAACATTAGAGTTACATTAAAAACATAACCTTATTTATTTATTTTTTATTATATAATTCACATTATATAAATTTTTATGTGTTTATGATTCTCCAAATATTTATGTACTTTTGGACAAAACATACATTACGTGAATTTTTTGAGTGATTTTGACAAGAAAATCCAATAATGGATTTTTTTTAAATCATAAGAATTCTGATCATAAAGTTGAGTGGATGAATTTTAAAAACACGATGAAGATCATTGACATTTCAATTGTGGCTATTATAATTTGGTTTACAGCGTTTCAAATGATTCTATGGTCATTGAATAATGGTAGAGTGGTCTTGATGTTGTTCAAAATGAAATGGAAAATGTTCTGGAGTTGATTTTTGAGGTATATAGATTTCATAAAAATTTTATGAATGAAAATTGAAATCAATTATTATGAACTTTTTAACAAGGTTAATATAGGGTAAGGCATTATGAATTTAACACTATCGATGTCTGACTTAGGAAGGAGCATGTGTATTTTGGGAGTTGATGTAATCTGTTGGGAATTATTAAATTCTTTTGATCTTCCATAATATGAAAACAGTAAAATTAAACAATTTTATATTTTTTTAATGAATAAGTTAATGTTAACAGAAATTAAATTTTAGGCCTTATTAATATTCAATAATTTCAAATTATAGATTTATATTTGTTGTCCAATTTTAAGTAATTTCCCCAATCTAAAACAAAAAAGTTTTATTTTTACTAAATTTCTTAATATGTATTTAATTGTTTTACATAGAAGATTAATTTAAAATTATTTAAATTTCAATTTTATAAATGGGTTGAAAGTTTTTATACCATTAATTAAAATGTATATTAAAGTGATTTTTTTGATTTTATAAAAAATATTTTTTGTTTATAGTATAAAATACCATATTTAAGGAATCTTTTTTCATTGATTTATATACAATGAAAACCCATACTGTTGGTATATTTTATTGTTTTATTATTTCAAAACTTTTATTAAAAAATATATAATGACTATTATTATATTCAAAATTAAACATTATTTTTGTAAAAAACTATTTCTTACATAAAATTGCATATTCATATAAAATGGTTCATCATCAAGTTTTTTGGGATTATTTGGAAATTAATTTATACTAATTATTGTTATTAAAATTTATAAAATGTACGAATATTATGAATAATTTGGCCAATTTTTGTTATTATTACGCTTTATTTTTTTTATTTTCATTAGTAACATTAATAAAAAATTCAGTTTTAACTATAAGAGAAAGAACAAATTAAAAGAGAAAAAACTGAACTGATAATGGATAGAGTGACCTAAATACGTGTATTTGATCCATATATATTTAATTTGATATTAATATATTTTAATATATCAATAAACTAAAAACATTTCTCTTCTTTAAATTATAAAAGATATCCCCTCTTCTCTCGTCTCCACAAATGAGGAAAACGGTATATTGGTCAATAATTGACCAAATAACCCCCTAAAATCTCTCCCAATATATTAAATATCCTTTTTATCATAATTAAATCCTATAAGGATTTATATAAAAGTCTAGATAGTTTTTTTAAATTGAACGTATTGTTTTTATCCATCTATTTTCTATTTATTGTATTATTTTACCTCCTCCAAACTGCTCCTATCAATTTTGAAATAATAAAATCAGTATATATAATATAATTAAATGATATTATATATATATAAGGATCTTTTTTAATATCCAGGTCTAATTATAAAAAATTGAAACATAACTCATGCGTGCATGTTGACTAAAACATCAATAATGTTAAATGATTCATTTACCATTATTAGATTATATGTATAGTAAAAACATTGGAAAAATCGAATATGTGTGTGTGTGTGTGATATCTATAACATAAATATAATTGTTGAAATATAATATATCATCTATTTTATTATGACTCCATCCATTTAAAAATGATAATTTTATTCTTGCAAATGTATAGAATACCACCCCCATAGAGTGATATTATTCATTTTTATTTTTCACCACATATATATTTCTAAAAGGATATGATTAAAGAAGAACTATGACCTTTATAATATAGTAATGATTATTAATAGAATAATATTATTAATTTTTTTTTATTTTCTAATAATTTAAAAATGGAAAACATTGTGTACGCATAAGTACAGACTATTATCACCCTAGAACAAAGTGGTTAATTTTCCATGAAAATATTAAAATTTTGGTTTTAAATGGGTATATGTTGTGTAATTTTGATTAATATAACATGTTTAATAACTTATAGATAATTAAAACCTAACCCATTTAGCCATAGTCAATCCTCCGACGTGTATTTGAGGTTATAAATCAAACAACCCCAAAACATCCAATGTGAATGTCATTTTTTTAAATATAATATATCATTATAATAAATGATATGAAAAGAAAAATAATAATGACATGACCATGAAAATTTTAATTTTCTACATTTCAAACCTATATAATTTTATTTTTCTTATTGTAAAGAACAAACAATGAGGGACGATTTTAAGGTAAGTGATTTTTATTTAAAATGTTTTAAACACTTTTTCATAAACATCGATGTCTATAAATATATTTCAATAATTTTTTTATTAATTATTAAAAGTGTGTTAAAGGAAAGTTTTAATATATTTTTCTTTATTTAAATGAATTAAATAGGAATATAGTTAATGTTTAGCATATAAGTTATTTTTGGATAATTTTTTAAAAATTGAAAAAATGTTATTAAATGTATTTGACTTTACTGATTTTTCACTCTATAATATCCATTATTATTTATAAATATTAATTTATTATTTAAATGGTTATTTTCAAATAATGATTTTCCGTTATGTTTTTTGGGATTTTTAACATTTTATCATATATTCTAAGGAATCATAAAATATATCATATTTTTATGTGTAAACATAAAGTGTTTGGTTTATGTGTTTAAAATTTAATATTAAATGGATTTATGATAGAAATGTGAAATAAGAAATTGTTTTTTTTTGATATATGATACTCTATTATTACCTTTGGTGATGGGTGAGTCTGTTATAGCGTATATAATGGAAGAGACTGATATAGCTTAGATGATGGGTATGACTAATATATTTAAATAATGAATTAGGTAATGTTCCATGACATTATTGAAAAAATGATGGTTTCATCCATGTAGTCTTTTACTATAGATTTTTATGAACTCTAGTTATATTTGAATTGAGAGAGCATTAGTTATGAATAAAATACCCCAAATAGCCTATCTTCTTTTTGTTTTCCTGGTTCTGGATTTTATAAAAGTATATTTAATAAAACAGGTTTTCACTTTTTATATTTGACTTATTATATAATTTCAATAAATATGGTGAAAATGATAAATTTTTAAGGTGTTTTATGCTTCTCACTATAATAAATTGTTTTTATATTTTATATCACTTATAGAAATTTTTTTTGTTATCCAAAATTTTCAAATTTGTTAATATGGGTTACTGATGAGTATTTGAAAAGAATAAATCAAGTTGTAAGTATTGAAATTGGTCCTTAAATGAAAACATGTTTATTTTAAAACATTTATTTTGTTGAAAAATATATACATATTTCAATTTTAAACTTTTTAATATGTTCGTTTTTTAATATGATGATATAGTTCTATAAAAATCTAAACCTAAAATTATTTTTTAATGAAATATAATCAATTTTTTTTAAAAACCAATATTATATAATTTTTTTAAGGCCAGGTCCTCATAGTTGATATTTTAGGGATCGTTTATATAACAATAGAGTTTATGATAATGTCTATAGAACACATTTTAATGATTTAAATTTCTGGTAATACTTATTTGATATATATTATTGAGATTATAATATTTATTCCTATACTATATGTCTTTTTTGAATGGTTTTTACCATAGGATATTTTGAAGCTAATGTAGTATGGTATTTAGAGGTTAATATCATTCCATATTTGTATCATGGAATGGTTGGAATTATAACTAAGAAGGTTATTACAGTGATGGATCAATTGAAATAATTTATAAATGGTGGTGGAACTCATGTTAGAGAGGACATATATATTCTACCAAGGAATATGTTTGTTGTAGATCATTTTCTAAAACATCACCCTCTATTTTTTAGTATACCCTTTCATCCAACTGTATCCAAATTATATATTAATATTCTAGAACATATATTTTTTATTGGATGATTATAAAATTGAAATATATCAATTATTCTTTTCTTTTTTGATGGTTATTTTATTCTATATTCATAATTATTTAATAATACTAGAGAGGAATATGACCTTTATTCTAGGAACTTGGATACATTTTTAGATTTCTTCCCTAGTGGAATATTTTTCATAATCTATTGAACTCAAAATTTAGAAAATAATAATGGAATTCAAGACAAATTGGGATAATTCTACATGTGTGTATGAAGAAATGTTTATGATTTTTCCAATGTATTTAAGGGATTTCTAGTAGGACATAAATTTTAAAATTTAAAAATATTACTCAATATTGAGAATATATTTAAAAAGTAAATTATAATTACAAATAATTTGTATGTAATGGTAATTTTTTAATTTTTCTAAAAAATATTTGGTAGATATTGTTTAAACATGTGTGCATTATGATTAAAAAAGTAATAAATATTACATGTCAAAATAAATGGATAAGAATTCCAAAAAAAAATATTTAAAGGTTATCTGATAACATAATTCATTTTTATTAAAAAAAACATTGTAATGATAGGTTCTAGAATGTATTACTAGTATCATATTCTTGTTTATATATCTCATTTGTGCAAAAAAATGTCTTAATAAATTAATGAATACTGTAAAAATTAGTAAATAAAGGGAGTGTTGTAATAATTTTGCATCATTGTGTAATTTCAATAAAATATATCCAATATTATTTACATTGGAAAAAACATAATGCAGGAATGAAAAATGAGTGTAAAGTGTCATTTTAGACTACTATATTTCATTGTAGAATATTTTGGTGAATTTGTGTAGAGTTAACTACTTGTAATTTTTAAATCATAAAAATTAATATTTTATGTATTGTCTTATCTTTCATTAATTTCTGAGATATTTTCATGTAAAATGGGAATACCAACTCATCCAAAATAAGGGAGAACATTTTTTTAAACACATTTATGGACATATTAATTAAATGAATATTTATGGAAATAATCTTATTGTTATGAGTTGGTGGTGTATCAGGAAAATTGTGTTGAATATCAATTAATAGTATTTTAAGTTATTTAGGTATGTTTTCTATTTAAAACTATCATTAAATGATATTATATATATATATATATATATAATATTCAATGATGACAAGACATTAATAAAATAAAAATAGGTGGAGAAATTGATTATAGGTAGTTGAGAAAGCGACCTTGATCATATTTTGGAAAAGAATAAATTGTCTAACATAGAGATGTGACAATAGTAAATAAATATGTGGATAAATAACATGATTACTTTCTTGGTGTCATTCTACATTGACAGGTTGAGTGTATTGTTGGCTTAGTGTCTAATGGTAAGCTAATTTGAAAACTAAGATATTGAATGGATTATGAATATCATTTTAAATTGAAATATAATTTACGTTAGTTTATTAATAATGGTTTCATTATTCATAAAACATTATAAAGGGTCCAATATTATTTTATCGAATGAAATATTGTTAAATTATGCTTTATAATGAATATAGTTCAATGAATAACATCACTATAATGAAAAAGATTTTTTTACCCTAAATTGATGATTTATTTTATCATCTATAGTGCGGGAAGTATTTTTCAAAAACTGATATTAGGTAAGGATACAATAAGTTTAAGGGGAAGGATAAATATTTTCAAGATATTGTGTTTTGGACAAGATGTGTGAATCAGGGGATTTTGGTTATGCCCATTGGGTTATTTAATGGACCAACAATATTGATGGATCTTATGAGGAGAATTTTCCATGAATATTTTGATTAGTTTGGGGTTGTTTAAAATCATGATGTTTTGGTATATTCTAGAGGACATGAGGATCATCTAATACAACAATGATTCATTGAAAAACAATTGTAAATAATCCATATGAAAAAAATCCTAAATATGAATGTTGGTTATCGAATATGTCCTTCCATATGAATAATTTTTCTATACATGGCATAACTATTGACCCTTATATAACTATTGTGGTAAAATATTTTCAAAAAAATAAAAGAGTATTATAGATATGAATGATTATTGGATTATTGGATTACAATACCTAGTTTTTGGAAATATATGGATGGTTATTTAACTCAATAACTATGTTCATTCAAAATTTATTTAAATTTATCTATGTAAAAGAGTTAAATGAATGTTTCTTATAACTAAAAAAATCTTTTTCAATGATTCAGTTTTCCCCCTATCCAATTGAAATGTTAAATTTTTCCTCTAATATATATATTTAATAATGGATCACGGTTGCATTAGAATGTAGAATATATAGGTAATATCTTATGTTTTTAATCATATGAACATATTTTGGTAAATTATCATTTACATGACCTTGTACTAGATATTGTATTTTTTCATTAAAATTTTTGTTACATCATTAAAAGAGAGTAAACTGTGAAATATTTATTGATTATAATTATTTAATTTATAAATTTACTCTAAAAGTGTCGAACATGTGTAATGGAAGAGAGATTGATTTAATAAATGATTAAGACAACATGATTCAATACCACCCATGAATATAAGGCAATTATGGTGATTCTATGAGTAGAAAATGTAATGCTTCATTAACCATGATATTATTATAACATAAAACAATGGAAAATAGTTCAGTTAATATTGTCTTTTTTTTATTTTTAGGTACTTACTATGTTTTGTTTTAGATAAGATTTATGTCATTATTTTAAATAAATAGGAATCATCCGAAAGATGATAGTGGATTTCATGAAAATGTTAAACTCATAAAGAAATTTATGTGTCCTAAATTTTACATTATTAAAGAATATGTTTTTATATTTTGTGAAAATATATATGTTCCAGCTATTACGTAGTTCAAAAATGAATTGATGAATGATTCATATATCTCTCACTTCCCGATTTATCCCTTCATTACTAAGGTGTAAACATACATTCAGGAATATTAATTTTTGTATTGAATCATGAAATATATTGTCAATTAAACCAATTTTTTCTCAATTTAGTTGTTTAAATCCTATTAAAAATTATTAAAGTATTTCTTAATTATTTTCTAGTATAAGAGTAGACATTGGATGTATATCTATACATATTATATTGTTATAACTAACTACATATCATGATAATAATGAAATTAGGCTTATTTGTGATCGATAAATTATTATAGAAATTTCATTCATATTCTAAGATACTACATAGTTAGATTAGATTTCTAAAGTGTATATCAGTGATATAGTAAGGTTAAAAACTATTTATATCTATATTTTATCTAATTATGATCCTAGTTTTACAACCAATTATTAAAATGGAATTCAAAATTCATACGGTACTGGATTAATTTTACAATAAAATTTCACACAATATATAATGGAAAAAGAGAGTTAATGATTCAAAATATGGAAAAAGTGGTTCTATCATATTCTGTAAATTTTATGTGAAACTAGTGTCAACATCTTTAATTAGTAAAATTTTATTATAATATAAATTTTAATTCCAACATAGATATATAACCTTCTGATTAATTATAAGAAATGTGGCTTCAAAGTGTTGATTTTTTGGATTGAGTAGGTCAAAAGAAGATGATGGAAAGATATTTAGTAAAAGATGCATGTGATATTCTTAAAATGATTTAGAAAATATTATCACTGCTCATGTTATAAAATATATATATACAAATAAAAGGTTGAAATATCTTTTAATTGAGTTAGGTGATCATGTTTTTAAAAGTATCTCCATGGAGAAAAATTAATTTTTCTGGGAAGAAAGATAATGTTAAATTAACGATTCTTTAAAACATAGTAAATTATTTTGAAAATTTCTTATGTTGATAACATAGTGGCATTACCCCTATGTTTTTTCATGTAATATAATGTGTTTCATGATATATTATTATATAATTTTGTATTAGATGCATCAGATGTTTAGAGCCATGAAATATTATGGCTGGAAGAGTTTTTAAAGTGAGGAAAAAGTAGTTCATATTATTCATCATAGAGTGTATGTGTTTTGAAAAAAATTCAATTCATCAAGATTAGTTTTTTTATAAAAACCAAATTTTTAAAGAAGAAACATGGGAATTGGAAAATTCTATGAAAGGACAATATGCCCACTTTTTATATATGGAATAATGTTTTATGAGTGAATTTACAAAAGATTGTAAGAATTGATCAAATTTGATAATTATTATAATAAATATATTTAATTCCATACTATTATTTTCAATATTATTTTATAGATTCATATTCTTTATAAACATATTATGTAATTTTTCAATAAAAAAGGAAATAATTTAATTATCACAAAATTTTGTTGCATGCATTATATAGTTTAATTTAAAATATTAATTTATAAATTTTATAAATATAGTTGATAAAATGTATTTAATTTTTGATATCATCAAGTAAAAATTATATTATAGTGATATTTTATATTTTTCAAAATATTGATTTTTTATCTAAATAGTTTAACATACTTTTCTTAAGAAAACTTTAATTAATTTTATGTATTTAAAAAGTTATATTCTATTTTTAAATTTGTTTTAAAAATTAATTATATATTTTTTGATTAAATATAATCTTATATATTTCATTAGAATCAAAATTAAATATTATTTTCCTAAAAATATTTTTATACATAAAAATTTATTTTTTTAGAAATTCATTTTTGATCACATTTTTTGGGTTTTTTAATTTTAATTTCTGTGACTTATAGAAAAATAATTTTTAAAATTTAATCTATATTAGGAATTATAAAACAATAAATTTCAAAAAAATTTATTGATTTCATTTTTCATAGTTAATTTGGTAAAAAAATCAGATAATAGAATAACAGTAAGAACATGTTCAATGTGTTAAAACTAATGTTATACAGGTTATAATAACCATAAAACCTATCTAACTCTAATTTAACATTACTATTTCAATCATATCACATATCATATTCTAGAATTATTCATACGAGATCCATTTTCTTGATTCATGTATTGTTATGATTTTATCTTCATTTGAAATTAATGTGTGTCCTCTCCCTCACTTATAAAAGAACACCACCTCTCCTCTCTTATACACAAATCCAAATCCTATTTTATCAAAATAAAACTAACCAAATAAATTAGTAACATATCTCTAAATTTTATTGATTTAATTGTCTGATGATAATACTATTTTAATAAATTTTTATGCATAAACATAAGGATGTTTTCTGAAGAATAAGTATTGTTCTTAATCATGTGTTTTCCTTTATTTATTCTTTTACCACCTTGAATCCTATATTATCTATTGTGATATAATAACATAATTATCTCTAATATAATTATTTGTTTTTTCATTTGGTTATAACATCATTTTATCTCATTTAATATCTAATATAAAATGGAAACATCAGTCGTTTATACATGGGGATTACCAACTCATCGAAACAGTGTTCTTTTTCATCACTATCCCTTATGGATGGTTAAAATGATGAAATAAATTAGTACATATGATATTTATTACACAATTATAATTTTGGACATTAATATATTATAAGTCCCCATCCTTAAACATTACTTAATACTGAATAAAATGAATAATTCCTATTGAGGATCTTTTCAGGTTTAGATTTTTAGAGAATTAGATCTTAACTATTACATCTCAAAATATTACAAAGTAGACACTTCTACTAAGTTCAATAAAATTAAAAACTCTTAAATAGAAACATGTCTAGTTCCATGTTTCTTATAGCCTGACTTTCCCTTGATCCCATTCTTGACACTATTCCACATTAAGTCATGTGAAAAACATTTCAAAAAAACTTGGGGTGAGCATGAAAATTTCAGTAAGGGATACAAAAAGAATGAAAACTATTAGTTTTTTCAAAACAACAAGTAAACCATGTATACTTTATCAAAGTAATACTTTTCACCTTTATGAAGTAGTAAAAACTTTTCAATGAATAAAAGATCAATACTTACCCATTTGTATCCAAAAGATTACCATAAAACCCATATAAAGAACTCATAACATATGAAGGTAACTTGGGACATAAACATACTTAAATAGAATTACCATACGGTCGACTTCCACAAATATCACTTAATAGAATAGCCATACAGATGAATTCCATACCCAATGCATTTGAGGTTATAACGTAACCACATGTCCTGGTATTCATGGCACCACCCATCATATGGTTTATCACGTAACCACCCGTCAAATGCCCAAATACCATTATAAAATCATAAGTCTTAATTCAAATATAATGGAAAGAAAACATTTCCACACACAGATCACAATATATCACTTAAATATATTGACATAATAAATCCATTATAAAAAACCGTTTCAATACCAAAATACATAAAAGAGTATATGGTATTTATTTCATTTTAAAATCATTACGTCTTGTTGAGGAAGCCAAAGACCAAATAATAATCGTGGCGTCGGAAAAGGTCGTTGTCACCACATACGTTAAAAGAAACATTCCTTTTTGTCATTTACTAAAACGATTCGTATAAAAAGATTCAATTTGAATAAAATTATAAGTCAATGGTGTTTATACACCGTATAAAAGAATGTTGTGTATAAAACAAAATATGCCTCAATGAATGGAGATTGAGACGAAGTCTCTTACCTCGCGTCTGACTTGACTCGATAATTCGTTAATGTCTTGAAAAATAAACTTGAGTTAATTTATACTTGATTAAGAACCTTTTTCAAGTTCATTATTCCTTTTATATCACTTATTTTTATGTCATTAACACTTTTTAATTATTTATGTTATTAATGTTTTTTTTTTCAATCATAGGTACTTGAGTCAAAAATAAACACTTTATAATTACAAGTAGTTCCTGTGGTAAAATATCAATTATATCAAGAATTATATTAATGAATTAGTTATCATATGTATCATATATATCCATAATATACATGCATTTATAATATTACATAATCATTTAGAGGTAAGAAATGAAATGCACCATTCATGGAGATGGTAAGCCGTACGTACACATGAACGCTACTTTCATTTCTATGTCATATTAATGGAATTAAAACTGAATGAGAGATATATATATTTTAATTCCAGAATTATATTCATCATTTATATGTAACATAAATCATATATATCCATTATATATATGTACTTATAATTGTACATTACATATGGGGATAAGAATTGAAATTCACCATTCATGGAGACGGTAATCCGTACGTACGCATGAACACTACATTCATTATTATCTCATACTTTAATGGAATGAAGTAATAATGATATAAAGATATATTATAATTCCAATATAACATCATATATCATAACATTAACTCCATCCTTTATACATCCCATATATGACATTAACGAATCAAATCACTTTGAGGGGGTGGTAGTCCGCACTTCCTAAAATGAAATTATTGTGTTTACCTACAATGGAAACCATAAAGGTATTCCACAAATGAATAATACAGAAGCTTAAGTAAAACATAAACATATTTTATATCATATATAAATATAGTGACATCTTAATGGCCACCTTTGAAGGTGTTATATGAGCGTTGAACAATCATCGTTTCATGAGGCAGAAATTCGCCATCCACAAGAAACAGTACATTATTTAACCATTAGATGTAGGTGTGTGTAAGTGTAGATAGAATACTACACATAAAAACATCCTATTATATTTAATATACTATTTTTGTTTCAAAATAAAGTAATAAAAAGAGTTCAGGGGGTTGGAGAAGAAAAATGAAACATAAGAACACAATAGAAGACACTACCTTTAAAACGAGTAACACTTTTCGATTTGAGCTCAAAGGCTTCCTTGGAATGACGTATTGTAACACCCCAGGTAAATAAAGTATATGAAATTTTCACATTTATCCATATTTTTGAATGAAATATTAATATCACTTTAAAGGGGACTCGATGCTCGATGGCGTACCCAATACGCAACAACGAGTTTCTTGTGAATCATACGTTGCACTCTAAAAATAAAATAATTTTATTTTAAATTGTAGTTAACGCCTAGCCGTTGTAATGGCAGGAATGAACATAACTAACTAAAAAATTATTATATATTTTTGTAAAATATTTTTACTTTTTACAATAAATGTTAGAGGATTAAAAATGCGAATGAATCCAATTTTAAGCGTACACATTCTAATATTCATCAAAAGGTCGATTAACCTCCTTTTGATGACGAACCTCTTTTAAATCCACTTTTTGACAATTTTATGTGTTATATTTGACAAAATAAAATTCTTCTTTAGAATCAGGACACCAAAATTTACATTTTGTAAATTTTTGGAATTTTTCCGATAATGTTCATTTTTTAATGAATATTGAAAAATGTTGTATTTTAATACAATACCTCTTTTTAATCTAATTTATTTATATGATTAGATTATCTTTTGAATTGGTTTCAAAGTAAACTTAGAATATATTTTTACCATTTAATCCAATAGTGGTCATTGGAATTAATTTCATCTTGAAATTGGACTTAAACTAGTGTCAATCTTTTGATACTTATGGTTTTATAAAAACACGCTATTTGCTCTGACTGTACGAATTAATTATTTAATTAATTAATGTAACTTATATGTTTTTAATTTTGTAAAATAGAAAAAAAAAATTAATTCGGAATATCAAATATAGCCTAGGGGGATTTTTTGGTAATTTTCTGAAAAACTTCATTTTTTGATGAATAGTGAAACCACTAAGTGGTAGTTAAAGAAACAGATTTTTCGTTTAAATGAAACATTACCACTTCTGTGATTTGAATTTCAAAAATCTGACATACATGGTTGTCATTAAGAAATAAAATGTCGTTCAATGGGATTAAAATAATTTTTTTTGGTGAATAGTAACTTTTAATTTTATTAATCGCGATTAGAGGTAATTAGTGTAATTTAAGGTAAAAATAATGTTTTAATAATATGAAATGACCTAGACACATGTCTTACCCACATTGGATGTTTCATGGCCGACCAAGAAAATTCATGGGTCAACATTGGGACCCCATGGAGCCACTGTGGTTGGAAAATGACATTAATACCTTTGTATAGAATGTCAAAATTAAAATTTCACAAACATGTGTTGTTTTACTAAAACAATTTTTATATGGGGTTATAAAAGTAATATTTTTGACTATAAATATTAATTAGAAATCTAAAAGGTTTTCCTACATCATGATATTTTTTTTAATAATTTTTAGACTCTAAATAAATTAAATTATTTGTGACACCATGATGATGCATCGATTACCTCATTATTTAACGATTTAAATAAAATGAAAAGATAATGTAAAATCTAAGACCTACACTTGTCACAAACCTATTATATGGTTTGATTTCGAAACCCTATCACCTTAACCTCGAAATATGTCCTTTTGGGACATTTAAAATCCTAAAATCATTTTATAATAAAGTAATATTTTATAACATTCCAAGAGTGCCCCTCCTTTTCTCTTATAAAAGGCCCCCACCTCTACCACCATACCCACACCTCTCAAGCCTTTGGCTCGGCCAACCCCTGACCATTTCCACTCTCCAAATCCCTCTCTTCATCAGTGAAGCCTCGCCTTTGGGCAGAATCCTTTCCAAGGAAGCCTTTGAGCTCAAATCAAGAAGAGCTACCCGATTTTAAGGTAATGTCTTCACTTGTATTCTTTTGTTTTATTTGGCTTCTCCAACCCTCTAAAAATTTTCTATTCCTTTATTTTGTAACCAAAACAGTATCTTAAATATACTAGGATGTTGTTATGTTAAATATTCTAGCAACACTTACACACACCTTCATCTAATGGTTAATGAACATAATGTTTCTGTGGTTGGTGAATTTCTGCCTCACGAAACGATGATTGTTCAATATTATTTTAACACATTTAATGGTGGCCATTATGATGTCACTATACTTTATATATGATATATATAGTATTTATGTTTTCTATATGCTTCTGAATATTATATTTAAAACATTCATTTATGCTTTTCATGTTGTGCAAATGCGATAATTTCATACGAGGAAGTGTGGACTACCGCCCCCTCAAGTGATGCGACTCGTTCATGCAATACATGGAATGTGTAAATAATGAAATTAATGATCATATGTTACCTATATAACATATATATATTATACTGGAATTATAATATATATATCCCAATTATTTTTAATTTCATTAATATGACAAAGAAATTAAAGTAGCGTTCATGCGTACTTACGGCCTACCGTCTCCATGAAGGGTGCATTTCATTACTTTTTATCTCCAAATGTTATGGAGTAGTGTAAAATGAATATGTACTGGATATATATGATATTTAAATCATTAATACTATTCTAGAGATGATTTACTCATAAATACATGGACAATCATTTTCAAACAAGTTCATTTTTGACTCATGTACCAAACATCGACAAAAATGTCTGATATGAACTCACATTATTAACCAATTATTATAACATTATAACATGTGATATAAACTGAATAATAGTCTTTAAAATATTTCCTTAAGAAATTATAAATTTACCAATTTTTATTATTCAGGAATATAATGAAATGAACAAGACAAGTCAGACTTGAGGTAAGGGATCCTACCTCTCTCTTTCTTTTTTAGCACTCTCTTTTATGTCATTTCCATTAAGCTCATCTTTCTTATGTTTGGGGATGTTATTTTATATCCCTCTTACTATAATTATTATTTTCATATGATTAGAGACTCTATTTTATATCATCAATCCATTTTTGTAAGTTTTAAGTGGCGCCGTTAGGCTGTAGAGTTTTCGTAAGGGATTGTTCATCCCACTTTTATTCCCGTGACATTTATGCTACGTTTTCCACTATTTACTTTTTAGTGGTGTATGTACTGCCAATTATTATTCACTTTGTGTAGTATAATTTAATTTATGGGTATTTACATCTTCATTGTATGACCCTTCTTCCATGGGGTGTACTTTTCGAAAGTTACCAAACTCGGTAAGGGGACCTTTTACCCTCCTCTTTTTAAAAGACTTCTTTTGTTATGTCTTTTAATTTACATATTATTATGTCGGGATATGTTCTTCTATATCCTTATTAATTTAAAGTTTCTGTCCAAATGATGATATACCATTATATCTCTCATCGACTAATTTTCTAAATTTTGAAGTGATGTTGTAAGGCTGTCGAATTTTTACAAGGGAACATCTTAACCCAATTTCAATTTCTTTGGGTTCAACTTGTACTTCGTGAACATGTCATCCTATGAATATGTGTGAATGACCTCTGATTGTTTCACACTTAATATCCACTTATATTTGGTGTTTTTTTATTTCTCACACATATTTATGTGATTGATTTATCCTTAATTTAAGGATACTATCTTTATAATGGATTCCATCTCAATTTACATTTCCATTGAGACTTCATTGTTGTTATGCACCAATTCACTCTTATATGGTGTGTACACTGACCTTTGACATATTATATCATGAATAACTTTATTCTCATGATATTATAATTTTCAGAATAAATTTTATTCCGCAATTATTTGTATTCAAGAGTCTCTCATTTTGTTAAAAACTCGTTAACAAAAATATTGTTTTAAATGTTTTAAAGATTTATTATTCTAAATCATTATCTTTAATGTCCATGTTTTCAAAATGGTTTCCAGTATTAATTTATATGGGCATTAATTTTTTAAAATTATAATTCCATTAAATTCTTCAAAGTGGTTTGGGACACATTGATTCAAAAATCCCTTTTAAATGATTTTTGAAAATGGATTGATTAATTCAATATCATGGAATTACTTATTGTGATTTCTAATGAATTGTTTTTATTGAAATGTTTATATTTTCAATATTTTATGTGTAATGATGGTTCTTGGACATTTTACGGGTGGTTACATGATAAACCATATGACGGGTGGTGCTGTGAATACCAGGACGGGTGGTTACGTTATAACCTCCAATGCATTGGGTATGGAAGTCGGCCGTATGGCTATTCCATTAAGTATGTGTGGAAGTAGACCGTATGGTTATTCCATTTAAGTATGTTTATGTCCCAAGTTACCTTTATATGTTATGTGTTCTTTATATGGGTTTTATGGTAATCTTTTGGTTACAAAAGGGTATGTAATGATATTTTATTCAGTGAAGAGTTTTTACTACTACATAAATGTGAAAAGTATTACTTTGGTAATGTACTCATTGTTTACTTGTTGTTTTTTTAAAACTAACAGTTTTCCTTCTTTGTGTATCCTTTACTGGGCTTTTTATGCTCATCCGATGTTTTTGAAATGTTTTCCACATGACTTAAAGATGAATAGGGTCAAGGATGGGATCATGGAAAGACATGCTATCTAAAACATGGAACTAGAGATCTTTATTTATTAGTTTTTTTTTATTTTATGAAAACTTAGTAGAAGTTTCTGCTATGTAATCTTTTGTGATGTAATAGTTATGACCTAATTCTCTAAAACTCAAAACCTGAAATGATCTTCAATGTGAAGTATTTATTTAATTAAATATTAAGTAAGGTTTAAGGCTAGGGGCTTATACTTATGATTAATGTGAGGATTCTAGGATTAAGAGAGGGATGTGGATAGACAAAATTGGCAGGGTTTACCCGAGCCAGAGGCTTGAGAGGTGTGGGTAAGGTGGTAGAGGTGGGGACCTTTTATAAGAGGAGAGGAGGGGCACTCTTGGAAAGTTAAGAAAATATACATTATTATAAAATGATTTTCCGATTTTAAAGGACACAAAATTAAATATTTCGAGGATAAGGTTATAAGAGTTCGAAATCCACCCATAAAATTGGTTTGTCACAAGTGTAGGTTATAGATTTTACATTATCTTTTCATTTTATTTAAATCATTAAATAATGAGGTAATTGATCAATCATCATGGTGTCATAAATAATTTAATTTATTTAATGTCTAAAAATTATAAAAAAAATTATCATGATGTAGGAAATCATTTAGCTTTTTGATGAATATTTATAGTTAAAATTTTGACGTGTATAACCCCATTTAATAATTGTTTTAGTAAAACATCTCATGTTTGTGACATTTTTATTTTAACATTAAATAAAAAGTTATTAATGTCATTTTCCTACCAATGTGGCTCCATGGGGTCCCCAAGTTGACCCATTGATTTTCTTGGTCAGCCATGACACATCCAATAAGGGTAGGACATGTTTCATGGTCATTCCATATTATTAAAACATTATTTTTACCTTAAATTATATTAATTACCTCTAATCGCGATTAATAAACTTAAGAGTTAGTATTCACCAAAAAAAAATTTAATCCCATTGAACCACATTTTACTTCTTAATGAAAACCATGTATGTCGGAATTTTTAAATTTTAAAAACAGAGGTGGTAAAATATCATTTAAACAAAAAATCAGTTTTTGAAGTACCACATAGTGGTTTCACTATTCATCAGAAATTGAAGTTTTTTAGAAAAATACGAAAACTTCACCCTAAGATATATTTGATATTCCAAATTCAAAAATTATGTCTATTTTACAAAAATCAAAACATATAAGTTTCATTAATTAATTTAATAATTAATTCTCGTTGTCAAAACAAATAGCGTGTTTTTATGAAACAATATATATCAAAATATTGACACTAGTTTAAGTCAAATTTCAAAGTGAAATCAATTCCAACAACCACTATTGGATTAAATGAAAAAATATATTATAATTTCACTTTAAGACCAATTCAAAATATAATATAATCATATAAACAAAATATATTGAAAGGAGGGTTTGAATTAAAATACGACATTTTTCACTATTCATTAAAAATGAACTTTATCGGAAAAATACCAAAAATTTACAGAAAGTAAATTTTGATGTCACAATTCTAAAGAAGAGTTTTATTTGGTCCAATAGAATGTATAAGAGTGTCCAAAACTAAATTTAATGACGGTTCTCCATCAAAAGGCGATAAGTGAACCTTTCGTGAAAATTAGGGTATACATGCCTAAAATTGAATTCTTTTCATATTTTATGCCTTTATCATTTACTGGATAAATATAAAAACATCTAAAAAACATATAATCATATTTTAGTTATTTCTATCCATTCCCGCCAATAAAATGGCTACGTGTTAACTACCATTTAAAATAATATTATTTTAATACTGGTGTGCAACGTAAGATTTCAAAGAAACACTTTGTTGCTTATCGGGTACGCTATCAAACATATCAACCCCTTTAAAGTAAAATTAATGTTTAATTTGTAAATATTAATAAATATGAAAATGATTTATTCTTTATTTACCTGACATGTTACATCCTTCCCCCCTTTTGGGAATTATGTCCTCGCAATTTTATTCATTTATCAAAATAAGTGGGCGTATTTATCCCCCAAAGCATTTTCTGATTCCCACGTTGCCTCTTCAACCATATGGTTTTTTTCACAAAACCTTTAACTGGTGAATTACCTTATTTCGCAACACTTTCTCTCTTCGTTCAAGAATCTGGACTGGTTGTTCTTCATAAGAGATATTCTCTTCCAACTGAACTACATGTGGGCTCAATACATGAGATGAATCTGGAATATACTTTCTCAACATCGAAACATGAAACAAACTGTGTACCTGAGATAAACTCGGAAGAAAATCTACTCGGTAAGCAACTGATCCAACATTCTCCAGAATTTCATATGGTCCAATGAACCTTGGACTCAACTTTCGTTTCTAACCAAATCGCATCACACTTTTCCAGGGTGAAACATTAAGAAAAACATGATCACCTACCTCGAAAGATAGATCCTTCCTCCGGTTATCTGCATAACTTTTTTGTCTCCTATGAGCTGTTCTCATGTGGTTCTGAATCAACTGAACTTTTTCAGCCAGTTCTTCTACCAATTCTGGTCCCATCATCTTCCATTCACCTACTTTATCCCAAAAAGCTGTAGTTCGACACCGCTTCCAATATAATGCCTTAAATGGAGCCATCTGTATACTGGAATGAAAACTGTTATTATATAAAAATTCAACCAAATAATGATGTTGGTCCCAACTTCAGGGATAATCCATCGAACAAGCACATAACATATCCTCCAATGTCTGAATCGTTCGTTCTGACTACCAATCTGACTGAGGATGAAAAGCTGTACTAAAATTTAATTCAGTACCCAACGACTTCTGAAGGCCCTTCAAAAATTTAGAAGTTAACCTGGGATCATGATCAGATACAATGGATAGGGGAACTCCATGCAACATAACTATCTATTTAAGATACAATCGAGAAAGTTGATCTAGAGATAAAGTATCTCAAATTGGCAGGAAATGAGCAGATTTAGTCAAGCAATCAACAATAACCCAGATTGAATTATTACCTCGAGATGTCCTCGGTAATCCCACAACAAAGACCATGGATATATTTTCCCACATCCACTCTAGCACTGGTAAAGGCTGAAGCATCCCTTTCGGTAACTGCCGATCTGCATTAACCTGCTGAGAAGTGAAACACTTCACAGTAAAATCAGCAATATCCCTTTTCATTCCATCCCACCAGTAATACTCCCGCAGATCTCTGTACATCTTAGTACTACCAGGATGAACTGAAAATGGGGAACTATGAGCCTCACATAACAACTCATTCTTCAACTGTGTATCACTAGGCATGCATAATCTCTCCCCAAACCTCAAAACACAATCATTATCAATGTTAAATTCAGGAAACTAACCCTTTTGAACCAACTCTACCTTTTTCTGCAACCCACTGTCTTTCTTCCGCGCTTGCTTAATTTTTTCTGATAGGGTTGAACTCACTAATACCTAAAACAAAACATAATAACATCATGTACCAAAAAATTCTTTGCCAAAGATTATCAAATCAAAAACCATAGGATCCCGTTCCAAACGTAGCATGGTTAGTGAAGCATGACTTTTTCCAATCAAAGAATCAGCCACTTTATTTTATTTTCCCGGATGGTAATGAATTGTACAATCATAATCCTTTATTAATTATAGCCATCTCCTCTGTATCATGTTCAATTATTTCTGAGTGAATATTTATACTTTAAACTTTTGTGATCAATATATATTTCACACATTACTCCATACAAATGATGCCTCCAAATTTTTAGTGCAAAAACAACAGCAGCTAATTCCAAGTCATGTGTATGGTAATTTACCTCATGAGTTTTCAATAGACATGAATCTTATGAAATTACCTGATCATTCTGCATAAGGACACAACCAAGTCCCTTCATCGAATCATCACTATATATAACAAAGTCACTATTCTTGGAAGGAAGTGCCAAAACTGGAGCATTCACCAATCTTCTTTTCAACTACTGAAAACAATCATCACATTCTTTTGTCCATATAAAAATAACACCCTTCTGAGTTAGCTAAGTCATTGAACTAGATAACCATGAAAAATTTTCAACAAACCGTCGGTAGTAACCTTCCAAAACAAGAAAACTACGGATCTAGGTTAAATTTGTGGGTCTTGGCCATTCATCAACAACTTTTGTTTTAGAAGGATCCACAGTTATGCAATTTTTTAAAACAATGTGACCAAGGAAATAAATTTGTTGTAACCAAAACTCACACTTGGTAAATATTCCATATAGTTTCTTTTCTTTTATGGTTTGAAAGATAACCCTCAAATGACTTTCATACTCCTCTTTACATTAGGAAAACACCAAAATATCATCAATGAAAACAACCACAAACTTATCCAAGAACTCATGTAAAATTCTATTCATAAGGTCCATGAATACAGCATGTGCATTAGTTAACCCAAAAAGCATAACTACAAATTCATAACGGCCATATCTGGTACAGAACACAGTCTCTGGAACATCTACTTCATTTACATTCAACTGATGGTACCCCCACCTCAACTCAATCTTCGAAAAATACTGAGCTCCCTGGAGCTGATCAAAAAAATCATCGATATGAGGAAAAGGGTACTTGTTCTTAACAGTAATGTTATTCAAGGATCTATAATCAATGAAAAGCCTCATTGAACCATCTTTCTTTTTAACAAACAAGACAGGATCACCCCATGTTGATGTGCGAGGTCGAATGAAACCTTTATCTAATAACTCCTACAATTGCTTCTTTAATAGTAAATGTTCATCTTGAGCCATTCGATAAGGGTGTTTTGAAATTGGCTTTGAATCAGGAACTAAGTCAACAGTAAATTCAACTTCCCGATCATGAATAATACTGGAAACTCATCAGGAAAAACATCAAGATACTCATTTACCACTGGAACATCATTAATCTGAATAGTTCCTTTATTTTCAAAAACATGTGCAAGGTAACATTCATTTCCATCTTTTACTAGTTTCTCAACTTCCTGATATGTTATCAAAATCAAGGGTTCATTCTTATACACAAACTGAAAATATTTCTGAAAAGAAACCATTTTAGCTTTTCAGTCAATCTTAGCATGATAAACAGAAATCAAATCCATGCACAAAATAACATCAAACTCTACTAGAGGAAAAACAATAAGGTTCGCTGGTAGATTCTTTCTGCACACAAGGATATGAAGGTTCTTATAATTTCTTTTTGTCTCAATGTTCTCTCAGGGTGTTTTTACCATATGTTCAGGATTCATATCTTGAGATGGAATTTCCAATTTACTAGAAAACATCTCAGAAATGAAATAATGTGTAGACCCTGAATCAAACAACACATTGGAATAATTTGAAAAAACAAACAGCGTACCTGATACTACTTCATTTGATGGCCCAACATCTGCTGAAGTAGTTGCAATGTATTTCACCACCCATTCTGGGTGTAGTCTGGCAGCTTTACCTCAGTTGAGTTCTTCATTAGACACTCATTTGCATAATTACCCATTTCATTACACTTAAAACATCTTACCACTGGATTTTCATTGCCTGCTTGTTCATCTTCATTACAGTTATGAGCAATATGACCGGACATACCACATAGAAATCACTTTCCAGACTTGGATAAACATTCTCCAGGATGCATTTTACCACACTACTCACATGATGGATATTTGGTTTTCTTACCTGCTTGTTTCTTTAATGAATTCTTCCCCTTTTCCTACAAACTGGACCTCTTATTCTGTTGTTTGTCAAAGATCACCTGATCATCGGCAAACTCCATTTCCACCTTCTCCCCACATCGAACAGGTTTTTCATAACTTTTGAACTCAGGAGAAGCTAACGCCCTTCGATACCTTGGATTTAACCCTTAGTAAAAACGTTTGATTTTACTATCAAGATCTCATATGATTTTTGGAGCATACCATGCTAGTCGGGTGAACTTTGCTTCATAAGCAGCCTATGAATCATCCTCCTGCCTCAATTCTAGGAATTGTTTTTCCATCCTAAGACGAACCACCTTAGGAAAATATTTCTCAAGAAACATAACTTTGAATTCGTCCCAGTGAAGATCATCAATCTCATCACTATCCCTGATATTTTTCATCATAGACCACCACTTATCTGCTTCACCTTCAAAATGGTAAACATCATGACTAACCTTTTGAGGTTCTGAACACCCCATGACATCAAAAATCTTCTCTAGTGCTTTAATCCACCCTTCACCTAGCACGAGATTAGATGATCCTCTGAATGATGGGGGATGTTGCCTCATGAAATGTTCCACCACTAACATGTTCCTCTGCGCTTGATCTAGCAGATCTTGTGCATGGATACCACCACTATTTATAGCCTGAGTCAACTGTTCCATTACTGTAACAAACTGTTCATTTCCAATTCTGACCATCTTGGGTTGCTGATTTGGATGGTTGTCTTCCTCTTGATGATGCCCCAACATAGCTTCTTTGATTCCTCTGTGGAAAACCATTTTGAACACAGAAATATCTTAGGCTAAGCAACATGGTAATCTTTAAATGCTATATTATTTCAATCATACCATAAATTAATTTATAATTTAACAATTTTCTGACTCCTAAAGTTGTCTAAACCGACCTATGATACCAACTATAAGGCCCCAACTGTAAACATTACTTAATACAGAATTAAATGAATAATTCTGATTGAGGATCTTTTTAGGTTTAGAGTTTTAGAGAATTACATCTTAACTATTATATATCAAAAAATACAATGTAGACACTTCTACTAAGTTCCATAGAATTAAAAACTCTTAAAAAGAAACATTTCTAGTTCCTTGTTTTATATAGCATGACTTTCCCTTGATCCCATCCTAGACACTATTCCACATTTAGTCCTTTGAAAAACATTTCAAAAAAACTTGGGGTGAGCATAAAAATCTCAGTAAGGGATACACAAAGAATGAAAACTATTATTTTTTCAAAACAACATGTAAACCATGTATACGTTATCAAAGTAATACTTTTTACCTTTATGAAGTATTAAAAACTCTTCACTGAATAAAAGATCAATACTTACCCTTTTCTAACCAAAAGATTACCATAAAAACCATATAAAGAACAAATAACATATGAAGGTATCTTGGTACATAAACATACTTAAATTGAATAACCATACGGTCGACTTCCAGACATATCACTTAATGGAATAGCCATACGGCCGACTTCTATACCCAATGAATTGGAGGTTATAACGTAACCACTCATCCGGGTATTCATGGCACCACCCGTCATATGGTTTATCACGTAACCACCCGTCAAATGTCCAAGTACCATTAGAAAATCATAAGACATAAAACAAATATAATGGAAAGTAAACATTTCCACACATTGATCACAATATGTCACCTAAATATATTGACATAAAAAATCCATTATAAAAACCATTTTCAATACCAAATTACATAAAACAGTATATGGTATTTATTTCATTTTAAAAACATTATGTCTTGTTGAGGAAGCCAAAGAACAAATAATACTCACGGCGGTGGAAAAGGTTGTAGTCACCGCGTATGTTAAAAGAATCATTCCTTTTTGTCATTTAGTAAAACGCTTCGTATAAAAAGATTACTTTTGAATAAAATTAAAAGTCAAAGGGGTTCATACACCATATAAAATAATGTTTTGTATAAAACAAAATATGCCTCAATGAAAGGATATTGAGACGAAGTCCCTTACCTCGAGTCCGACTTGACTCGATCGTTCTTTAATGTCCTGAATAATAAACATGAGTTAATTTCTACTTGCTTAAGAACCTTTTTCAAGTTCATTATTCCTTTTATATAACTTATTACCTTGTTATTAACACTATGTAATAATTTAAGTTAATAATGGTCGTTTTGTCGATCATTGGTACTTGAGTCAAAAATAAACTCTTTATAATTTCAAGTTGTTCATGTGGTAAAATATCCATTATATCAAGAATTATATTCAAGATGTAGTGATCATATGTATCATATATATCCAGAATATACATGCATTTATAATATTACATAATCATTTAGAGGTAAGAAATGAAAAGCACCGTTCATGGAGACGGTAAGCCGTACGTACGCATGAACGCTACTTTCAGTTCTATGTCATATTAATGGAATTAAAACTAAATGATAGATATGTATATTATAATTACAGAATTATATTCATAATTTAGATCTAACATACATCATATATATCCATTATATATACATACTTATAATAGTACATTACATTTGGGGATAAGAAATGAAATGCACCGTTCATGGAGTCGGTAAGCCGTACGTACGCATGAATGCTACTTTCATTTCTATCTCATACTTTGATGGAAAGTAATAATAATGATATAATGGTATACTATAATTCCAGTATAACATCATATATAATAACTTTAACTCCATCCTTTATACATCCCACATATGGCATTAACGAATCAAATCACTTGCTGGGGGCGGTAGTCCGCACTTCCTAAAATGAAATTATCATGTTTACCCACAATGGAAACCATAAAGGTATTACACAAATTAAAAATACAGAAGATTAAGTAAAACATAAACATATTATATATCATATATAAATATAGTGAAATCTTAGTGGCCATCTTTGAAGGTGTTATATGAGTGTTGAACAATCATCGTTTCGTGAGGCAAAAATTCTCCATCCACAGAAACAGTATTTTCATTAACCATTAGATGTAGGTGTGTGTATGTTTAGCTCAAATACTTCACATAACAACATCCTAGTATATTGAAGATACTGGTGTTGTTTGAAAATAATGGAATAAAAAGAGTTTAGGGGTTGGAGAAGCAAAATAAAACATAAGAACATAAGAGATGACACTACCTTTAAAAAGAGAAACTCTTTTTTATTTGAGCTCAAAGGTTTCATTGGGATGACTTCGGCCCAAAGTGAGGCTTCTAGGAGTAATAGAGGGATGTGGAGAGACAAAATTGTCAGGGGTTGGCCCATCCAACGGCTTGAGAGGTGTGGTTAAGGTGGTAGAGGTGGGGGACTTTTATAAGAGGAGAGGAGGGACACTCTTGGAATGTTAAGAAACGATACTTTATTATAAAATGATTATCGGATTTTAAAGGTCCCAAAATTATTTCCTTCGAGGATAAGGTTATAAGAGTTCGAAATCCACCCATACAATATGTTTTTGACAAGTTTAGGTCAAAGATTTTACATTATCTTTTCATTTTTTTAAATTGCTAAATAATGAGATAATCGCTGCAACATCATGGTGTCATAAATATTTTAATTCATTTAGTGTCTAAAAATTATAAAAAAATATCATGATGTAGTAAATCTTTTTATATTTATAATGAATATTTATAGTCAAGATTATTCCCTGTATAACCCCATTTAAAAATTGTTTTAGTAAAATATTTCATGTTTGTGACATTTTTATTTTAACATTAAATAAAAAGTTATTAATGTCATTTTCCTACCAAAGTGGCTCCATGGGGTCCCCAAGTTGACCCATAGATTCTCTTGGTCGTCCATGACACATACAATAAGGTTAGGACATGTGTCAAGGTAATTCCATATTATTAAAATATTATTTTTACCTTAAATTATACTAATTACCTCTAATCGCGATTAATAAACATTAAAGTTACTATTCACAGAAAAAAAATTATTTTAATCCCATTGAACCACATTTTATTTCTTAATAACAACCATGTATGTTGGATTTTTGAAATTCAAAGCACAGAGGTGGTAGATTTTCATTTAAATGAAAAATCAGTTTTTTAAGTACTACTTAGTTGTTTCACTATTCACCAAAAATTGGAGTTTTTTAGAAAAATACAAAAACATCACCCTAAGCTATATTTGATATTCTGAATTCAAAAATGATGCCTTTTTTATAAAATTAAATACAAAAAAGTTTCATTAACTAATTTACTAATTAATTCCCGCTGTCAAAACAAATAGCGTGTTTTTATGAAACAATATGTATCAAAAGATTGACACTAGTTTAAGTCCAATTTCAAAGTGAAATCAATTACAATGATCACTAGAGGATTAAATGGTAAAAATATATTCTAATTTCACTTTAAAACCAATTCAAAATATAATATAATCATATAAACAAATTATATTAAAAATAGTGTTTTGATTTAAAATACAACATTTTTCACTATTCATTAAAAAATGATATTTATCGGAAAAATACCAAAAATTTACAAAAAGTAAATTTTTATGTCCAGATTCTAAAGAAGAGTTTTATTTGGTCCAATATAATCTATAAGAGTAACCACAACTATATTTAATGACGGTTCTCCATCAAAAGGGGATAAGTGAACCTTTAGTGAAAATTAGGGTATATATCCCTAAAATTGAATTTTTATGTATTTTAAGCCTTTATAATTTATTGGATAAATAAAAAAACATTTAAAAACATATATAATCATATTATAGTTATTTCTACCCACTTATACTAATACAACGGCTATGTGTTAACTACCATTTAAAATAATATTATTTTATTACTACTGTGCAATGTAAGATTTCAAAGAAACTCTTTGTTGCGTATCGGGTACGCTATCGAACATAGAAACCCCTTTAAAGTAAAATTAATGTTTAATTCATAAATATTAATAAATATGAAAATTATTTATTCTTTATTTACCTGGGATGTTACATATATCATCTATTTTCTAATCTTGTAGTCTATTTTAAAATGATAACGTCATTCATGACTATGTCTAGAACACCACCTCCACAAAGCGCTGTCATTCATTTTTTCATTTTTATATTATAAATATTATCAAACAGATATACATAATAAGTAAATATTCCATGTCTTATATGGTATTGATTCCTATAATTTATAATACTATTTAATTTATTTTTTTTCCTCCCGTTAGAAAAATGAAAATGTTTTTCATGCGTACATACAAACTTCAATCTCATGAAAACGATGTGGTTCATTTTTTATTACTTCCTTACATGGTTGGATTTAAAAAATATTATAATATATATATATATTTATAAGATAAATATATTTTCAATATTTTAGAGATGAGTAAACTAAAAGAAATTTAGAAATGTACAATGTATTGATATAGATGTAAGGTTATAAACAAAATGTCCTCCAAAAATAAAATTTAATGTTTACAACATTTGAAACTAAATAAAACATTATTATAAATGAAATAAATTGTATAAAATAAATTAATGAATAAGAAAAATATTTCTATGAAATTTATAAAATGATATAATTTAATTATTTAGTATTTATATAACATATGAAACTATAACAAACATACGGTAAGGGGTTTTATTTTTAAGCATTGTATATAAAATTTTAATCTCAATATAAAATAAATCTATATTAATTTAATTTCTTTAAGAATGTTATTATTTGTTAATAAATTTATTTTTATTTAATTTTTTACTATATTTCCCAATAATTATAAAGGTTTAAAAATAATTTTATCATTTTCTATATTATTTTGTTTTCTATTTTTTTTAAATAGTAAAAATAATGTTTTTATTTATGTATTCACATTTTTCATTTTTTAGACCTTGTTACAAATTTTTCAATATCAAAATTCATTTTAAATTTTATAATTATATTTTAAAATAAAATATTTTAAAAATATTGTTTTAATTTTTAATTTTCCCCAATTTTTTGCAAGGATATAAA